>JAAGVU020000129.1:15727203-15751043 GCA_011763525.2 Mormyrus iriodes
TCTTCCTCTAAATCTGCTTTGATATGAATTGAATCTGCCTCTTGTGGGAGAAAACAGCTGTCCGCCTCCAAATTAATCTGAGGTGTAGATTTATCTTCACTGTCTTTCTCTAAATCTGCTTTGATATCAATTGAATCTGCTTCTTGCGGCTGAAAATTGCTGTCCGCCTCCAAATTAATTTTAGGTGCGCTTTTAACTTTACTATCTTCCTTGAAATCTGCTGTGATAGTAATTGAATCTGCCTCTTGCAGCAGAAAACAGCTGTCCGCCTCCAAATTAATCTGAGGTGTAGATTTATCTTCACTGTCTTCCTCTAAATCTGCTTTGATATCAATTGAATCTGCTTCTTGTGGCTGAAAATTGTTGTCCGCCTCCAAATTAATTTGAGGTGTGGTTGTATCTTCACTGTCTTCCTCTAAATCTGCTTTGATATCAATTGAATCTGCCTCTTGTGGCTGAAAATTGCTGTCCGCCTCCAAATTAATTTGAGGTGTGGTTGTATCTTCATTGTCTTTCTCTAAATATGTTTTGATATCAACCGAATCTGCCTCTGGCAGCAGAAAATGGCTGTCTGCCTCCAAATTAATTTGAGGTGTGGGTTTATCTTCACTGTCTTGCTCTAAATCTGATGTGGTGTCAGCTGAACCTGTACATACGATTTCATCAACGCGATGACCCACGTCCTCATTCAAGTTTGTCTGGTCATATGCCTTATTTCCAAGACCACTGTCCTGTTCTACTTGGCTTAGGCCTGTATTCTCCTCAGTTAAAAGTTCTTTCCTATCTATCTCCAGTACAGACTTTCTATCAGATTCCAAATGTCCAACATTACCTTCACAATGTCTCTCTCTCTCTTCAATTTTTTTATTTGTATGACCGTCACCCTCCTCTGCTTGACTTGCATCAGTCTCTCTATAATTAAAGCAACCTGCATTCTCACTCTTTTGTATCTCCTCCCATTCTGGCTCTTCTGTGAGATTCTCTATCATGTGGTCACCTCTAGAACCGAGGCTGTACCTTTTCTCCTTTTCAAAAAATCCTGCTCCTGGCTCTCGTTCTTCATCCTCACTAGAATCCATCTCACCTAAATGTGATGCTTGTGTGTTCATATCAGTCTCATCACTCCTATATCGGATCAAGGGGCGGGTGTCGGCAAGTGTGTTCTCCAAAGCATAGCTATCAGTGCTGTCAAGATCTCCCCCTGTTCTCCATGAATTGGTGGCATTTGAAAAATCATCATTGTCAGAGAACTCTTGTTGCTCCGCATTTGTGAATATATGCTCTTGCTGCTTATTTGTTTTCTCTACTGGTGGGCACTCTAAAATCGAGGTGCCGGTGTTGAAACTCTGATTTTCTTCTCCTAACTCCACTTGATCTATAATTTCCTTATCTGTCTCTTCATTATCACAAATCTGTTCTGCTACATCTTCTGTACTTTCTTCCATTAATTTACATGCATATTCCTTTGGCTCATCAGCTGTACATTCTTCCAGAGTCAGTTCATCCTCTTGCAGATTTGGTTCATTGTTCTGGTCAGCCATGCTTCCTACATTGTCCTTACTTTCTTCATTAGATGATATTGTTGTCATTGTTTGCCTGCGATTTAAAGAAATCTCTTCCAAAAACTGTGTAACCTTTACTTCTGTCATGGATAACTGAGTTTCTTCTATAGTTTTCTTATCCCGAATGATCTCAGCAGAGTAAGACTGATCACTTACTTCATAGTCAAAGGAATCTGTTTCATTTCGGATAGCTTCCAGCTCTAATTCTCTTTCTGATTCTGGTTCTGACTTAGATCCTGATGCTATATTTTCCATTTGATTAACTTCATCACATACAAACAATGGTTCAGGTACAGCTTCAACTGGAAGGTGCTTTTTGGTCATTTCCGAGATCTCCTCTACATGTCTGTCACTAAAACTGTCTTCCAGTTGATCAGCCTTCAAAGTATCTGGATTTTCTTTTTCAAAACCATCAAGTGTTTTTCCAGAGCAAATGAGCCCTTTGATGTCAGCAGTCAATTCTGATGACACTGTCACATTTTCTAATGTGTTTTTTGAATCCTGGTCTAACTCTTCTTCTGCAATGGACTGCTTCGTCAGACCTTTTTCTAGCCCAGCAATCTGTAAATTACATTCCTCCTCAATTTCTTTAATGTGCATTTCCCTGATGGTTGACATCTCAGTGACCGATGTGTCTAGACTATGGACATTGACTCTTAATTCTTGCGATATTTGCTCAGACAGTGCATAAGCATGGTCATCCTCTTCAACAGCCTCAACTGCTCTTACAACTTCAGTTAAACTGCTGTCAATTACATCTGCTTTTGAGTAAGGTGTTGACCAACCTGGAGAGCCGGCTGACTCTACACACCGTCCATCTTGCTTTTTATTTGTCATTTCAAATCTGATGGACTTTTCTGTAGGGATGACTTGTGGGGCCTGAAGGCCTGCTGGGGCCATTATTGGTGCAGTCATCTCAGACCTTGTCCCAGGCTTTACTGAAATGGTGGGGATAAGGCTTTGCTTAGTAGTCTGATGCTTTGGCATTTCACCTATGAATGACACAGGAACAAAAAAATGGCTACTGCATTTTGTTGATTGCTCACAGGTAGAGAAACTGGCATTTATACAATCTTCAACAAAACACAGGAATATCAATAACAATGTAACCTGCCTTTGTTAATCATCTTCTTTTGTAAATGTAACTGTGGTTTTACTTGAAATAATTACTTTACAAAAAAAGAACATATGTCTACTAAATAATGAACAATACCCTGAAAAAAATCAATCAAATCCCAATACTCATCTCATGATACATCTCTTTGTCATCTGACCTCAAACACTAATGGATATATATTGATCAAGAATTCCTTCCCCATGGTTAGAGTTACACACAAAGCATGATCCACTGACCCTCAGAGACCATAGTAAGCAGCTTACAGATACATGTCCCAATATCACATCAGTGTGTGTACGTAATAGTCATGGTCATGCAACAAGCTCTGATTCTGTGAAACATGCTTGGAAATATACTTACCAAAAGTGCTGGTACTCTGGTAGTAACTTCTGGCAGACACATGTGGCCTCAAACTCTCACTGTCTAGTAGAGTTCTACAAATCAAGAAAGTCAAGATGAAAGTTAACATCAATCATTGGAATGTAATGTTTGGACATTAAGTGTTACCTGGAAAATCATCATACAACAGAGGTTTCTTATAAGATTTAAACCTGAATGGTGACCAGTTTTAATTAGGTATATCCTCGCTGTGCATATTCATGTGAGAATGGGTCTTCTGCTTAGACCCTACTTGCCCAAAAGTTGATTGTTGATACACTAAATAAGACAAAATTTTAAAAATGAGATACTGAGTCTGAATTTTGTCTTAATGTTCTGGTCTTTCAGCCACATTTGGATTTGGGCGGGGATGGGGGGTGGGGGTGTTGGGCCCTTTGTTGAACTGCAACAGCAGGCCGGGATGCATTAATATGATAATGGGGTGAAAGCTTTGTTCGTCGTCAAGCCATCTGGGTCCACAGCCTACCATGGCTGCTTTTATCCCTGGGCCGTATCTGAGAGACGGGCCTCCAGAGGCGGGCAGCCAGATGGGGTGGCGCGTTTCTGGCTGGTCAAGCAGCGCTAATGACCATGTTCAACCCTAAAAGTGAACCCTGCTTTGCTAGTGCACAGCTACGACAAACTCCAAAGTTCACTGGGATTCTCTGTGTACAAAATCTATTTAATATCATTTAACTTAAAATATATGGAGTTCATTTTTAATATTACTTCACTTCAGTCCCAGGCTTTAAATATATTGATTTTTTTTTTCTTGTCAGAGAAACTTATACGTTAAGGGAAAATCAATTTTTGTAATTTCACATTAGACCTCTGGGCTTATTACAGCACAGCTGATACACTCATCAATACTCTTGTAAAGTAGAGGGAGAGCATTTTGTGGTTTGTACACGTGAGCCTGTGCATGATACCAGAGTGTTTTTTTTACAGGAACAAATCCCTGTTGGCTCTGAGCTGGAATTCTGCTTAAAATTCTGCTTCTCCTGCTAGGATGGGAAATTCATGGAATCCATATCAGAAACCTTTCAGGGGCATTAGGAAATGTAACTGTTCAGTTCTAGATGTGTATAATTTGTTTCCTTTGGAGAAGAGTAGCTGCGGGGTACCTGTATGTGGCCACCTCCAGCCCCAGCGACATCTTCATCTGCAGCAGGTTGTGCCTGTCCTTCAGAATAACTGCAATCTGGTTACTAAGCTCTGCTTTCTCCCTCTCCAGGGACTCCAGATGCACCTGAGAAAAATTAAAAATAAAGGCTTGGTACTTGCTAGAAATGAAAGAATAGCAAATTAGAAGACATAATTATCCAGTCGTTTATGATGAAGATGTCGCAGCAATGTAAGTTCCATGTTTTATCACCAACTGCAAGTTTGTACGTTTTACTTTTTCTCCGACAAACCTTCAGCCCCTTGTAGACTAATTTAATACTTCATTGAGCAAAACAAATTTCACGAATCTCTGGGTGTTAACATGGTACAGCTCATGTCCTGCCTTTCAAAGGAAGCTCTTGCAAGAAGAACTGAATAGGAGCATTAGCAATTAAAATGAACCCCTCTTCCACATATCCCACAGGCTAGAACTAAACAGGCATCATACAAATACACAATGCTCCAACCGTCGACTGGCCATTGAGAAGCTGCACAATGCACAGGCCTGTCCATGACATAATGTGGGACTCTTGGAGCTCAGTGGACTGCGGTACGCTCATGTAGCCCCTCCCACCAAACCACCGCCTTAACTATGTGTGGAATGATGGAAATACAGGAGTACAAGTTAGTGAATTACTTAGCATTATTATTAATATTATAATATATAATATATATAAAATGTTCTGCTGAGAGTTTTATTGTGTGAAAAGGAGCATAAAGCAGAAAATACAGCTCATTTGTGCCTTTTTTGCTACAGTACAAATATGGAGTGATACTTTGGCTAACAAAACTGTGCATTTTCTAGATACACCTTCCTACGGCATTTAAAGGAACTGGAGGCATCTGATTTCCGAAGTTTTGTTGGTTCTCTTACAGCCTACAGAATAGCATGACTTGCATCAAAGAGAACTGACAGGAAATCCTGCTATTATCTATTTCAAAAACCTGTTATAAGGAGCACAATTGTTGCTTTTTTGAGAGAGTGACTTAACTATGTTCTCATACACAGATGGAGACCCAGCTGCATTAGCAGTTATTGAACTGTTAGTGTTAAGAGGAGTCTCTTGAACTGGAAGCATGAGATATTTTTTCTCATTAGTTTGTTATTTGTAGTGCTGAGACTTCCCCAGAGTGCCCTGTCTGGCGGATATCCAAGCACATCATTTTTGGGACCTCTGTGTTTCCCATTGCATCACCCTCATTCTAGAAGAGGAAGAAAGTGCTACAGTAATACTCTATGCTCAATTCAGATTATTTACATCTTTTTAACGAAAACATATTAATGATCGTATGATTACTTCCCCACTCTCAATGCTCTGTATATGACAGAACACACATCACTTTTTATAAATTTGCTAAATACAAGAAACCTCATACACAATGTTGGTATTGCTGCTGTTTTCTCACCTCCAGATGCTGGAGCTCTTTGAGCTGCCTGTCGTTCTGCTGAGCAACATTCTTTTCAAGGAGCACTTTCCTGGCCTGGGTTGCCTCCAGCTCCTTGGCTAGGCACTGGGCCAACAAGTAGGTCTCCTTCTTCTCTTTTGTAACCTGGGCCATATGAGACTTTGCCTGGGTAAGGGAGTCTTCCAGATGCTGAACCTGGTTCTGGAATGATGCTGCTGCCTCCTGCCATGCTCGGGAAGCCCTCTGAGAGAATTCTTGCTTTATGTCTTCAAGGCCAAGTAGCTGTGGTTGAACATTAGCATGAAGAGGGACATACTGGGTGTGGATTAGCTTGGTTTTCAGCAGTGAGACTTCCTCGTGGTGGACCTCCATGTGGAACTGCAACTCTTTCTCCAGTTGAACCAACTTTTCTCGTAGCCAAATCTGGGCTCTATGTTCCTCCTCTAGCCATTTCTTACTTTCATCTACTGTCTTCTTGGCCTCAGCCCGGGCACCTGCCACCGTCTTCCTCTGCAGCTCAAACATCTGCAGCTCCTCATTAAGATTGCTTACCTCGAGCTCCACCCTGTCCTTCTCTCTCAAAACTGCCTCCACTTCCTCCCTGGTCTTTCTCAGCTCAGCCTCCAGCTGTCCTTTCCAGGCCCGCTGGTTCTTGCTCTGGTTCAGAGCCTCAACTTCCCCAAGTAACAGCTTGTTCTCCTCCTCAAGGAACTTCACCCTGCTCAGGTATGTCTCCAGACGCTTGTTGAGCTCCAGCATCTGGTACTTCTCAGTTCCCATGCGGCCACGGATGCAGGGGACCTCCATGCTGGAATTGTCTTCTTGGAGAACGTAGATCACACTCTGATGGGTTTATGATTCTTTGTGTTTTGGTTCCTCTCCTCTTCTGCTCCTTTCAGTCACAGGCTCTCTGTGGCAGCTTCTGCTCTGAGGCTCTGTGCCCCTTGGCTAACAAATGGTAGTGAGAGAGACACCCCTTTCATACTTTAATAAAGAGGGGGAGGGCAAATGAAAGAAAAGACCAGCAGGAGAGGGGAGGGGAGGGATGTACAGAGGAGGAGCAGACAGATGAGTTTGGGATTAACCCTACACATGCTGGGATTCTTTGCAATCATGATGCAGCCAATTTTTTTGAAGGACTTCAGCATCACATTTATTATTACTGAAATGTCTCTGACGTATTGATCAATCCACCTGGGGCCTGAAGCATGTCCCCCGCAGCATAGGGCATGAGGCTAGGGTACACCCTGGACAGGGTGCCAGTCCATCACAGGGCACATGCATGCACACACTCAGAAACACACTGGAGAATTTACAGATGCCAATTAACATAACTGCAAAGTCTTTGGACTGCAGGAGGAAATTGGAGTTCCTGGAAGAAAGTCATGTGACTTGCGGATACAATTCCACACACACAGAGCAGAGGCTAGATTCAAACTCCCAACCCTGAAAGTGTGAGACAAAAGCGCCACCCACAAAGGTAGTCATATTTATATAACACTTCTCCTGCTCTTTACTGGAATGACAGTCTAATGATATTTGGAATAAATATTCCATTGTATTTTTTCAGTAGGATTTTGAGTAGGATGAAGAATGAATGAAAAACTTTTTTCATTCTATCCAAATATTTACCATCTTACTATCTTTACTATCCAGATATCTAATCTTAATTCATTATTTAATTAGAGTTTACGGAATTGAGGTATGCTAGTTTATTTTGTGACGCTCAAAAAAGTTTTTGTATTACATTTTTAAGACTCTCAGATCACAAATTATTCGTCGGCGGCCCGAACTTAAAATTAACTTCATCAATATTCCACATGAAAATATTCAACACTTTTCTAACAAAGACTAGACTACAAAAAAGCGTGAAGAATTAAAAAAAAAATCACATGCTTGACGAAGTATTCTTTCCTGATCAAATGGCCAGCTGATCTCACCATATGCCTGCCCCTCACACATCACACACACAAATACGGGATGAAATCAAGAGCTGTCAGCCGTCAGCATCTGCTCACTCACTCACTCACTCACGTGGCTGCAAGCTTCATGGATTTATTTGGAGGCGGACGATACTCGCTCAATTTCACCTGCATCCTAACTAGTCGCCAGTAGATGTCACTGTACTGCAATAAACGGGAGATTATCCCAGTCAGCCATCTAACTCACTTATATTTACATTTACAGCAATGAGCAGACGCTCTTATCCAGAGCGACGTCAAACAGTGCTCGGTAGTCCACAACTTTTCTTCACTCTCCTAAAGCTAGACTTAGATAACAACTGTCAGCCGACTAAGTTACTGCCAGCTCGGTTACGCACCTAAAAACATTGTTAAAGAAAAGGATATTAGTGCAGAGATAAGAAGAGTATGTGTTAATGGGTTGGTATTTTTTTTAGTAATATAAACATAAGTTTATATATAAGCTGGTTAGCCTCCAAGGTGTTCCTTGAAGAGGTGGGTCTTCAGTCGGCGTTTGAAGACAGCAAGGGATTCTGCCATTCTGATAGCAAGAGGAAGTTCTTTCCACCACTGGGGAGCCAACACTGAAAAGAGACTTGAAGTACATTTTTCTTTCAGTAACAGTTGCTCGAGTCGAGCGGTGCTTGTCGCTCTAAGAAGACGAGAAGTGACACGATGCTTGATCAGTGCTGAAAGGTAAGGAGGTGCACTTCCGTTCTTGGCTTTGAAGGTGAGTGTTAGGGTTTTGAACCTGATTCGGGCGGCCACAGGGAGCCAATGCAGGTCCCGTAGTAAAGGTGTGGTATCTGAGATCCTAGGGACATTGTAGACAAGTCGTGCTGCTGCATTCTGTGCCACTTGACAGAACGTAAACCCTTTTGCACTGTCTTGCCCGCCTTCTCACAGTGGTGTCGTAACTATATAACTAGGGGTCGTCACCATGCTGAATTCCGACGGATGTTTTTATCAAGATGCAATTTTTACCGTGGACATGGTATTTAAAACATAGCCTACATAGTTTTTATTCTTAATCAAAAAATTTTGCCATGGACGCTGACGAGTCTTGCCACGGACACGTTTGGTTGACGATTCCTGTAAAAAAGCACACAGCTTTAATCAATGATTAAAGCAAATAATTCAAATTCAGATTTATTTATCTAGAATATTTTCGCAATAAGAGTGGCATGGATAGTCCAGTGGTTAGCATTGTTGCTTCACACGTCTTGGAGCAGAGTTCAAGTCTCTGTAGGTTCTCCCCATGTTGTAGTGGGGATTCCTCCGGGTACTCTGGTCCCCCTGCCCCCACTCCAAAAACATGCTGAGGTTTATTGGAGTTGCCAAATTGCCCGTAGGTGTGCATGTGTTAGTAAATGGTGTGTGTGTATGCTTGGTGATGGGCTGGTGGCCCATTCTACATTGCTCCTGAGCCCCTGTTATCCTGAATAGGACAAGCAGTTACAGAAAATAGATGGGATGTATTTTCACAATATTAAATTGTCTTGAAGCAGTTTACATTGTCCCGGCCCAATGGCCAACATCACATGGGACACGTGAAGCAGAGTGACAGCACTGGGAAAGGTGGGGGGGAACACAGGCATGAGGAATCCCTGAGCACTGGCACTCCAACAGCACATGGGACACGTGAAGCAGAGTGACAGCACTGGGAAAGGTGGGGGGGAACACATGTATGAGGAATCCCTGAGCACTGGCACTCCAACAGCACATGGGACACGTGAAGCCAGAGTGACAGCACTGGGAAAGGTGGGGGGGAACACAGGCATGAGGAATCCTTGAGCACTGGCACTCCAACAGCACATGGGACACGTGAAACCAGAGTGACAGCACTGGACACCCAGTTCATCCAAAATCAATGGCACTGATCCCAAACTAACTCTGCGCCACAGACTATAACCTTGGGAGGATGTGAACTAGTTATCAGCTTTGTCACCATATGCTAGAATAAACAGGTGAGTTTTTAGTCTTGACTAGTATATCGTGAGTGAGTGTTAATCTTGGACATTTGCTGATAGAATAACTTGGTAGATAACTTTGGAGCCCTGTGTAACAGAATGCTCTGCAACCAAGTGACGTTCCACTTTAGGCACTGCCAGGTAGCCTGCCCCTTAAGAGCAAAACAAATGAGGGGGGTTATATGGAACCAGTAAACTGCTAGTATACTGTGGTGCTAGCTAGACCATTCAGTGCCTTATAGGTAAGCAGTAGCACCTTGTAGTTGATACTGGACCTAACCGGAAGCCAGTGAAGTGAGTATAATAATAATAATAATAATAATAATAATAATAATAATAATAATCATCAGAATTCAGATACCTCTTTATTTTATTTAGACGTAGCAGAGCCAGGTGCCATGAGCAGCTGATATAACATTATGAATCGTCTCTATAATATTTATGTTATTTTGTCATCAAAAATGCAATAAAGTCAGTAATGCTAAATGTCACTGGAATCTGTGAGTCCAATAATACATGAGTCCTTGTCAGACATGACACAGCACCAAACAGGAATCTGGGATTGCTCTTGTTATTTTCTATCAGCCTGGAGAAGAATGTGGACCTGGCCCATACAGGGCATGTCTGTATTCTTAGATACTTTCTTTCCAGGCAATCCAGAACACCTCTAGCTTAGTGATGCACCCACTTATGTTCGAGGTTGTGTAGCTTGTGTAGTGTCCTTAAACTCCAGTATTTGGTCTGTATACAAAGGTGCACACTTCTTATTTCTATGTCATTTTCATTTTAATGCTGCAACACAGTCAAGACTGCAACCAAATGCCTTCTCAATCATTTGGAACACAAGTTCCAATTCAGCCTCACTAGTGGCCTCATCTAATGTGTGTGTAGTGTGTGGAAGTTTATCGACAAGAACTGCAGAAGCGGAAGGACCAATCAATGACTCGAATAGTACTTGGGAGCTAATCATAGGATTCAAAGTGACCTATCAACGAAGTGGAGAAACCAACCATTGTTCCCACCTCCAGAGTCTCAAAATTCCAACCTGCCAAGCGAGTGAGTTGTGGAGACACGAGGGCATTGAGAGGGTCCAGTGAGCGCGAGCACGTAGAGAGGATAGGTTCTCTGCTCGCAAACGCATACGCACGCGTGGTTTTTATGTGTGCGGGCTTTGAGACTAATTAAATGCCATAACTTTTTTTTCTGATTCTACTCCTGTAGAAACATCCAGTGTGTATCTGTATTGAGACGGACTCGCAGACGACTGCCACTCCCACGTGGTGTGGAATTGAACGGGTTGTTTGTTGTCCTCCCATTGCCGTGGGGTGCTAGGAGGTGACAATTGTACAACATTTGAGGGACCGGATGGTCACCCGAATAGACACATATGAATTGATGGAGGATGGTTCAGTGCGTGTATGGTCTGACCATCCTGAGATTCAGATGTGTGAGCCATTGTACATCCATGATTCACCTCATTGCTGGCACACCTGCGCTCGTGACAGAATGACCCGACCACACCACAATCAAGTCTTGGACTCCCCGCCGCCCTTGTCACTGGGAGTCCTCTCCCTTTATCCCCTCCCTGCTGGATTCGCAGCAGGGTCGGGGGTGCCGGACCCTGCCGGCCAGCGGATTCTCCCGGGGACCCTGGATGCGACGGATCCAGGTCTGTGCTGGCTGGCTGTCCCCATAACCAGTGCTCCCTCTGCGGGGGTCCCTACCTTCGGGAGGAGGGAGCCGGTCTCTGAGTCCGTCCAATGCCCACAGTTGGGGTGGATGAGGATGAGCGGGGCCCGTGGGGTTCAGAGGGGGCTGTGGGTGACCCCCTCTGCAGCGCTGCCGTCCTTCCCCGGTAATTCTTTGTCCTCCAGGGGCTGTTCTGGATGCTGCGGAACAGCCCCGAGGTTCAGGACAACCCCAACCTCCAAGTGAGGTTCCAGATGCTGGCCCAGGACTTCGCAGTGGTGACTCCCTGCCATGGGAGTTGGTCGCACTCCGGGAGAGGGTGCGGCAGCTTGTCACCGCCCGGAACACGGCGGCCGCAGCTTAGCTGAGCCCGCTCACAGAGGGCTCTGAGGAGCCGTCCCTTCTGCCCGAGGGCTCCGAGGAGCCGCCTGCTGCCATCGCCTGGACGGCTCCTGCCTGAACCTGCCACAGCCTCTGCGCCCTGCCCAGGGAGCCCCGTCCGGGCTGCTGCCGAGTCCCCAGAGCCCGTCTGAGCCGCTGACCTCCTCTCCTGCTGGGGGGAGCTAGGCCCATGTTTTTAGCTCCTGTGGTCCCCAGGGGTTCCAAATGGTGACGCCCTGGATGGCCCAGGCGAGCCTTCAGCTGGTGTTCGGTTTCCCGCAGGGGAAAGCGAGGGCATGCTCGGTGCTGTACTACTGCCCTCAGTTTGTGGCCCTCTCCTTCAGGGCCAATACCATACCCCTGCCTGTGTCCCTCCAGTCCCTACCTTTGTTCCCTGTGTTCCGCTTCCCGGCCCCAAACCGTGTGTCCCAGGTCCTGTCCCTTGGTGTTTCAGTCCCTGCCTTGGTTACCTGTGTCCCTCCTCTAGTCCCTACCAGTGCTCTGCCCCAGGTCCCTCCGGTCCCTTGTTTTATTCCCGGGGATCCCCCTCAGTCCCTAAAGTCTTCCTCCCTCGTCTCTGTCCGGGTGTCTTGTCCCGCTGTGGCCCCCTGGTTCACTGACCCTACTCCCTCTGTGGATACACCTGTCCAGGTTCCTAGTTTTGGCCCTGTCTGTCTTGGTTCCCCCCTTATTGGAATGTCTGGCCCTGTCTGTTAGTCTCTCCTGTCCCCGTTGATGTCCCCTCCTGGTGTCCTCCATGTTCTTCCCCTGTATGATCACTGGTCCTGCCCCAGTCTTTTCCCGTCCAGCCTGTTGGTCCCTGGTCTTGCTCCTCAGTCTTCGTTTGTTTCCCTCTGGTCCCCTCCGTCCATTTTCGGTAGTGTTCCCTCACGTGGTGTGCCTGTCCCAGGCCCTCTGATGTACCCTGTCGGTCTTTGTTCCCCTTCTGTTTGTATTTTTAGTTCTGTTTGTCCGATACCCTGGTCTTAAAGGTCCCCTTCTGTTCTCTCCCTTCCCCTGTTCGGTCCTAGTGTCCCCTTCTGTTCCCATTGTCTTCCCAGGTCTCCCGTCTGGTGTCTGCAGTCCTGTCCTGCCCGGGTCCAACGTCCCTGTCCTCACCCTGTGTTCTGACACCATGTGCCCGTCGTGTCCTTGGCTTCCTGGGCTCCTCTTTGGTCTGGATAGCGCACCTGGAGTGTGTGCCTTAGTGGGGGGTCCTGTCACGTCCAGCCCCGCCCTACCAGTCTATTCCCTGTGCTATCCACAGGCGGGGCTGCTAATCAGTCACGCCTGTAGCTCATTGTTACCTCATGTTCCTGCCTCTTGTTAACCAGCCACAGGTGCCCCTTGTTCATCCCTGCCTTCCCTGTGTATAAGTTTCCCCAGTCCTGTGCTCCCCTGTCGGCTCATTGACGTTGTGGTTGTGCTGGTCCCTGTCTGCTTCCCAGTAAGCGCCCTTCGTAATAAAGTCCCCACACGGGGTGGAATTGAGCCTGCTCTCCCTGGGTTGTTCCTTTCGTGCCTGCGTCATGCCTCGCCGTCACACCCGCGCTCGTGACATGGGGTGTCAATCCATCGCAGGGCACACATACCGATTATGCCAATGGGGGATTTGGCAACTCCAATTAACCTTAGCATGTTTTTGGACTGTGGGGGGAAACCAGAGAACCCGGTGGAGACCCCATGACAACATAGGGAGGTGCCCCACCCCCAGAGCATTCACTTACATGGATGGCTGAAGCACAGCCATACCACCCAGTGCTAACCCCACCCAAGCAGGCCTGCCAGTTTGTGGTCAAAGTGCCTCCACTGTCCATCCACTCAGCATACATTTTTTATTTTTTTTTTTCCTCTTGTGCTGTCCCGATATATTAGCAAGCAGAATGTGTGGTCTGGTTGCCCTATGTTGTCAGGTTAGATTTGTTCTGCAAAGGAGAAGTTTGGGATACTCCTCCTGTTGTGTACTTTACATTTAATCAGGTAATCAAACCACCTTAAGACTGGGCAGGGAAAGACAACAAAAGGAAGAAAATACTCAACGTACTCTTTGCCCTGTTAGCTGTGCAAACCAGCAGATTCCAGGTCAATGCATGCCTGTGTGACAACTTGTTTCAAAGAGTTATCGATTGCTTTGGAGTATTTCTCAAATGTCAACATTTGCAAAGCAACAAGTATACTCCCCACACCATAATGTCACTTCTGCACAGCAGAACTTCATTTCTCATTGCTTTACACAAATGTTCCAAATGCTTTAGTACATGTATGTAAATGTTTTTTTACAATTGTCACAATTCTGCACATTTTTCAGTTGCTTTAGTCTTCTCTGTAAAAATATATTATGTAGTTTCCCACTGCAATAATTTTATGCCCAAAAATAAATGTATGTGATCATCATGTTAGTCACCATATGCAAAAAAGTTAACCAAGGGTTCAAAATGATTTAAAAATATACAGCCGTGGAAAAAATTAAGAGACTGCAGGACAATTTTTTGTTTCAGTCACTTCTCAATTTACGGGTGTGCGGCTGTGAACATATTTTTTTTGCAAACTGCAGCCTGGCTCTTCTCTGTTTCTCCTTAATGAAGACTTCAGTCCTGCTTCTAGGAGCTTGATACGATCTGTCCTAGCAGTGCATTTCACACCTGCACTTAATGTTTCCCATTCCTTTAGAAGGTCACTTGATGTCATCCTACGATTCATGAGAAACGGTCAGATAAGTTGACGGTGATTAGAAAATCGCTTCCACCCTTTACCTGCTTGGTTTCTGGTCATTCCCAGTGTCTCCTGCTTCACCTTATTCTTGTTTACTGCTGTCTTAGAAATTTTGAACCTGGAAGCAACCTTCTGCTCAGCATAGCCCTCTGTCAGTAGAACCACAATTAAACCGGGATTTAAAAATGCTGTGTTTTTGGTTCCCAGACTACATTTTGTTGTCATTTGTTGACATTTATGTTACCATTTTGCTGTTTTTCTGTTATACTGTGCTGTGTGACTTTTTTGTTCATTATTGTACTGTGTCTTGAGATCTGAAGAAGTTACATGTGTATGCAAGTGCCTTCTTGCCAGTGAACTTTACATGCTGTAATGTAGAGCCTTGTAATCTTGAAACTGGTGTCTTTGACATGAATAAGTCAAAAATACAATCTGTACTGAAAATTATTGGTCACTAATAATGACAAAGTGGGAACCGACTATCATTCAGAATTGTGGAGCTCAGGAGCAAACTTACACTGACATACTGACAATATATCTAAGCATTTTGACTCATGGTTAAAACGATGCTGATTGTACTTTTCGTTTTGATGGCACTGACTAATTCATTGGTGGAATTATTTGCTTTTGAGACATGAGTTTATTGTTCTGGGTAAGTTACAGGCTTTTGCAGTTAAACCATAGTGTTGTGTTATATGCATGAATTGTTTTTAGAAATGCTCTTATAGTCTTGAGAATGTTTTATGAAATGTGCCAAAGCAATGGAGTTCAACTGTAACATCTTTGGCAAATATTCTAAAAACATTTTGACAAATACCCTTCCCCCATTGTGGCATCATTTAAGGAAGTTCTGTCGTACACTGAGCAGATAAAGGGACCCCTTCAGGCTGACTGGATTTAGAATAAATCGAACAACCTATCAACTGCAATATTATGAACCCGCACATAAGAAACAAAACCAAATAGAAGATACCAGCTCATGTGAGAGTCAGTCTGCAATACCTGAGACATGTTTGAAGAGCTCTGCTCTTCCATTGTGGTCTACAATTCTTCAACCACAGGTGAGTCCAGTATTGTCTCTCTTTTACAAAAAATTTCCCCTTCTTTGCCTGTCAGGATCACAAATCGGTCAAACATATCTCAACTGGTTCCACTTTCATGTCTGAAAATGTCTATTGTTTTCTATTGTATCTATTAATATGATTATTAATATGATTATTAATATGATCTATAAGCTGACTTAAGCACGAAAAAAATTTACATCTGCTTGTCACTTTGGACAAAAGCATCTGCTATATAAAGTAAATGCAATATAAATACAGAAATTTTACAGTAAAATTGCACAACTGAAAATTTTCAGAGTGTCCAAAATCATCTCGGAATCTGTAGATTTAATTGGGTTTACTTGCTGCTGAAATCCATTAATCATAAATTTAGGAGCCATCATAAATTATCTTGTGCGGACAAGATCAAAAGATATCATTTTTTGGGACTTTGTGGGCTCCATAATTAATTGATACTGTGAAATAATGCATTTTATTTCAGCGTTTTCAGAATTTTTACTATTGTGTAATTGTATGAGCTATGTAATTACATTTTCCACTAAGCACGCAACATATTACTAAAATTTTCATATTTGTAATGCATGTTAAAACAGTCTACACTGTGGCCGAATTATTGATTTTTGAACTTTCAAAGGGTTTTGCAACACTATATTGTCAATGTATTCTCAATATTACCATATGAAAATATTTTACCTTTTTTAATGTCACTTGTACTTTTTTACCATAACTTAATTAGTCAAAAAGAATGAAGAATCTGAGCACATTAGTGAAGAGAGCAGAACTAGCTCCAGCAAAGACATGTCCTGGTTTGCATACATGTGTAGCTCGGTTGGCCTTAGCCTGTAATGACTGACACCCTGTAGTCCCTGGGAGAAAAGCCTAGAGCCGCCTATCTGTACGATACATCAAAATAGTTATGGTGTTTCACTTTCAGTACAAATACTTTAGAGTATTTCATTGTCATGCTTTATTGCAGATTCCAGAACAACTGGCCAGGAAACTTGGGCCCCTGCACAGGCAACCTGAAAGCTAGTATGTATTATTACTCCTGGTTTCTCCTGTGCAGAGAGAACATGCTCACGTTGCCCAAGTGGCTGGAGGGTCTACAATTCAAAGTGTTATTATGTGTCCCTTAGTCAACAATGGAAAACGTGGGAAGAAAGTCGTCTTGAATGCTTCAGAATGAGGGCTTATCGGTTAACAATACAAAACAAGGAGGAACAGGTACGACAGTCCAGTGAGCTAAATCATGTTTCTCTGGGGTGTAACGGTACCCTTAAACATAAATACATTCCAGAACTTATTGCCTATTGTATAGCTATCCACAAAGATGTACATATGAAAACCACTGTCAATCAACACAGAATATGCCTTTTATCTAATGCGCCTATGAGCGTTCACATTATTGCTACCCATACATGTATACTTTGATTTTATAAGGAAATAGTTACTAAGTCAATTCCCAAGACCTGGGAGTTTCTGTATTTAAGCACTGCTCCTACTGTTCTTGAGGGCAGGTTTGCCGAGTCTGTATCTACTATGCAGTGTGGGCATGATTAACGTCACTGTGTCCATTTAGATGTCCATCAAGGACCTTGCACCCAGATACTATGACAAATGGCACAGTTACTGGATCAGATTGACTAGACAAGTACAGCACTGGGTCTGGGTCGACCGCTCTTTGCTGACCACAGGGTGAGAGCTAATACTACGGCAGCATGAGAGATTGCCCCAGTTCACTTCACCAGTAGCTTCAAAACCTTGCCTTTGATATTGAACACAATTTTGTAAACTCTAAGATGATGTCCAACTTTTTAAAAATTCTTGTCACATATCAAATGTTTCCGAGAAACTCAAATTTGTATTAAATTTAAATCTCGAACCGTTCCTCCTGTTCCAGGTTCTGGGCAGATGTTGGAAGCCAGAGCGATACCCACGTTTTAACAAACACAGGCCATGAACACAAAGCTCTGAACACCTGGAGATCAGTTGGGCCTGACATGCGTAACCGGTGGATCTGTGAAAACAAGGCCCTGCTGCTCTGAGGTCCATTAGCGGTACCGGCTCTCTGCTGGTCTGCTAGATGGAGGCCTCTGATGCTGCTAGGACAACCTAGCTGTGGAACCTTTCTGCCTTCAGACAAATATCTGTTATAGATGTGAAAAAGCAGTTAAAAGTCACAAAACATAAATAAAAGCTTGGAAAGGAACAATGGCTAGAGTTGCATTTATTAACCATGCATACAAACAGTTTTATGCGTAAACTGTGCATACACACATTTTTACACATAGAATGGTGTTTATCAATTTCTTCCTGCGCTTAGAAATGTGCATATATTTACGAACACACCAATGTGTACACACACACCCCTAGTGGTAGAGAAGCGTAACTGAAGCAAACCGATTGGCAAATAGGATACGCTGGTCTACTGTGGCATATGACATATATTACTTTCTGCATTAAAAGCAACCATAAAAGTATCTTACTGATTTTTGATAGCCCATCCTTATCCATGGGAGATGGAGCTGCACTTGTCAGTGTCACCATCTAGAATGATCCCTATCTGAGATGTTTCGCCCAAGATGGCAGCTATTTTACGATCCAGAGGTGACACTGACATGGTGCTTGGGCCACACCCTCTGGCACAGATGTGGGCCCCAATCATTGTTTTTGATGGTCATTTTCAGATCAAACCACTTCTTCCTCACCTCTGCCACTGTTCATTACAGGTGACAGCATTAGCTCCATGTGTCACCTGTCCTCAAGCTAGGTTCTCCTCTTTCTTTGACAGACCACAGGCAAAGTTGCCAACAAAACCTTTTTTTTTTTTTAAGTACATCCAGCAAAACATTCACCTCATTCTTGAAGTTTTGTTTCCCCCAACATCAGGGTTTTTATTTATTCATTATTACTTCTTAATAGCAAAATAAGGATATAGAGGTATATGTCTCTCTGGTTTCCATTTCACCAACACAGCTAGCTAAACACTAGCTAAACTGAAGTGCCCTTTGATGTACGTTATGTGGAAGTTATATGCCCATACATGGTTCACTGAGGGCATTTCGTCATTTAAATTAGTCTCGCAGTGCACATGTAGTCACATTTAGATTATGTGAGATTTATGAACCTTCACTTGTACAGCTGTTCATACACACGAATAATAAATACCAGTTTGCCTGTGTGTACCGCCAATTTGTACGCACACATTGAGGACTGGTTCTAGGCACGCTGTAATAAGGGCCCTCTGGACCCCGCATCCATTAACTGATGCGTAAGACTGTGAGGCATTTTTCTATTTTTATTTTAGAACTAATCACGATTTGATTTAAAAACAAACATATACTGGTCAATTTCATAAGAACTGCAAATTAGTAGTACATATTTCATATTTTAGGTCTGACAAGGTCTCAGGTCTACTTGATCTTCTGCAACTGAATTTCACAAAACGGTAACCTATTCACACTTTCGGGTTATTTAACATTCAGCTGCTTTAAAACGAAGTTACACATCATTAACATACTATATACACAGCATTTAAATAAAGGAGAGTGAATCCATTTTTGATTTCATAATTGGTACGTGCATAAGCTATACTACCACCAGTGAGACTGATCACTGCAAAGTCTAACCTGTTAAAAAATATGACACTGTTTAAACACCAATTTTCTTACTCCTTTCCTTGCACCAGATATTTTCCAAAGTACACCAGAATGGACAAAGCCCGGAGTTGTGGAAAAAGTAGTCCATAACTAGCAGCAAGGTTAAACAAAACCAAACCACAGTAAACAGTAGATCAACCAGTCAGGTACTCAAAACTTCTTCTAAAATACAGCAGCGTGTTGACTAGCAAATGTTTTGCACTGCTAGCCACTGGGATTTAACTTTGAAAAAACAGCATCCAAAAAATGTATTTGACAACAGTTTTGCTTTAGATGTACATAAATGTGAGGGTACAAAATGACTTTTATCTGTATTTCCCGATGGCGCTTCCTTCCCTGTCGATGTCCCAGGTCTTTTGCTTTCATCTTCTTTCTGATCTTTTTACCGCTGCAGTTTCATCCTCAGTCCCTCCTTGCCCCTGCTTGTGGCCTTTTTCCTGGCACTCAGCTGGTCAGCTTTCTCCTCATCTTGCACATGCTCAGTGACATCACTAGTAATATTCTTCTTTTTCTTCTTCTTCTTCTTCTTCTTCTTAGTTTGGAAAACTGAGTCCTCATCAGGCACTGCAGCTCCAGCCAACTGTTCTTCATCCAGTCCACCTAAACACTCCTCCACGTTCTCCTCATGAACTACACCATCATCTCCTAAGGCCCCTGTAAAGACATCTGGGTCTTTATAGTCCTTACCTGCATAGACCGTTACTCCATTCTCAGAGCTGCCAGTACCTTTATTAAAACCCCTTATTTTGTCCTTATCTAAGCATTTCTTCTTTGCCGGACGGACATGCCCTCTCTCATCGCTTGGTTCCCCAAAAGCTGGAGACTTTGAGTGTTTTTTCCTCTTCTTCTTTTTATTGACCACTGTGTCATTTGCATTATCTGCCACTGCTTCCTCAAGGTTTTCCTTTGAACGTTTTTTCTTTTTCTTTTTCTTTTCTAGTTTTTCTTCCATCTTCTCCCCCTCATCCTGGTCCTCTTCCCTGTCCCAGCCTGGGGCAGCAGAGCAGGATGCCATGTTGCTAGGAGAGTCTGTTGGTTTGCTATTTTTGCCATACTTTGCCAGAAACTCCTTCTCCTGTTCTTCGAGTCTAGCAAGTTTGGCACTCATTGTAAGACCATGTCTTGCTCCTCTGTTAAAAAAAAAAAAAAAAAAAAAGCCACAGGAGTCACAGACCTGCTGGGGACTGTGCTGCTAAACAGACCAGGTAGGCAGAGCTCCAGAAGCAACTAGACTTGCAATCCCCATTCACTGTCGATTTGCAAGACAAAGGCTGTCAGCTTACTTGTGAGCAGTCCGACCCCCACAGGCTTTCAGGAGGTCTTCGTCCGATAACCTGTTCACAGAGAAACAGCATGCAGTTTTGTGGCTGTAAGTAAGATACTGGTTACATACATGATGCATAAAAGACATGCTTTAAAAGCCTACAGAACGTACTTGGAGGTGGTGGAGAGGTCCAGCCTCTGGTCCTCATCCGAGCTGCTGCTGTCTTCTGAACTAGAGGCCTTCTTCTCAGCATGTTCCTGTCCTGACATAAGTGTTGCAGACTGCAGGGGGATAAAGAGAGCAGTCAGCTTCCCAAACACCCAGTACCTTTGAAGATGCAGCTGGTCTGTGTAATTTTTCATAAATTTAAAGGGGATAGTTAAGCCAAACAGCAAGCTTAAGCATGAGACTTGATATTTCCTGTGTTCTTTGGAAGAACACAACACCTTTAATCCAAAACAAATTCCAGCTCTCATATTCAACGTAAGTAATGCAGCCTTTGCAGGTGTTTTGTTACATTATTTGAAAACAAAATAATCACCTGGAACATCCCAGCATTTTAGGTTACACCTATATTACTACAGCAGGACATGCTCAGTGTACCTATAACATGAGGTCTGGTGTTGGGTGTGATGTCTTTCTCCCTTGCCAGTGCCTCCTGTGTGTGTTGGGCGGTCATCTCATTAACCACAGCGAACAACCTTAAGGGGCTTGCTGTGCTTTCAGAGGAAATTTCAGGAGTTTAATCAGAGAGTATTGAGTACATCTGTAAGTTATCATTATAAGCTATAATCTGCCCTCCAGTCCAGGGTATTCCTCTGCCTCATGCTCCATGTTTCCTGGAACAGGATTCAGGCTCATTGTGATCCTGTACTAAGAAAATGGATGTTGTTGGCGTTTTCACGAAAATCTTGCCTACATTATAGAATTAGCAATGTCAATCAAAAACACAATGACAATCTGGCACCAGTACACTAGATATGCTCCTCCCCTTGTCCATGTGCACATTAGCTCAACTGGTTCCTGAGTTTGGTACCTTAACAAAGCGACCATAAAGCTTGGCCTTGGACAGTGCTGCTTTGCATGGCTTCTTGTTGGAGACCACACCCTCAGCTCCATCCTTCTCCACCACCTTCTTTACCTTGACACCATCCTGTTGTAGGCCAGAAGAGATGCTGCGTCTATTTCAACTGCCATGTAGCATCAGCAAATTACATCATATGGGTAATAATAGAGCAAGTATGTCCCTGCTATATACAACCCACACTTGGGATTGGAAAGACAAACCTCAGCAGATTCCACTGCCAGACTGGCAGAGGCCTTATTGAAAACATGGTCCCACCACTGGAATGTGAACTGTTCCCCTTCCTTATGGCCCATCTGCAAAAGATAACTTGTGGTTAGCTAGTTACCACCGTGAAAGCAGCATTGTTGTATTCAAGCCATTTCTTTGGCAAATTCTGAGTTAATATTATCGTTATGTAGGTTAATGTTCATGCAGGTATACTAGATAACGTCAAGGACAATCAACACAATGCTCACTGTATGTAGCCAAAACAAGGTTCTAGAAAAATACATTAATAACGTCTGTTTAACAACGGGGAATCCATATAACAAATCAAATAAAATGACTTACCCCTCCTTTATCACATTTAATTTTGACTTTAATAGCCTCCGTAATTCCGTTCTCCTCTTTACCAAGTCCTTTTCCTAAAAACGTTAGAGCATACAGTTAAGCAAGTAGTAATACTATTAAAACTACATAATTTTGCTTACGCTATTTTTGTGAACACAGGTAAACACGTCACCTCTCTCCCAGCCATGACGAAGTAGTTGTTGCTCCGCGAACTTGAGACCCGGAGTGTTTTCCGGTACTACATTCGCCATACTTGACGGCTAAAGTAGCATGAAAAGGAAGCTTTAAAACGTACAACTGAATCACGTGAAACGTTCGTTAATGCACATCTTACAGTACAACAGGATGCTATACTCTCACGATAGTGGAAAAAAGAGCATTCACATAGCAAACAAAAATATTCTTACACAGCAGTCCGCATTAATACGATATGCTTAAAAGAAACAAAACTATTAACTAAATCTCAAATGTACCACGCTTCTATCATGCAAGCTGACATGATACCAAAAGACCACACCCATTCCTCTTACAGCATCAAGCTTTAACCAATCAAAAGTCGTATTCTTGGTGTTTTTTTTTTCTTCGGGAGATGTAACCCAAACTACTACGTCATTATATAAGTCCGCCACTGCCACCTTCCGTATTGGAGGCGACAGCAAAAGAGAACGACTTGCCTTTTGTTTACACCAACATTACATTAAATTTTACTAAAAAAGTATTTGGTAAGACTTTACTTGAGGGGCACAAGTAACTTAGTTACTCAGTTACTATTCCAGCACAAACCATGGACAAATATTGATTTGAATTGAATTTCTTTATTGTCATTGTACACAGTATAATGAGATTCAGTGTACAACTCCTTCATGTAAAATGAAGATAAAACAGTAAGAAATACAATATATAACAATTACATGGTTCATTAACCGTTATGATTGATTGAATGATGAACGAACATGTGATCCGTACGTAAGTAACACTTAATTCTGGTTAATTAATACGTTACGTTAGAGTGTACTACTACATTATTTGTGCCTCGTAAAGTGTTACTAACTGTTTTACTGAAAAATATGCTGGTTCAAATAATCGTGAAACCATGAAGAATACTTATGATTAAAAGAATTTAGTCATTCTATTTACATAATTCATGGGTAAATTGGCAAATAGCTTTCTGATTGGGAACCACTGGTCTTTGACAGATGCATTAACCAGGATTCGTTAATCCGGTGCAAAACACAAATGTTTTGCTCGAAATGAGCCACCTTCTTTAACCTCCTGCGCCAGTAGGAAGACCTACTAGAGATTAACTAGAATTGGCACTGAGGAAAGTCTCACTGACTGACAACACGAGCAAAGTTACGATCGCTGATTCCGGCAGGAAAGACAGGCCACCCTTCTTATCAGCACCAGCCTGTTGTTTTTCAGGAAACCAGTAATTCAAATGCAGCCCCTTCACGCGCCTACATTTAGATAAGATACTATTGTGAGCTGAAAATACGCGGCATCAGTCACATTTGCTGCCATGTCACATGCTCAAACGCCTTCATAATCCATTAGAAACTTGAAATAAATAAATGGATTCATGAAAAGCGGAAGATATATCAGCTTATATTTAGTCTTTCGTCTTAAAGAACATATTTCTACATATGGCTTTTCATTTTTTGTTGCACATGTGAAGCATACAAACATTCAACATTCCTAAATGAATTATGTGACCAGACGGCACGTTTAAATTTAAGCAGAGCTGGTCAACCCTTCTCCAAATACATACGTTTGCAAAATGTATACAGATAATCCTGTGCCTCTTGTCCAGTTGGTGGTAGCATCATCAGACCTTAATCAGCACAACTCATTGAAAATGTCTTATTCATTGGTTTCC
>JAAGVU020000129.1:15760891-15771472 GCA_011763525.2 Mormyrus iriodes
GGAAACCAATGAATAAGACATTTTCAATGAGTTGTGCTGATTAAGGTCTGATGATGCTACCACCAACTGGACAAGAGAAACAGGATTATCTGTAACTAAATATTATAACTAAACAACAGTCTAAACACCTAATAAGTTATAAGTAGAACCAAGGTCGTGCAAAGACGTTTCAAGGGGTAGGTGTTTGACTATTAAAATTTGCTGACTGAGGGGGGTCCCATTTAATAGGTTTAATTTAATTTTTCTAGGATCTAAAAGGGGACCATTTTCAATCCTGCAAAAGAGGGCAGGTGTTCAGGCACCCCGATCCCTGTCTGCACATGCCTGACTTTTCTCTCTATCCCTAACCCTAACTCTAACCATACTGAAACAGCATATTGTTTTTATTCCTAGAAATCAAATACAAAATATGGTCAGAGGTTGATTAGCTCGGTGTTAATAATGAATAAAGCTTCCAGTCAAATTTCAAATGGTAAAATTGTAAAAAATTATATTCAGTTGGCATTGCAATCAGTGCAGGAAAGCAAACACTTACTTCATCGTCTAAATTTTGCACGGGGAACCCTGCCAAACTGGGTTTTATCTACTCATTAACTTTTTAAGGAACACTTAAACTATCAAAACCACTGAACAAGTTATGAGAAGACAAGCTAAAGGTTCCTACTGCATGAGAAGCTAGATGCTGGGTTACGTTTCCCTAAAATATAAGATTTTTTCTGTTTGTTTTTATGACTAGAACGTCCCCAGCCTGTACACATGCATATATGAGCTGGTGCCTGTATTTGCACTTGGCCAATGCATAATTAATGCTTTTTTGTACCCCTTTTATTTTTCCTCTGCTTCATGTCCCTGCCTTCCAAGAAGTGACTTATATTTTCTACCTCAATTAAGAGTTCAGCTCTGTGAGAGTCAGAGGGAGGGCAAAAAGTGCCATTTCCAGCCTCTGCTTTTTCACAATTCGGTAAATGAGGAAAACACATTCTGTCACTTGTTTCCCAGGTTTTCCAAGCAGGAGACACAACTGCCGCATGCTGTCATGTTAATGCAAGCAAAACCACATGGAAACTTATGACCGAAAAGACAAGTAACTGAGCTCTCAGTGCCAACAGATTTGTGAGGAACAAAGATTCTGAGCTATTCTTTTTTACACAAAGCCACTATCAGACAAATAAAGAATGTTTATAATTGATGCCATCTCCATTAGTACACTATATGGACAAAAGTATTGGGACACACCTCTTAATAATTGAATTTAGGTGTTTCATTCAGACTCATTGCCTCGGGTGTATAAAATCAAGCATCTAGACATCCAGTCAGGTTTACAAATATTTGTGAAAGAATGGATCATTCTGAAGAGCTCAGTGAATTCAAGCGTGGCACTCTCATAGGATGGCACCTTTGCAATAAGTCAATTTGTGAATTTTTTCCCTGCTAGATATTCCACGGTCAGCTGTAAGTGGTATTACTGCAAAGTGGAAGCATTGAGGAACAACAGAAACTCAGCCATGAAGTTCCAAACTTCCTCTGGCATTAACTCCAGCATGAAAACTGTGCACTGGGAGCTTAATGGAACGGGCTTCCATGGACGACCAGCTGTACACGAGCCTCACATCACCAAACGCAATGCCAAGCGTCACATGGAGTGGTGTAAAGCATGCCGCCACTGGACTCTGGAGCAGTGGAAACGTGTTCTGTGGAGTGAGAAATCACGCTTCTCTGTCTGATGGACGAGTCTGGGTTTGGTGGATGCCAGAGAACATTACCTGCCTGACTGCATTGAGCCAACTGTTGTTTTTCAGGGGTTGGGCTAGGCCCTTTAGTTCCAATGAAGGGAACTCTTAATGCTTCAGCATATCAAGACATTTTGGACAATTCTATGCTTCCAACTTTATGGGAACAGTTCAGGGAAGGCCCATTTCTGTTCTAGCATGACTGTGCCACAGTTCAAAATCAAGCTCCATACAGGCATGGTTGGGTGAGTTTGGTGTGGAAGAACTTTACTGTCCAACAGAGAACCCTGACCTCAATCCCATAAAACACCTTCGGGATGAATTAGAACGGAGATTGCGAGCCAGGCCATCACGTCCAACATCAGTGCCTGACCTCACAAATGCTCCTCTAGATGGATGAGCACAAATTTCCACAGACACTCTGAAGTCTTGTGGAAAGCCTTCCCAGAACAGTGGCAGCTGTTATAGCTGCAAAGGACCAACTTCGTATTGATGCCTATGGATTTAGAATGGGATGTCATAAAATATCCTGTAGATATAACGGCCAGGTGTCTGAATTCTTTTATCCAAATAGTGTATGTTAGATGTGACATGCAATAAAAATCCAAATAACAATGAAAGAGATACATGTTAGTATATGAATTAATGGAATCTACACAAATGAAAGTTCTGTTCATCAATTTCTTTCCTCTTCATACGATCTATCCAATGCTTAGTCATGAGGAGACAATCCCAGGATAATCAGGGCACAAGGCAGGGGAGCACAATGGATGCCAATCCATTGCAGGACACACAGACACTATGAGCAATGTACAGACGCCAATTCACCTAACCGCATATGTTTAGACTGTTAGAGAAAACCAGCATAGCCAGAAGGATCCCACACAACATGGGTGGAATGTACCAACTCCACTCACACAGTGGGGGGCCTGATTCAGAACCCCATTCTGCAAATGTCAGGCTTCCCAGCCACCTCATGCATTTATAAAAATGTAACATGATACATGTAACAGGTTTAATTAAGCCTTCCATTCATCCAGCTCTGCTTCTTAGGGTGTGGAACACTCATGAAGTCCATGTTGACCATAAATGTTTCTCTTTGTAGTATGCTATTCGTTTGTAATATTTATGCCCTATTTCATATTTCAGAAATAAATGAGCATTTTTAAAAATTATACACTGAAATATAATTTTTTTTCTTCACATTTTCTGGGCACTAATGTTTGTTTGAAAGAATTATTCTACCTTTTTGTCATATACAATAGGACTAATGCAATAAGTTGGTGTGTTTCTTTGCGTCTATGAGAAACGCCTTATTGTGACATATGGGACTAATTTGGATCACCAGAGAGATGCGTATGTGAAAGTGGTTTTCAGGACATGAAAACAAATGCGGGGTTCTGTTGATGAAAGCTCTGGCGAGTCTCTCTGCCAGCAGCCTACTCCGCCATTGTTTAACGGAACCACATGAAAGGGGGATTTGGTGGAGGTCGTCTGCTTGGCTCACTGCAAGCAGCTCCAGCCTTTGTGTGCGTCTCCAGTGCTGGTGGCTTGCTGTAGACTCCATGCAGTGCTGGTGGCTTGCTGTAGACTCCATGCAGTCCCACACCTCCAGTACTGTGTCAAAGAAAATGTTTAAAGCTGTTTATGTGGGTAATAAATGTATATTAGCTCAGAGAAAAAGAACACAATTTAACATTATAATGTATGCAAGTTAACAGTGACACAATATAAACTAAACCAGAATTTCTTCTGTTCTCCAAAAAGTCACAGATATCTTATTTAATGGCTTTATGAATACCGCTTTGGTTCCCAAACCTCTCCTCAGGGGCACCACGGACATTCCATGTATTCAAGTTATATTCACCACCTGTGCGATTAATTAATTATCTGAATTAGTTAAATAACTGGGTGACTTTAGGAGAGGGTTTGAAATGACACACATTGACAGACATATAATAGTGCTAAACTGTTACACTGTGACACATTTGCTCACTCAATTATGCTATTAGAATGATTAATTATCAGAAGGAATCAGTTTTATATTATGTTCTGTTTGTTCTAGGCTGAACAAACAAGAACACCAAACCCCTTAAAAGCTACATGGTATCTAAACGCAGTCTTATTGGGTCCCTAGGATGAAGGCAAACAGTAAGAATCCAATATGTAAAGTCACTAAAATGCACATTGTTCAGTTCCCTGATCCTGTCAATATCTATTTATCTACATCACTCACAGTCCACATGAGGATGACATTTTCCATTACCAAGTTTCATGGTGAGAAAGGATGTCTGCCTGCACCTCTACCACGTACGGTAAAAATTGTTCATCATGTCTTCGAAAGCAATTAAATATTGCAGCCCTTTTCATGGTACAAAAGTTATAAGAAAGAAGGATCTATCTGATCTGCAAAAAGTATAAATTGTTTAAAATAGCTTATGGTAAAGTTACACTCACACCATTGCAATTTAGTAGTTACTGGTGTCTAAAAATTTGTTTAGTTTGATTATGTATATAGTTTTAGGGATGCACCATAGAAATGTGTGTGTCTTGAGTATTTACTGGGCACACAGAGAAGCAAGCAACAACATCATGAGGTAAACTCAGCGAACGGCAATAGCTGGACCGTATTTCCTTACCAGAAGATGCACATAGCCTGTGTTAGAATGTATCGCATGTCTAAGCCTCTGACCAAACCGGTGATGTCACCTTGTTTACTCGATGGACCTCCTTATTAAGATTGCTGTTTATCCAGAACTAATTACAGTTTTTGTTTGTTGCTGGTTCCACAAGTTATATTCAAATCTATTTTGTTGTAAACATGTGCTTGTATTCCCGGTCCTTATTTATGGTTCTAGAGGATGATCTAAAATATACGTTTACAGGAGGAGTTAATCTAACTTAACTGCTTCATAATGTATCTCACAGTCAGTGTTTACGTCAGACTTTGCCTGTGATTCACTGAAGTTGTTTTTTTTTGTCTTTTTGAGTTTGTACCGTTCATGTGGGGTTTAACAGCACATATGAACACTCCTGTGGTCAAGATGTAATGCAGTAATACAAGGCAAAAAAACCTTTTTCAAATTAATTACCCACACAAATGTAGGGACCAATAAAGGCAATTGCTTCTCTTAATAAGAAACATTTGCCTTGCTTTTTTAGATTTTTGTTTTTAATTTTTGGTTTTGTCTCTTTTTAATTTTCTCCAGCCAGCTAAATTTGAATGACTTCTTTACAACTGAAGGTCAAATGATCTTCTGGTAGTAATAGATTAAAACCACTGGGTGATTTTGGGAGCTGTGCTTTGCTAAGGAGGACAAACAGTTGCTTGAATTGTTGCACAATAAGAGTGGATAATGGATGGAAAGACATTTGAAATTCAATCATTTATATTACTACTATTTTGGCTTTTTGTCTGTAATTCCCAGCCATTTGATTTATATGCCATGTTGTGTATAATTTGTCCTAAGAAATATTCCCATCACAGACTTGTACAATAACAGCATTTTCTATTATGCAGAGATATGCAAAAACTTGCAGATCTGGACTACTGGATTTGCAACAACATTAAATTAAACCAGTGATTAGCTGCTCTTTTTCAGGAAAAGTAAACAAAAGAAGCAGGAACTAGTGTGAGACACCAACCCAACACTGGCAAATGCATCTAATTTCTCGCTGTGGGTGATCAACCCACAAAAGGCCTGTGAGGACAAATCTGGGCTGCTTTTTGGGAGATCTAGGAGAGCCCTCAGCTTGGAGTTTCTTGCGAGCCACCGTGAGTCTTCAGCTATCGCACCCCAGAGGGCGGGCGCAATGATAGGGTCCAGATGTGCGCACAAGCCGCATGTCAACAGGGGAGGGACCTGCTGCTGTACCAGCGAGTGAGGGCCAGTGGCAGCTGTGATTGATGACATGATAGGAGATTAAGCCTCATTCCTTGTCTTAATCCAGAACTTTTCTCTTTCAAATTCGTCTTGTGTTCCATGTGGTAAAATATCCTGCAGCTCAAAAAGGAGCATTCTGAATTATACAGACCAAATTTCTCAGTATAACATAATAGCCTGCTAATAATAATTTAAGCTGCCAAACTGTCTGTAAATCTTTTTATATGATATCACTTAATGAAGAATTCAGTCAAAATAAACCATTCACACTTTTGACTAGGTTTACATTTTAGCATTTAAGGACTTTTGGAATTTTTTTTTCTCGAGCATAGTTTATATCAATCAGTATAGTATGTTTAGATATAGTATTTTTAAAAGCATATGAACATAATACATGCTTGTTCTGGAATTTTACTTCATGAATCACTCTGACATGCAATGTCCTAACAGACAGGACAGGACAGCCTGCAGACTGAAATGCAGTTTATCCTGGAGTAACTATGAGCTTTTCCCCCAAAACATGGTCTGGTTACACCACTGCTTTACTTCAGGGCCCTCAGAGTAAACTTCACCATGCTTTAGCAGGTGTTGTTTGCAGTCAAAATGGGGGAGACATTTCTGTGATGCCTTGTATCCTAGGATGGTGAGATCCATGAATAGTTGCTGTACCCTCCTCTTCCTCGGCTTCTTCCTCGATCTCGCATGGCTCTTGAACCCCAGGGACCCCAATGTCTGCAGCCTGTGGGAGAGGTAAGATGGAGCAAGGAGATTATCAGATAGGAGAAGAGCTGTCGTCAAAGGCTGTATGTTAAAATGCTACATGTGGCATACTCTGTCTGTATTTATATGCCTTATGCATGAGTCTGCTGTCTCCCCTACTAGCTACACCACCTCAGTGAAGGAGTCCTATAGCCGCCCCTTTGCCCAGATGTTCACGCAGCCCTGCGCAAACGCCTGGAGCTTCTACGCATGCAACCAGCAGAAGTGCGTATCACTCGCTCAACCAGCCAGCCACGTGTGGAGTGTCTGGATTGGTGACGGTGCATTCCTTCTTATCACACGCAGGATCACATACAAGACCGCTTATCGGCAGGCCGTGAAGATGGACTACCGCAGGAGGTACCAGTGCTGCCCTGGCTATTACGAGAGCGGGGAAAAATGTGTCCGTAAGTACTGTGGGAGAGATAGAAACAAGGAATATCCCACTCAGCAAGGATTTTTGAATGAAAGCCAAGGTGTTGCAACTCTATCGCAGAAGCACTTAAAGGTAGCTTCCAGTTAATCTAACTTGTGGGCAGTGCTTCCCTCCCAGTGGTTTAAGTGCAGTGTAAAATCGTTATTTAGTTTTAACAAGCATGATTTATGCAGTAAATGTAATTAACGTTTCTGCTACATAGACTCTGTGCCAAAGACCTTGGGCTGCATCTAGTTTTCAGGTGCTAAGCATCTGGGACCAGCATATACCTTTGAATGACCTAATTTAGAAAATAAGGGCCTCAGTTAAAAATTCTGCTTACTGAAGACTGCAGATTCTAAGACAGGGATATATAAGTAATTCTTTCGCCAGTTTTAGCCAGAAAGGAAAACTGGAAGAACTTTTTTTGTTTGGTATGGAGATGGGGAATGTTGAAAACTGTGGAAAATGTGGATTAGAACATGTCCGTGTCATATCCCCGTCTCCTCGATCTCGCAGCTCATTGCACCAAGGAGTGTGTCCATGGGCGTTGCCTGGCGCCAGACCGCTGTCAGTGTGAGACCGGCTGGCGTGGGGAAGACTGCTCGAGCGGTAAGTAGGTAGCTGCCTCCCGTGTGTTGGCATGTAACCCAACATTCGCACTGGGCACCGCTCCTAACGGCCCAGACCCACTGTGTAAATTCCCAGAAACCTCAGGTAGAGTATTTAACAGTTAATACTTTGGACTTCTGGTCAGCAGCAGCCGCTACAAGTTCTCCTTCACCTGCACTCTATTTCCTGTTGGCTAGAAAACAAAAATTCAGGAAGGCAAAATCCAGTCCTTGTAATTCTGTTAGGGATCGGGTATGATACGATGCCATCTGAGGATTCTGTGAGAGGAACACAGAAGGGGTCTTTTGTTTTGCAACTTTTGGCCTTAAAAACCCGTACTATGGATCTGTGTTCTTTGAGACGTTATATTTCCTGAATTTTTGCATTTTGAGCTGTTTTTAGCAGTCAAGGGTATAAGTTAAGGTCATTAAGCTATGCACTAGGGAGAAGCTGGGGTGACAAGGGGGGGGAGTTGGCACTGCACCCAGCCCCATGGTGCACTGGGAGAATGTATGGAATTTTCCCACATTCTGGAACATTCCCCTATATGTCAATTTTCATGATTACCTTAACAATAAAAGCATGCCTTAGAGTGAGTTCAATAAACTAAACGCAAAGCAATGACATGCAATCAAGAACGACAGAAGTAACGTGGCAACACACACCAAGAAATGTCTGGCGGACGCTCTGAATTTACACACGATCGGATTACTGGCTGAGTGATCTCCTGACGAAGTACACATGCACAGAATAAAGCCTGAGAATTGGCAGGCATAGAAAACAATAAGTGAATTCAAAATAAAGGGATGTCAACTTGCAAAGCAATAAATTTGTAACCAAGATAATATATCTTTAGTTTCTCTGTTAAATCTAGTGCAAATGCTTATGTCTCTCATTGGTAGGGAAATATTTGTTATAATTGACCTCTTGGACATAATCTGTCACAATTAAACCAGGTGATGGGAAAAAAAAGTTTCTGGTTAGGATTCAATCAAACTCCCACTCTTTGCATATTTTGGACAAAAGCCAAAGAGATCTCTCGGACAAAAACTGAAAACAGCTGGTGCGTATTTCTTCCAAAATTTGAGGTGCTTTACATGTTGGTTAGGGAGCTCACTATTTTACATTTTTTCGTTAATTTTGGGTGGCTCGCATTTGTATTTTATAATACGGTTTTCGTTTAATTTGAAAAACATATGAATGAGATATGGCGAGAGGTATATCCAGCCTTGCATAACATCAAAACCTCATCAGATGTTTCCCTTTACACTGATGCGAATGAAATCTAATCCCCACATGTGAATAACACTCCCTGAACATTACATCAGTAGAATTCCTGATTTCGGCCCCATTTATCTTTCCCAGCTCCATGCAAATCTGCATGTCACAAATGTATCACACTGTGTAACACTATATGTAAAAGTTAATGCCAAATTAGACATACTACAGTGCAGTTATGTCATCATCAGTGCCTAATGCCATGTGTTCCTGTATGTTTGTCAGTCGCTATCACGGGCTTGAATGAGGCACTATGAAGTAATCAAAGCTCATGTTAAACAACAGGCCCTGTTCTACGGCTGTAGGCGTCCGCCCTGGATACTCCACGCTGCTCGTCAAATTAATCCAAAGTCATGTGTGTAATGCTCTGCTTCTCTTCTAGACTGTGATGAGAAACACTGGGGTGATGATTGCAGCCATTTCTGCAAGTGTGAAAATGGGGGACAGTGTGATGCCCTCTCCGGATCCTGCCAGTGTCGCCACGGATACACTGGCCAACATTGTGGGGAGCCCTGTCCTCTGGGGACCTTTGGAAAAGACTGTCTACAGAAGTGCCTGTGTGGAATTGGAGGATCATGTGACAAAGAGACGGGGGAGTGCTATTGCAAGGAGGGTTTCACTGGGACCCTGTAAGTTTCAGTTAATTTGGTTTTCTAGAATGTTGCTTGACATTTCAATGCAGTGAAATTGCACTTACTGTTTAATGAGATTAATGCTGTATGTTTTTGTGTACTGCACCTCTGCATTTAAAAATGCGCCACATAATTGTCAAAACATAAAACACAGTCATTTTTAATCCATGTGTTTGCCCTTCTTGAATGTATCACAAAGAAATAGCCAGGAAATCTTTGTGAAATTATTCTCGTGTATTTATTTTCCTTAGGTTAGATTTCTAGAGGATTTCTATAAATTTACTTTGTTAGCATTCATTGCACTTTTCTGACCTTGTTATAAATGTAAGCCTATACAAAGTTTTAGAACTTACGACACAGTTGGATCTCTAGAGTCACTTAACAAAATTTTGGAAAAAAAAACTGGGCTGTGGCTTGAGATTAAAACCACATTTCACAGCATATTCTCCCAAAACCTTCACGTTACATCAACCTGCAGAAATGTGAGGCCATGTTTTATGGATTGATATGCCAAAGCCAGTAATGCTGGTGTTGAACCAGCAGTGTTCATACGTCCAAACACCAGCATCCCCAACATCTATGTCCCCCTAAGGTTTCCCAACCCAGTCCTTGTGGACCCGCAGACAGTCCACCTTTTTGCTCCCTGGACACACAGGGAGATGGGAAGGAGCAAAAATGTGGACTGTTTGTGCGTCCCCGAAGACCGGGTTGGGAAACACTGCCCTAGATAGATTTTGGCAACCATGGTGGGGGGGAGGGTCCCTATATTAATATCTAGCTACTTGCTTACTTGCTGATTTATCTGAACTGTCCATCTTCTTTAGGTGTGAAAAGCCCTGTCAAAGTTGCCATCGACGATGCCCTTGCCAGAATGGTGGCTATTGCCAGGGGGCAGGGGTCTGTGCCTGCCTGCCAGGCTGGATGGTAAGCCTATCCGGGGAGGAGGAAAATGCTTGCAGTGCTGGTCAGTTTTTCTTGGTTGTCTCACAGTTAGTAATACAGTTTGTTTGAAACATTTAATTCACTTGCTGACCACACCCATTAGCAGTCTGTTGTTCCTATAGTTTAACAAATACAGCATTGTGCTTGTGCTGCAAAGGTTGTGGGTTCTAATCCCTGTTAGCCAATACAGGTTGTGACGCTCCCCTCTACTGTGAGTTGCTTTTTATAAAGCTGTCCGATAAATGAATGAAATATAACACTATGTAACAAATTTTTATTTTTATTTTGTTCCTGGGTACAAAGTGTGTTTTCGTAACCCGTTATGCCTA
>JAAGVU020000129.1:15775908-15791033 GCA_011763525.2 Mormyrus iriodes
TGGAAGAATGGTCAAAAATTCCCATAAACACACTCCTAAACCTTGTGGAAAGCCTTCCCAGAAGAGTTGAAGCTGTTGTAGCTGCAAAGGGTGGGCCAACTCCATATTAAAGCCTATGCATTAAGAGTGGGATGTCATTAAAGTTCATGTGTGTGTAATGGCAGGTGTCCCAATACTTTTGGCAGTATAGTGTATCTGGAAAATAGGAGGAGACAACAATTACACAAGCCACCAGCAGGGGTAGCCAAAACAAAGGTTAGAGTGCCACCTTCAGGAACAGGAACAGAACACACTGCTTTCTCAGTTGTAAATCACTTTGGATAAAAAGGCCTGCTAAATGAATGCAATGAAAATGTCATCAGTTCCAGGCTAACTGCATGGAATGATTCGTGGAATGAAATAAAATTGTTTCTGATGGTTTGCACTACTGAAACCGCTGTATGGAAGTGCCACTGTGCCACCATCAGGATGGGTCCCGTTACTCTCCCTCTCACATCCATACTCATATGTATAGAACAGGTCTAGTCTTACCAACACAGTGTTGTGTCCGTGGGTGTCAAAGAGTGATATACTCAGCAAACATCATGTACAACGTGCCATTGTGAAACAGGCTCACAGGGGTGATTAGTTTGTGTGTCCTACACTATGATGTAGTAGGCAGTCTGCCTGATTCTTCTCTGCATCCTTAGGCTGCACCCAGGGGACTTACGGGTCGGACTGTAGTATGCGCTGCCTATGTGAAGGGTCCTGCAGTCATGTGACTGGAGCATGCATGTGCCCAGTAGGTTACACGGGTCCCTACTGCCAGTCCAGTAAGTATCCAGGTGCTGAACTTTGTCTTCTGAGTTTTTTTTTTTGGGAAGCAATCCCAAATTTTCTCGTTTGTACCAATTTGATATGTTTCTACTAATGCTACTAATGCTGTACTTAAATTTCTATGCATTTGTCTGGTTTCATACTTTTTTTTCTAAATTGTATATTTCTATACATGTATATCTGTGTTTTTCTATATTGTCATCCTTTATTATCTATGTATGAGGTATATTTTGTATTACTAGCTAGACTGCCACTACTCTGTGTGCCACGACAGTAAAGATTCTTAAATTTTGGTATCTTATCTCTTACCACATCTCCGGGCACTCGTTCGTTTGCAGAATGCGCCCCCGGCACGTTTGGTCCAAACTGTGCCCATACCTGTTCATGTCCGCCCAATGCGAGCTGCAATCACCGCACCGGGGTGTGTGTGTGTGAGGCAGGGCTGGAAGCCAACTGCAAAGAGGGTAAGTAACACTGCTCTTTTTTGTAAGAATGAATCTATCCATCCATCCCTCCATCCATCTTCCATATAGCTTATCCTGTAGAGCAGTGTTTCCCAATCTAGTCCTCGGGACCACAGTACACGTTTTTGCTCCACTACTGGGAGCTAGAAGGGAGCAAAAATGTGGACTGTCTGGCAGGGAGCTCGGAAGGAGCTAAAACGTGGACTGGCTGTGGGTCTACGAAGATCGCATTGGGAAACAGTGCAGTAAAGGGTGACAGTGAGCCCGGATCCTTTTCCAGGAAACCTAAGGCACAGGACAGGGGACACATTAAACAGGGCCCCAGTTCAACACAGGGCAGACACTTGCAAACTCCACGTTATGGGTGATCTAAAGACATCCATTCACCCTATATCTGTGTGAGTGTCTTCTGGGATTACACTAATACAAAATTTAATCTGATTGTTGTTTACGTGAATATGATTTGCTATCACGTTGCGTCTAAAAGTCACCATAGAGAACAGTGCATTCTGAAGTTGGTAAACCAATCACATTCAATAGGACTGGTGGTCAGTCCCAAACAGGAAGTACGCCATGGTATGGAAGCTTGAAGGTTGTGTCTGTGGACCCCCTCCCCCCACACCCCCCACAGGGCAGCCAGTGAGCGTGATGTCTCCAGTGGAACGGGACTCGTGGGGTGCCGTGGCTGGAATCGCGACACTGGTAGTCTTCGCTGCCCTGCTGCTCTCGCTTCTCCTGCTTTACAGGCGCCGACGCAAGGACAAGCAGAGTGCCGTGCCCACTGTGGTCTTCTCCTCCAGCCATGCAGCCAGCTTGGAGTGCACCGTGCCAGGTGTGTTCTTTCTGCGTGAACAGGCCACAGCATGTACAAGTGTACAATGACAAAAACAAGTAAATATTAACTTTTGAAGTTTACCATTGGTATGACTGAAACTGTACATCAGTACAAGTGGCTGGGGAGGATCTGGTAGCTAACAGCATTTGCAAACAGCTAGGGGGGAAATGATCACCATCTAGGGTGACCAAATAATCCATATTCAGAAACGATACTTTGAGCTAGTTCTGGTTTTACAAACTACTTTAATACAGAAATGCTTCTGTGCTTTGATAAATAGTTCAGTTCTTCTCATGCTTTGATTGGATGGTTTCCATGATTGAAAGACTCATCCAGCTGTTTCACATTAACATTAATGACGCATGCATGATTATAGGAGACTGACCAATCAGCACACAGCAAGAACTCAGTGTTTAAGTGAAATCCAGGTCCTTTTATTTGAAATGGTAGTTTAAAAATCCTGTCCTAGCACAAAGTGTCCTCCCTGAGACGGATTATCTGGTCACCCTATGCTAACAGCATTCACGAACAATTCGGGAGAAATGGGTAGCTAATGGCATTCACAAACGGCTGGGGAGAAATTGATCACAAATGCCGGTCACAAACAACAAAGACGAAAATGTTCACTAACTGCATTCCTCCTGTTATTCCTTAGATGTCCCACATGGCTACCATCACTTCTACTCCAATCCCAGTTACCACACACTGTCCCAGAATAGGCCACCCCTGCCCCAGGTCCCCAACAATCAGGACCGCTCCCTCACGGCCATCAAGGCAGGTGTCTCCCGCTCTCAACCCGTCATCACTGAACCCACATACATCTCCTAGGCTCATGTGCTGGCCAAACCAGCGCTCTGAGCATGTGATTGCATTAACTGTGTCTTTGTTATTAACTAGATAAAAATACGGAGCCAGTATGACATCTGTTTCATGTTTGAAACATAGCCATGATACACTGTGTTTAGAATTATTAGGCAAGCACTATTCCTGGAAATAATTTGAGGTAAAGGTTGGGAAGTCTTATAAAAGTGAATTCAGAAGTATTCTTTTGGTCCAAGTAAATTTATTTAGAGTGAAAATGTTACATTAGTTGTCACAAACAAGAATAAAAGAACACTTATTTGTGTGCACAATTATTAGGCAATCAAAAACAAAGTGGATTTTTCTCTCTTCATCATCTACAGAAATAATAATAAAGAACAATCTTAGTTATTCAGTCTATGCAAGGAATAATGAACTATTGCTCATTCTATACAGTCCATTTTACCAAGTTTAGTGTCCTGTATAGCCACCTTTTGTCTCAATAGTCATCATGAACCTGTTGTCCATTGAACCAATCAAGTTTTTGATTTGGTCACATCCTGTAGTAGCTGAGGCAGCTAGGACCACCTCCTAGACGCTGCTCTGAGGAGTGTACTGCTTGCCACCTTGGTAAATCTCATAATTCAGTAAGGCCCAGTAGCTCTCCATGGGGGTTAAGTCAGGTGAAGGAGCGGGTTGGGTCACAATTCAATTACCTTTCTAGTGTTTCTTGGCCAATCTATGGAATACTTTGATGCATGGTAAGGGGCGTTGAAAGTTTAGTAATTTAGATTGTTTTGCATACCTTTGACAGGCACATTACCATTTTCTTTTTTTCACTCTCTGTAAGGTCCTTTTTTGGCCCATTTTAATAGTAATAATAATTTTGCTTAATAATTCTGCACAGGAAAATATCTATGGTTTCCTGTTTTGCTCCAAACAGGAAGTACTCAGATAAAATACTCAGCATGCTCTATTTTTAAACTGTCAATTCTTAATTAGAGGTTAATCTGGACCGAAACTATTAAGTTAGAAGAGCAGATACAAGCAAATACACAATCACCTAATAATTCTGCATGCAGTGTATTTTATACATTTATCTCAGTGTTTACATGCAGGTCATTCCTAAGATTTGAGAAACTAGTAGCTAACAACTACTGTACAACCAGTGATGGGAAAAAGAATGTTTTATACCTGTGGTATGTGGGACTAAATTTGTTTTGGTAAATGCATATCAAATCTGAACTCACCTATCTGAACCACAACTAGGTGGTGTATCTGAGCAGGTGAATCTGATTGGTCAATATGTGTCCAAAGCAGAACACCAACAATCGGCTGTTCTGCAACGTGAAGAACATGGAGAGGCAGAGGCTGGGGCTGTTTGGGGTGGAGTGTAACGCCACACTGCCTGCCGACTGGAAACACCCCCAGGAGCCTGTCCACAAAGAAAAGGGTGGGTTCCATCACTTTCAGTCAAAAAGCCAAATCATATCCTTTGAAAATGTGTTGCGTGAACCTCATGATCTGACCTGTTATAAACATAGTGGTAAGGTTAAGCTGTGGTCCATTCAATAACAGCTGTGACAATGACCAGGCATTTCCTGATCAATTATGTCTTTTATCTTTCCCTTGAGGGCATTCACTTTTAAAGGTAGTGGAGCAGCTCCAGATTTGAAAGAACAGCTCACTTTTGGCGCTTTTCCACTGGCATACAGGAACCAGGCCGCACCCGACCTGTACCGTGAAGACTAGTTACTGTGCTGTTCCAGCTCACTTTGATTTTCCACTGCAGAAGGGTCGGCTCAGTAAAGGCGTTGCTGGGTTTGGAGAGCGACAGAAACATAAAGCCGAAAAGATGCTTATTTATTATTTACATGTTGTACATTATGATTTACTATGTGATAATTTCCAGTATCACGTCAGAGAGAATCGGTTATGTTAGAATCAAATGCAGGGTAGCCAACTTTGGTCAGCTGACTGGCAGGAGATTTCGTTTAATCTCCCACAGTCTTGTACTGTTCTGCTTGTATTGTGATATTGCTATATGAGTATCAGATTGAGAATATGATCCTTTCTTGCTGTATTATATACAATTGCTGAGTATCACCCCTTTCGTATACAAGAGTAAGATTCATGTGTCACTTGCAGAAATGCTCAACCTGTGCTCCATTGGCTCATTAGTGTTAACTAAATGTTTAATGATGTAATATGTGTGTTTATGGTGTGGCACTGTTTGTATTACCAGGAGCTACTGGGATTGACCGCAGTCACAGCTTTGGCAAATTATACAACAAAGGTATGGACTAACCTTTAAAATGTTCCTACAGATTGATACTCATTGAGGAATTATCCACTAACTCCAAAGTTTAATTCAATGACACTCAGCCGATAAACCACTGAAAAAATTAGGGGAAGCTAATGATAACTGCTAACCTATAACTTTTATTACATGAATGTAGCTTTGGTTTAGTTTTAGGCTCTGAAATCCTTAAAAATATACCTAGACATCTGAAATTTGAACTTGTTTAGGAATTTAGTTCCACAGGGCTAGATTACCTGGGGATCATTGGATTCTGTAGAGTCTCTGGAATATATTTTCTTTCAATGACATTCCGTTTGCGATGTATAAGTATTTTTGTCTGAGGAATCCTATTCCGCGACTGGCTCATGATGACATTTTACCCTTAGTGAAGCTGATGGGACTACAAACATGGCACCATTTACCCAGAAGTAGGAAGGAGGGTCTCAGCTCTTTATTAGTCTATAGCTCTGTCAATCAGAACCCAGACAATAAAAGAGAATAACTAGGGGCCAAAGCAGGATTTCTTGCTTAGCTGGATAACTTTTTGTATTTGAGGTAATCTTGATTTGTACCTGAAATCTGACAAGCTATGCGACTAAGCAAGAAATCCAACTTCCTGATACAGGTCCCAGTTCTCCTCTCAGTTTAGGCTACCCCAGTTTTAATTGACTTGAACTTTGTTCACTTACATTAAGCCCAGACTACCTTAAATATGACAAGTTATTGATTAATCATGTCTTGTGTTTACACATAGACAGCCAACAGTGTGCCAGATACGCTCACAACAGACCAAAACAAATATGTGTGATTTTAGGATTTTTTGACCCTTAAACTTTGCTTACTTTGCCAGTGAAAAAAAGTTAGTAGATTTACAGTTAGCAGAACTAAATTTAGCAGAAGCTAATTGGTCTGCTAACGGTTTTCAAAGTGAGTGAAAATGCTAATCCACTAATGAAAAAGTTAGCTTTGCTAATTAGTGGTTAGCAGAACCCTGCCCTCCCACTGTGAAACTGTATTGTCAGTTTGTCTTTGAGAATTATTGTCAGGGTCATGGTGTCTCAGTGGGGAAGACTGTTGCTTATTTTCCATCATATATTACATTGTGGGGACTAAATTGCAGGAGCATCAGTAACAAAAATTCGCAATTATTTAATGTGTTGAAGGTACTCAAAAACAATGACTGTATATACTGAATGAACTATGAACAAAGTTTAACAATGGATAATGGGATACAGGGCTCCAGACTGTGACTATTTAGTAGCGTTTTGCAACCATTTTTGGAGACACTGTGACTGATTTTATTAACTAGGCACACCAATGCGACATACCATTTATTATTATTATTTTTATCATTATCGTTTATCACGTGAAACACCAGGAGGGGGCAAGGATCAGTGTGTAGGGTTAGGTATTGAGAACCTTTTAGAAATAACAATTTGGTTCAATCAGTCATTTGAATTATGACTTACGGATTACTCCACATGCATTTTGAATGAACTATGTAAGGGTTAATGCACACCAACTCTGCTTACACATTTGTATTTGAAATTATATTCATGTTTTCATACCAAAAACTACGGTGGCCCTGAAAGCCCAGAACACATCAACATTAACACAACACAAAAACATTAAGAAGATGCAAAAACAAAAACATCAAGACAAAAAAGATATAAGTGGTGTGCCTAAATTTTGTGCTGGTGCTACTAAAATTTTAAGTAAGGAGCACCGGTGCTACTAGTGGAAAAAGTTAGTCTGGAGCCCTGAGGATAGTTGCTGAACGCCACAAAACAACCACGACGATTTCCACAGGAGTGAATCAGGACTTCAGCCACCTAGTCTCAGCAGAAACTGTATATAATGAGCTTCACAGAGCTGGAATTTATGGCAGGGCTAATAATAACCATTTATTATAAAAATGTGGTGGCCTTATGTTTGGAGAAGGCTGAAGGATACTTTCAGTCTACATTTTCTCTTGCTGCGGGCAGCCATCTTGGGAGTCGTTAGGGCTGACAATGGCTGTGCATGGCCATATAACAGCAAAGGACTATGAGGACCTTTTACAGGACCAGGTGCACTTTATGTTTTTACGATCGTTCTCTCATTATGTTTCCATATACCAATTCCGCCCTCCCCCCCATACCCAACAATAAAATTTGCCCCTGACAATAAAATTTTAAAAAGCAGTTGGTGAAGGGGGTGTCGTCGTGCAGTCTGGATTAAATTGTTTTTTGGTCTGGTATTTTTCAATATGGGACGATCCAGTAAAATTCCAGCTAACAGGGAGCGTTCCCAGAACGTTCTCACAGTGTCTTCTCAAAATTGGCAGAGAAAATTCTTACTGTAACATTAATGGGCTGTTATTTCCACATTTTACATTTTAACGTTCTGTCAATGTCGATAACAGTATTACCTTTTATCGCAATTTATGTTGACAAATATTCTAGTATGATTAAATATTATTTTATAAACATGCCACATGTGTATACACTGAACATGCTATCCAGCTTTGAACCCATGCCCCTTTGATGAATAAAGCAGTTACCCACTACGCTACCATGACCTTTATTTGTATTTGTATTATTAAGAAGTTTTTCTACTGCCACCAAGAACAGATGCCGTAAAATCCAACGGTTTTCTGTTGTAAACTATATGAGCCATAACCGAGCCGTACCTGCACTGACATGGCCCTGCTTACTAGTAGCGTGACAAAACCAAGCTGGTTGTGTCACCAAAATCTGACTCGTTGCAATGCACGGAGATACATGATGATGTTCTGCGTCAGTATGCACAGATTATGTACGGGGGAAAAGGGCATATTTTATATATTATTCATTATTAGTATTGTCGCACATTGAGATGTATTGATGCAATCCCGATAACTCGGAACTTGAAAATTTCCATACTCCTACTTCAAAAAGTACTTTAAAACAGCTGAACGGAATGGATTTGTAATGCAAATTTACACAAGCGAATGCTAATTCCCATAGCGTAGCCATTAGTCATTGTTGTGAGAGCAGTTGTAGCAGTGGGATAAGGTTCTGGGAACATTAGGAAAAGTGGACACTTTGAACATTTCCATACTTTAATCATAACATTTAGTAAACGTTCCTAGAACGGAAATATGTTAGGCAGGACACAGGACGATTTACAAATTTATTATACAAGGTTAGTTGAGGCCCCTGGGTGTCAGTCTGGGTAAGCCTGTGCAAAATCCAAAATCCCACTAGACACGGCTCTGGGCAGTACTCCAAGAAGGGCTGTTATTCTGATGGCAATGGTTGGCCCTTCTCCTTATGAGGTACTTGGCATTAATATATTACTGGGCATTTTTCTGTTAACTCACCCACCCCTTGTATTTATTTAGCTGATATTTTTACCAAAAGAAAGTCAGAACTTGTACCCATTTATAAAGCAGGACATTTTAAAGCAATTGGTGCATAGTACAGAGGAATCTCTCATGTTACTTTAAATGGCAACCTGTCCATAATCGCTATGGTAGCTGCTGCCTTATAGCAAATCAGTGTCAAACCCATCACTCAGTTCCTGGGTTAGGGTAAGTGTACTAACTGAGACGGTGAAATCCCATGGGCCGCAGGCCTTACTGTGACTGGCTAATATAATTATGCTCTATTCGTTGTCCAAACAGAGCTGTCTAAAATCTCATCTGTGGCCATGAGCAGCACATCTTTGAACAGTGAGAACCCGTATGCCACCATCAAGGACCTGCCCATGCCCCTGTTTCGCCCAGTGGAGAGCAGCTATGTGGAGATGAAATCGCCCGTCTGCAGTGAGAAGCCCTACACAGTGAGGCAGGAACTGCAGAGAGGTACACAGCGGTCTTTGGTGGTCAAATGGCTGTTTGAGGAAACAGATGTAAAATGGGAACAAATACAGCATGAGGATTGCAACAATTTAGAGACAGTAATATGCGGTACCTTCTGGCCAGCCTGATAGGACGATACAATACAATACGATCCAACCTGTCATGATAAATGTTAGTATTCTTGCATGTTTTTTCCTTGAATTTGAATTTGAATCTTTTTTTTGGGGGGGGGGGGACTGAAGTGTAATTCAGAGCAAGTCAAAACAGGAGAAATAAATGAACACATCTGACTTCATTGCTAAGGAGCCCCTATGGGGACACGGAAGATGGGAGGAAAAAAAAAAAAACAACAAGCACAATATTTTTCTGTTACTATTAATAACTGCACTGTGTTCATTAAAAGTACAATACAATTAATGGCCTAAATAACACAGACATGTCCAGTAAAATGTTTTAAGCTTTAAAATGTGGGAAGCGGTGCACGCAATACAACAATTACACTGTGACCATTTCGCTGCCAGTGACTGCAAGCGAGACGGCTACTGAACATGAAGGGCGCATAAAACACTGAAATATTTATTCGAATTTGCCAGTAAAGAAATCTGAAAAACCAAGTAGTGTTGCTTGTTTTTGTTGAAATGTATTACAGCCAGAACACTGAATTAAAGCTAACTTCACTGCGATGTTAGAACTATCTATTCCATTTCCTGGAATATTTCAGAATTGATTTGCATATCCCTAAATTCACCTTCAACATCAGACAGGTATTCCAGAAAGCGGGTTTGGGTTTAAACCTCAACTCTGACAATACATTTATATTTAGTTTTTCCAGCTATATCTTTCAGCGAAATCAAGCAACAATAACCCTTAGTTTTCCAGAGTTCCTTCTGGGCGAATTTTAATTAATATTGCAATTTCTACAGTTACACTTCACAGTCTAGAGCTATCTTGTTTACCGTGATAAATGGACACAATGCAGTTATTAATAAATATTTATAAAAATACATAACCTATAAATTAAATTATGTGCATTGCCCCCCCATAGTCTAATGCTTAAAGAACACGTCTGTCATTTAGTTTTATATTCATTAGTCCATTAATTCTACCCTTTGCACTTTGAACGGACACAGTGCAGTTATTAATAGTGACACAAAATCTCACAAAAGGACTCGTTATTTTCTACTCCTCCCATTTTTTTTCCCTCATGTCTCCTTAGTTGCTTTGTTCCTTCCCATGAAGGCAAATCAAATATGCAGTCTTCAGACAGGGAAAAATTTATTAGTTGCTTAGATAACTAGCTGTTTGAATAATAATCAAGTCTGATGTGCATAAGTTCTACACTGTTTAAATGTAAAACCATTTACCATCATATTAAAAGCAATAGTGATTGTTAATTCCTATCAGTCTATCATTTAAGTTGAAGCATGAATGTCAAAATAACTTCAGAAACTACAGTTGACCACAGGCTGTCACAAGGTTGCATCAAGTTTTGAAATATTGACTATAATGAATTGCATAATGTCCTAAAAATTGTTTCGTGTTCACTTGGGCTCCCTTTAATACAAATTCTTCTGTTCCTGACTGCATTCTGTTGACTGGAGTTCTCTTTTTCCTCCCTATCTCTCAGAACAATGCTGCCCCTACAGTGTCCCAGAATCCCAGCATCACTATGACCTCCCAGTCAACAGCCACATCCCAGGGCACTATGATCTCCCCCCAGTTCGCCGGCCGCCCTCCCCTACACTACAGAAACTACCCCACTGACCCCATACCTTTTTTTAGAAGCCTTAAATTTGGAAATGCTGCCACCTGTTGGATTGATTTGACATTGCATGGCAAACAAAGTTCCTGGGAGTATTTGCGGTATATTTCATCTTTCTTGCAAGACACTGTAGAATGCAAAACTACAAGACTTAATTCTAGGAGTTGGATATCAAATTGCAAATGCTTATTTTCATGATGTCCAAAATATGATTTCCAAGTCAGGAGAATTGAAATGTCCAAGCAATAATTATACTCATTATTTTACATTAATGATGTTCAGTGACCTCTTGCTTTTGGTGGGCTCTTCAGAGGTATTATATTGTGCATAGCCATGATTTTGTATAATTGGTTATATATGGGTCTTGGTGATTACTATACATTTTCAGTAACCTGGCAAATTTTCTTAATAGACAGCCTGTAGTATTCCCAGAGGCAGCTGTGCTATTTTTGTAATGGGTACACTGTTTTAGTCTAGGAAAAGAAAAAATTTGATTGTATCAATATTACGTATTTTGAATGTAACTATCCTTGTATATATTGTACAGTGGATTAATTAACTGACCCCCAAAAAATTAATCAGCTTTACAATAACTATTGATATATTTGGAATGAAATGGGCGGATATAAAATGATGAGGAAAATATAGATGAAAAGGAATGACCTTTAGAGTTACATGCAGTTTATAAGAAAAAAAGCACAGTATTCCATTTTTGGAGCGACCTTTATTCTGAGCATTGTGTCCTATAGTAGAAAAGCAATAGTTAGTCTTTACCTTTAAATGGAAAAATATCAGTCTTTTTTGGTTATACATTTCTTTGGTTTTAATGATTGGTTGTGTTTCATATCACTATGCAAATTTGCAAAGCAGATGAAACTTGAAAATAGAAATACAACGATTTTTTGCCAAAAACATCAGTACAGCTTTAAAATGCATAAACAGTTGTTTTTTTGTTTTTTTCTAATAAATCCCATAGTTTTGCAGACACTGTAAAAATGCGGGGGTCTTTTCCTTCTGGTTATTATTGTACTGAACAACAAAACAGACAATTCCACAGACAATGAATAACATTGGGTATGTCTGAAATCGCGTACTTGTTTACTATGTAGTAGGCAAAATGCAGTATGCAAAGTGAGCAATGTCTGATAATGACAATTGATTTTCAGAAGGGCTATAAAGAAGAGTAAAAAACACTGACTAAAAATAGCTAAGCAGTTTTATCAGTTATATCATTCACTGAAATAACTTTAAAATAGCAACATCTTTGATTGGAAAAAAATCACCTCTTTTTGAACATCATCCGAAATACAGTCCATCCTCTAAATGCTAACCCTGGGCCAGGTCACCTGGAGCCTATCCCGGACAGCATGCCACTTAAGGCTGGGGTACTCCCTGAACAGGATACCAGTCCATCACAGGGCACATACACCCACAAAAAACATAAACTTTAGACATTTTAGAGACACCAACTACCTTAACTGCACATCTTCTGAACTGTAGGAGGACACCACATGATACGGCGAGAACATGCAAGCTGCACTCTCAGGTGGGATTCAAGCCATCTGCCCTGGAGGTGTAAGGCAACAGCACGGCCACTGATATCCAATCTGTAAATCAAACAAATTTCTTGTCTAGTTGTAGGAGCAATGACTTTTTCAAGACCAACCTGCATATGTTAGATAATGCTTTAAAACTAAAAATACAACTGTATAAAACTAAACAAAGGGGGTGATATACAATACTGCAGCCTGTCCCCCAACTCTAACCCTACATTTTCCTACCTTCATATACATCAAAGCAAGCCTGGAGCCTCAGCCGCATTTTGCAAGCAATCTAAGCTAACAGGTGACCAGTGCAGTCAGCAAAATCTGCCAACACTGCCTCCGACTAGGCTGGTAAATGAATTCACGCTACAAAAAGCAATGAAACCATAAGACATAGTGTTTAGCTTCTATCTGAACGATCACAAAAGAAAGAAAAGTATTAATTCAATGTGGGTGTTAAATTCTGAGTTTTGAACTAGAAGGGGGCACTTCAACACTGAATATTTCCAACAGTAACTGAACCTGATTTTTGTCAGTTGTACTTATTACATCTGCAAATACAGACCTTGTCCATTAATTCCAACAGAGCATAACATTTAAGGTATTCATTTGTACACAGTTTCATCAATAGTGCTTTGTGTATGGAGCACTTGGAAGTAAAAAATATACAGTCCGTCCTATTAAATAAGAAGACAAGGACAAAAAAATTGCAAAACTATGATGCTTTTGCCAAAGTGAAATGAAAATTAAATTCAAATACATTTAAGCTGCCAGTATCAGCACACCAAATAATACTTCCCATTTATTTTTCTGTCAGACAGTGACCTCTACAAAGGAAGGTGTGCACAAATGTCAGAAAATTTAACTTCATTACATATTTGATAGTGCATTTTAAAACAGACAGGCCGAGTAATCTGAACACGTTTTATATACTGACAATGCAAACAGCATAGACACAGATATTCCCTGTTTTTAAAAAATCAGTCTAGGTCACTTTCTACAAATATATATTTGTATTCATAAATATATTTCCAAACAGTCCTGATGTTCAGCTAAGGTAAGATCAAACCTTACGGTACCCATTTGTGGTGCAAAAGTTGTCTATTGGCAAAAAACATAATAAAGGCACCCATAACTTCAAAGAAGTCTAAAGGCCAGAGGTTCAAGCCAAGAATGTGGAAGGCAATGGAAAAGCACATTTCATTCTGTGCAATAAAAACTTACAGCTACTATCAGATATAAAACGCTGTAGAGGAACTCTCCAACTCCAAGTGCTGGGGTTGAGTAGGAGGGTATAATTCATTAAAGGGTAAATGCTGCTGTGCGTGCTATGTCATGACAGCCAACACATTCATCAGGAAACCCAGGTACACATCGAATTGCAGTATGACGGGGTGCTCTTTTCTACATCCCCTTGGCAGGGGCATCGGAGGGGTATGGATACCCTGGTAGTATGTACCATCGGGACTACTCGCTCAGCATAATCTACTGAGGGGAATTCCCCTCTCCCCAATCAGTAAAATCTACCAGGGGAGATGGCCCTCATTTGTCAGGGGGCCCAGAATATCTAGCTACGCCCCTGCCTCTTGGTAAATGCTTGGCTGGACAAGCAAAAATTTTACTGGGTAAAAAAAGAATTTTTCTGGGATAAAATGCCACCGCTTATCATTCAAAAGCAAGTCTATGCTAACCATATATAAAAATACCTGCAGATTATATATATATATGAAAAAATAAGATCAGTTCTCATAAGACATATATAAAAGAAATAGAAAAAAATCTTTGATGGATAGAAAATGGCTGTTTTCCTGTCGTCATCGTCGTTGCAGGGATGTCTTTGGTGTTACATGACAGCGCAGCTCTCAGCCCTGCGACCAACCTGTGGGCAGGCAGAATGGGAGTCGGACAGGTTAGGGAGTGGCAATGTGCTGGCATCGGTCAGCTGTCCTCACTGGCATTGGGCAGTCAGCAAACTGGAACTGTAATTCATCTACAAATCACATATCACAGCACCTGTGACACAAATGAGTTTGGCCGGGGTCTAGGGCTCACGTTCTGTTCCGTAAGCCAGGTGGCATTTTGTGCCAGTTTGTGCCCATGGCACTGGGGACGCCTTTGTCATCCTGAAAGCGAAGAGGTTCAGGGTGGGGCCTCTCAGTCACTCACGAATCAACCAGTAGACAGAAGGGGAGGGGCTGGGAGGTGTGGCCATTGTAAAAATGCCTTTGTCTAGCTACAAATGACTAAGGTTCATGTAGTTTAATCGCCTTTAGAGCTGAATGTTCACATGCTGCATGAAGGCATCTCCTCTTTATTGAGAAACCCTACGGATTGGTGTGTCACCAGGACGCCCGCCCTTACCTGCCGGGGCATGCTGCTGCCCACCACATAGGAGTGGGAGATGAAGCTCTCCGGGAGCCCCCCTCCGCTGCTGCCGCTGCTACGGAACGAGCTGGCCGTCACCGAGCTGCTGGAAGCCTTCTCGGATGGCTGGCCGCAGGAGCCGCAGACCACGGTGCGACTACGCAGGTTGTACTCGCCATCGGTGCAGGTGCTGTGGGCTGCCTGTAGAGGGAGACACACAAACACTATGTGACTTGGGAAATAGGTTTCCCACCTTTGGGGAGGTTTTTATACATGCATAAAAAACATGTTGAAGAAGAAAAGATTCAGGACTGCAATATGAATCCTTTTGTTACAAAAAACAACATTAGTCACAGCTTTGAAACTCTGATCAATCGCCCTCATTCATCAACAGTTTCTAAACATATATGGCTA
>JAAGVU020000129.1:15791133-15811669 GCA_011763525.2 Mormyrus iriodes
AAAACAACATTAGTCACAGCTTTGAAACTCTGATCAATCGCCCTCATTCATCAACAGTTTCTAAACATATATGGCTATTCTAGGCCCTAGTTAGTGGGGTTTAAGCCTATTTTTTGTCTCATTCCCACTGAAAAATTATTATTCTAAACCTATTTAGCAATTTCATTCTGTATTTCTTGGGGACTGCCCGCCCCCCACCCACCCTCACAAGGGTCAAATCCTAGAATCGCGCCCAGTTAAATGTATATACTGTTCAAAGACATTTCCAACTGTAAGATTGTTTTGCCTTTCCCTTCTTGGAGCACATACCATCTCGTCATCATCATCTATGTCATGGAATAGTGTGCGTGTGACCTTCCTCATTGCCATCTCCTGGTTAGAGAAGGACAAATAAGAGACTTTAGCAGCCAAATATATCTTTAAATGAGGCACATACTGGTCTATTCCTTAGAAAGGAAGGCGAGTTTATATTTAATCCAAGGAAGCGGCTGTACCAACCTCCCCACTGGTGTTGATCAGAGTGGTTTTAAATTGGTCTCCCGATCCCCACGAGCTCATGGTCTTCCACACCAGGTCAGAAGGAGAATTATGCGTGGCACCGGCTCCTGAGGCCCAAATCTGGACAACCAAAAGATGATAAGTCAGAAAAGAAAGTAACTTTACCTCTCTATTGACATTTGCATGCCTTCTTCTCATTACAATCACAAAACAGGTCTAGACCAGTGTTTCCCAACCCGGGCCTCAGGGACCCACAGACAGGCCATGTTTTTGCTCCCACCCAGCTCCCTGCCAAACATTCTACATTTTTGCTACCAAAACTCCAATTAAAGTTCCAACTAAACTGAAAAGGGTGAACAGCCATACCTTTTATACATGTATAAATACATAGAAACTACAGTTTCATAAGTAAAAATAACATATAAATAATGACTAATTTATACTTTGAGACGTGATCAGTGGTCAGATATTACTGTAACAGCAAATTAGAACATACCGTGACCGACAGACCAGCTTTCAGGGTGAATTTTGGGGGAAACTTGTACACAATGGGGGTCTGTGAGCCAACCTGCCTCTTCACCTGCCAGTGACCCATGGGCTGGTCCTAAATATATTACAGACATTGTATTGAAAAATTACGTGCAATATCCTGACATCTAGAAAAACAGCCAGCGATAATATCGTTTTATAATACTGGAAGACGTTTGACTTACAGCTTAATGATAATATTGTACAACAATAAATATTGGATAAAAACATTTCAAATTTCAGGTAAAATCAGTGACAACAGAAGCAACAAACAATATATTTTTACTAAGAGAAAATATAGCTGATAATATTCGCACATTATCCTTCCTCTACTCACCTGATCAGACTTATTGCTGAGCCGCACAAATTTCCCATCAAGGTCTACCTCATCAACGGTCACACGGCCACTGGCAGAGGCCTGTTGTGTGACACGGGTGCGCGCCACAGCGCCCCCTACCATACTGGAGGTCTCACTATCTGTGTCATTCATACGACGCTTCTTTGCAGAGGAGCTCTGGCTGCTGGACTGGACAATGCGGGAGTGAGTGGCAGACCCCGAGGTGCGGGACACGGCCGATCGAGCAGGGGGTGGGCTAGGGGACAGGCGCAACCTGAGAAAAAAGTGACATAGTAACATAAATAACATAATTAGGCAAATAACTCAATGAAGTACTGATTAGCCAAACAATGTGGGGTTGAGTCACAAAATATGTCAGGGTACTGGACGCTTGCAGCAAATACTGGGCTGACTTTAGGAAAGGTTAGGCAAGCTGACACACTTTCACAGACATCTGCACCTACCTGAAAATCAGTTTAACATTTTCTTTGACTACCGAAGATTATAGCACAGTACTGTATAAAGATGCTCTCCAACATAATAAGTACTGATTCCTTATCTACCCTCTGTGGCCTCTGAGGGGTGAACATGAGCTAACCTCTCCTCCTCGCCTTCCAGCAGCTTCCTGTAGGCACAGATCTCCATGTCCAGGGCCAGCTTGATGTCTAGCAACTCCTGGTACTCATCCAGCTGCTGCTGCATGCGCTGCCTCATCTCGGCCATCTCCCGGTCCTTGTCGCTCAGGAGGCGCCTCATGGTGTCCTTCTCCCTGGCCAGGGTCTCCTCCAGCTCCCGTACCTTGGCATCCCGCGCCGCCAGCTGGCAATAAGACAGGGCACCAGTTTCACGTCCTATCTCCCAGGACTCACTCACTCCCTATGGGCTTTGCATTCTCTAGTGATCATGGCAGACAATTGTGCATGTCAGCTCTCTCTGAATACCAGTCGTTCCACGAGGCGACATAACTGGTTCCCTGTTAGCATGATTGCTGGATCCATCATGGCCAGCTTTCCAGGCGATTACCTGAAAGACTGTCAGCACGCCGGAGAAAACACACTTTCCGAGAAATGGAATGGCCATTTCTGAATGATGACATGCAATCAGCGATCAGTTGATGAGAGACATCTTTTGTCTGACAGTGATCGTGGAACGCACCAGCAGGGAGAGCAGTTTCTGCATGGCAAGGCTCACCTGCTTCTGCAGCTGACTGAGCTGGGAGGACTGGGACTCCAGGCGCACACGGGTCTGCTGGATTTCCTCATGCGCAGCGGCCACCATGTGGCTGTTCCGGTCGGCTGATTGGCGGGCATTGTCAAGCTGATGAACGCATACAGACACCAGCCAATCAGGTGATCCATAGGCTGGACCATGCTTGGTAACCCACCAAACTATAGTTTCACTGTAGCACAGCAGAGGTAAAGCTTGGAATTTATTTTATTTTCTTAAGAAACTCTATACTTGATTGTGTAATAGCTTAATATTATCTTTCAATAAATGAATAATAGACAAAAAGAAACAAGGAAGGTTTGCCGATGTATAGTAAATATAGTATAAATAATATTATATGAATATAAGTAGTTTAAGACTGTAGTTTAAAAAAATCTTCCAATAAACAGATAATAGAAAACAAGACGCAAGGAAGGTAAGCTGATATATAACAAAACAGAGCAATAAAATATACAACATCTAATGTCATAAGAATATATTACAATTTACAGTAGTAATCAAAATTACATTGGGTCATGCTGCATTACGAAGTACCAATTCTCTATTGTCAATATCCAAAACTGAAGAAAGTCATTTATTCAACGCTACAGAAAATACATGATATTGCTTCAGCAAATGTAAATAATAGTGAATTTTCCATCGCTACCTCACATCGCAACACAGCAGATCCGGGGTTTGCAATGATGTCACCTTGGCTGAATGTCTCACATTCATGTTCTGACTGAATATGCTTTTCTTTTGCCCTGGGTTTTCCATAAAATTGACCTGCACTTTTTCCGGTCACATCAAACCTGATATCAATGACGCTCTTGATAAAACATCCGCAAATGTTACTAAAAGCTGGGCGTCGACCCACACAGCCATGCATCCAGTGGGATTACACTATGACGTGACTGAAAAGCATCTCTCAGTGTGCAGCTCTGCGGGTTAGGAATCTGTGCAAAGGGTGTGAGTTCAAACCCCATGGCTGGCAGAGTAATGACATCATCACTGGACCCCTGAGCAAGACCCTTAACCCCAGTTTCTCCAGAGCTGTGGCCTGACTCTGCTCTCCAGTCCTCACTTGAATGTTGTTTTGCGCAAAAGTGTCTGCTAAATAAATAACCCCTGTGTTATTTTTGGGGTCGAAGTTACCCCAGTTCATTTTCAAAATGAGGATAAATTCTATAGATTCTAGAATTTAGTACGGAAGAAGTAAAATACACAAGGGATAACAGTGTCATAATGACGCAGCAGTTCTTGCATCTTAAGTCACACAGGTGGTTCAACAAGCTCCAGCCAGTGTGGAGAACACTGCTGCTGACCTGGCTACCTTAAGGCTGGGGGGCAAGAAGGAGCAGTGTGGCCTTCGATACAGGGCAGCTAAAGTCGCCTATGAAGAAGCAGCCATGGGGTTGGGCTAAATTCAATATGATTCACCTGCAAACTGACATTCTGAAATTACATTTACCACTGCTGTTCTTCTGATTTTAATAATTTAATCATAACTGACTATAGAGGCTTGTTTTGGCTGCAACCATTTCCACAACTAAAAATGTAGATTCTTTAAGTACGATTATCCTTGACGGGTCTCTCTTATAAAAACCATGCTAGATATAATTCAGACAAATACATAAAAATCCTACCTATTGCATTTAATCATACTTATTAATTAGAAGAATAATCAAATCCTAGAGAATATTAACCCTACAATTCTGAAGTAGATATTTCAGTTATGTAAAAATGGGTTCCTGAAAAATTATTTTTCAGGAGGGTTCAGACAAAAAATAGGGAAAGTAAAGCCTCCGTAAATAGGGTCTAGAACTGTCTGTAGTTTTAATTCAGCAATAGAGAGTGAGGAGAACCTGTGCCTGCCTCAATTCCAGCCAAGAGTCCCACATCTAGCAGAATCCCCAGCGAACCCCAGGCAGTCTACCAGGAAGCTGCATTCTGAGCATTCTTCCTGCAGACTGTCTCTAATTACACAGCTTCTCTTCCATCCCACCGCCTCTATGGAGCAGCCTAGTGCCCCAGATCATCAGTACGGCCGAATCTCTTCACACCTAATTTACGAGGACAGCTTGCCCACCGTATGGCATCGGCGCCTCTGAATGATGTATGACAGTTTCTCAGAGGAACAAAGACAAGGCCAACCAAGATTTTTTGAAGTCTGTACTACTTGAATGTATATTGACATTCTTTGGGTTGTACCTTGGAGCTGTAGGTCTTCTCAATCTCATCCTTGTAGAGCTTGAGCTGTGCCTCATGCTGCGCACGGAGCTCCGCCAGGGCATCCGCCAGCTTGCTCTCGAACTCCTGCTGTCGCCCCGTGTCGATCTCCACCATGCGGGACTCGTGACGACGCCTTGACTCTCGCAGCTCCTGGAGGAGATGCGTGCATCAGGATGAGACTTGACTCCACTGTGAGGCCATGCCAGATGCCAGGGGGCGACATGTGTGACTGTTGATGCTATTTAAGCATAGCATATCTATGATCGTATCGAAATGGAACAGGGACAAAGGACACATAACAAACCCACTACTCTAGAATTACGTTTAGCCCACATATTCAAAGTTCAAGGATAAGGTGCTGCTGAAATAAGTAGTAGGGCTGTAACGATACATGTATTAGTCATCTACGGTTTGGTGCATCATTTTCAGTTCGGTATGCACAATACAGCAAATGAATACATTTATTGACGCGAGCGGAACCAAAATTCACTAGTAGAAGATCAACACTGAAAACATTATGCTAATTGCGGCTGTGAATTGGTTACTGATAATGCTGGTTAGTCAGTCGTAATCACCACCTTGGTCTCCAAATAAATTACACCAACACCAGAAACAGAGTAGTTGATGAGAACAAGACTGTGTGCTGGCACAATTATACAGAACTGGGGTATATTGCTGGGAACACATCCATCGTGTTAACTCATCTGAGACGACATCATCCAAGTATGTGTATGACCGGAATCAGGCAGAATCAGCTTCTGCGAGTTGCAGCCTCCCCTTGGCGTATAAGGTGCTTGGCCAGGAAATTCAAACCAGGCTAAAAAATAATTTCGGTTATAGAGGTGTTTATTGCTATAAATATGCGTAGCAGTTCCTTAAAATTGTTATGATGCTATAAAACTATAACAATAAATGATAACAATATATAATAAATATTTTTATTTTACATAGGCTTATTTATTTTTAGAGTGTGTAAATAAACGTCTCTTGGGTTTTGTTATTCGGACACATCGACAGACACATCACCTTTGATTTACAACTGGCCCTAATTGTTTGCAGTTTTAATAATAAATAATGTCACATTAAATTCAGTTTTCACTGCTGTACCAAAATTACACCGAATGTTAACCCAAAACTGAGGTTTGTACCGAATCATGAATTATGTATATTATTATTAATATAAGTATTATTGCCCTAACACGGCAACACTTTACCTGATGGGGCACAAATAATATAGTATTATGCTATTACTTATTTATTAATCAACCACAAACTAAGTCTTATTTACATACTGATTTCATGTTAATTCCTCATTAATGAATTGTGACACATGTTTTATCTCTTATTTCTGTAAACCTTTGTGAACTAGTAAAGGAACTACTGAAGGAACAAGTAACGAATAACACAAGTTAAATATTCATCTTATGTTTGATCATCATTAATGAATTATGATCACGGCTATACCTACCACTGAGGACACCGAGGTCAAATCCTCAGTATTTTTTCTGTAACGTCAATAGCTACGGTCTATAACGGGGCCCACCTAGGAAGGGCTAACACTTTTGACCTCAGTATTTTAAAAATCCTGGCTACGACCCAGATCATGAGGCAAATTTTATCCCAAGCAGTTTCTATATTTGTTACTGTAACTCTGTAAACCTTCGTGAACTAGTGAAGGAACTAGTGAGCAACTACTGTAGGACAAGTAATGAATACCACAAGTGAAACTTATCTCAGTTTTGTTCATCATTAATGAATTGTGACGCATCTTTTATCCCAAGTAGCGACTATATTTCTTTGTGATTTGTTCATGTTCCATGCCTGCTCTGTGTGCGGAGCTTACATGCTTTTTCTTGTTTTGTGCAGGTTTCTTCCAAATATTCCAATTTCTTCTCACGGTTTCTAAATTGTCAATGTGTGAATGTGTGTCTGTGCTCCCCGGCATCCTATCCAGGGTGTCTCCTTGTGTCTTGTGCTGCCTTGGACAGGCCCCAGGCAAAGGCACACATGGTCAGAGGCCCCAGGGCTATTTGAGTTGTCAGGGGCTACCCTACCAACAGGGATTGCCGGCAGTTAAAATTGTTAATGGTATCAGTTATAAAACCAGGGGGCCTAGGTATGTCCATGCATTAAAGCACCCTTAACTCCAGGATCCTTGCGACCCGGTATTGAATGATTAAATGTATTTACATGTCAGGTAAAATTAGTATGTAAATGCTCTATTACAAAAATGTGTAAATCATCATTATGTTTTAGGTTTAGGATTTTAGCCTGCTTAGTTGCAAGGTTTGTTGTAGCACTATGCTTCTGCATTTCAGATCTCCCATGTCGGTAAAAAGACAGCAGATGCTAAACAGCGTCTGGGACCTGGAGCAGTAGCTCTGACCTCAGTGTAAATATTCTTCTGGAAGTCCAGCTCCTCCTTCAGTGTCTGGATGCGGTTCTCTGCATCCACCCTCCTCAGCATCTCATCCTGTAGCTGCTTCTTGGCATTGTTCAGAGCCCCCTCCAGCTGTCATGACATCGGAAAAGGCCAGAGGGTGAAGGAATATAAGTAATTCTCTACAAGACCACTGGGTGGGGCTACTTACCATTCTCTAACACAGTAATGTGCATTGAAACACACACTTTTTTACCGTAATACTGCTAGCCTTCCCAAGTTGCACATTTTTACACAGGGTGTAAAACACCTGAAACCAGGGTCTCACCTTGTTCAGCTGGACCTTTAAGTCCGTCATTTCAACCTCCAAAGTACGCTTCTCTCCCAGGGCTGTGGTTAGAGAAGCATCCTTGGAGTTAAGAAGGGCCTCCAGATCCTTCAGGCGGGACAAAGCAGCCTCCAGGTCCGTCTCCTTCTTAGTGTTCCTGTAAGGTACAAGAATGTCAACATCAAAATGCATCAACAATGTCTGAAATAAGTATTGGTTCCACTTGTGTTTCAATAGGACCTCTATGAAGGTAACTTCTCTCACTCAAACCCCTAAGGAGTCAGCAAAGAATGTGTTTGTTAACAAAGGAAACATTACTTACATCAATTGAGAGACTCAAGCTCTACATATTACTGAAGGAAGCCTGGAGAAAGCTAGAAAACTCACAAAAACTACACTAGAACCCACTATCCTTGTGGACTTACTTTTCTCTTTTCACTGCATGTTGACTTCTCTGTAAATATGTGACCATGGATTTGATTAAACATACTGCCTAACCTGAAAGTATCTTCTCACAGTATGATCACGGTCACAGAAAAGCTTTATGCTATTGGTTTAATCAATGTTTAAATGGTTGGAGAACACCATTGGTGGTCAACATATTCTACTGTATCATTTCCAGAACTAATTCTAGAGGTGAACAAATTCATGTTTATGCTTAAATAAATAATAAATAAAGCAAATGTACTCTGAATATGTATTTACTGATTTTCATTGAGGCTTAATTTGCTATGTGGTTAAGTCAGTTAACCCACAAACTGGAATTCTTAAGTTGGAACCAATTTTGCTCGTGTGAAGAATTTCTATGTATCTATACCAAGTACTGCAAATGGTTTCTGATTATATCATTAAATCCAAATTTGTACTAGTTACAGCCATGAAGTTTTCATACATATTTAGAATCAGTGTCATTGTTTAAGCCAAATGATTTGATGTCTCCAGACCAGTATATTATAAATGCAATCTCAGACATAAGTACACATAATTGTACTTCATAACTAAAGAATACATGGTAAGCTAAATGCAGATGAAATCTGAAATTCTTTTGGATCCTGCTTATAAATGACAGACAAAAAGAGTAGATTAAAAAATGACCATATTTAGCAAAGGGTGGGGCAGTGAGATTAGAGTGGAAACCTTTATGGGAGTGTCTCTCTGGGTGACTCATAGTCATCTCCGCCCAAGCGGCTTCTGCTGGATGTTTTGTCCGGCACGTTGTCATGGCAACATTTCTGCGTCTTTAAATTGTGTATAGAAATGGCATTCCTCTTGCCTTCTGGACCAAAAATAGGTCTCCCGATTCTCATTGTAAATATGTTGAGATTTCCCACATTGTACAGAGAGTTTGTCTCCACCACAAATCATGTTATAATATAGTAATTTACATTAGCTGTAAGCTGGAGCTGTAAGAGCAGTATATTATGCTGATATTTGTCTAAGGTACCAAATCACCCGTACTTTATATTAAATACCTAATATGTAAATGCAGCTGATGGCTATTCGTTTTTTGATAATATACAACCCAAAATATACGTTATACGTGACACAACAGTCTTGTTACTTGCATATAATACAAACATCCATGTATAAAATGTATCATTAATCAATATTGACGGCATCACAATATTTGTACTTAACTATGTTTTACAAAACTGACTGAAAGATCACTGGACTATCAATTATGGTAGGTTGCATCATATAGAACCAGTTAAACAACAACTGAGGATTACTAATAGTGAATTATTGCAATACTTCTTATTTCTCTTTCTCTCTCCCACATACAGATTGGTGCAGCAAAAAGATTTTCTGCTCATAAAAAGAGAATTAGCAGCCATTGTGGTAATATGAGTGAACGCCTAGAGCTAAAATCCATGAAACAGAAATTCCTAAGTCTGCTAATCAAATGACCATCAGTTCCCTTTATTTATATGCCAATTTTGTCCTTCCGGTTCTCATTATTACTTTTAAGGGAAGTTTCCCTTTGGGAATGGGAAGACTTTAAAATTTGTTACAGGGGAAAAAGCTGTGTAGCTGAATGGATGATGATCCATGGAAAAAGAAGCCAAAAATAGCCCTTGTGTTTTCAAGCGCTGAATGCCAAGGTGATTGAGTATGTCTTTCGTAGTATGACTTTCATATCCTCTGCTTAGATACAATTACATACCGTCATTCTCAGATAATTGAGGTATCCATCCACTCTTTCGTTAGCAGTCACTGGTTATCCAATTAAGGATGGTGATCTACAGCCTAACCATAAAAATCCCAGGGCACAAAGGAATAGCAAGCCTTGATAAGACAGTTCAGTCCATTGCAAGATAAGTGGTCAGGTACATCAAAAGGACGACAGAACCTGTTTCGCCCAACTAACCTGATCCTATGTGTTTTCCTAAAACACCAAGGACTGTATGCACATGTGTGACTCAGATTCTGAAATGGAACACCATGCTTTTTTTTCTGGAAAATGTTTCCAGTTCTGTTCCTAAATTGTGTTTTTCTCTGTGAGCAGGTCTCACTACTCTGCTAAAGTCAACTGCCTTTTGGACATGTATATAAAAGCTTAATACTCAGAGGGGCTTTAAAATGATTTCAAATGTAAACCGTTCTTTTAAAAAGTCATGAAGTTCTCTTTTTGAAAATGAAACAATAGCAGACTTGGAACAGCATTCACACAAATATTTCTCATTTATCTTCTCTGGATGCTAAAACAGTACAGAGTATTGTCTTACTGCCTGCTTGGTAATTGTTAACACCCAGTAACTTGTCCAGTCAGAGTGCTACAATAGGAACATTTTTTTTGCTGAAAGAATGGTAATAACGTGTCCACAAGGTGCTAATAATGTGTTTTGACACGACCCACTGCTGGTCCTGATATAGCTAAGCGAGATTACTTAGGGCTTTTAGCTAAAGTAGCTAAAGTGCCCATCTATACAAAAGCATTTGCATAACAATGGTTTACTTATAAATGCTTTACAAAAGAACTACGTAAGGAGCAGATTCATACCCAGCGACATCCTGTGTTTGTACATCTGCCCTTGCTGGTAAGACATTTCAAAAATATTTCAAGTTTGGTATCAGTAACGCTGACAACTGCAGGGAGTCTTATGTTATTGTCTTATATGGTTCTTCCACATGTGACATGACAGCTTGCTTTCACTTAGGCTCTAATGGGTAAAGCCTTGTACATCAGGGGCATTTAAAACTGAGTTTAAGGGTGATTATTATGCCTAAGAGATGCTGAGAAGTGTCTGCATGTTGCAGGACATAGCTAAGTGCAAAGCATGAGAAGTTAACCTTCAGAAATGTAACTTTATATGTTTAACCATGCATTCAAAGCTCTCAGTACTAAATACAGTATTTACTACATGCCATTTTTGCTTACATTTCTGCACATAAAAAAACTCTGCAGGTTCTATATTTGTTTACTCAATACCAGACCTAATAAGATACATCTGTAGCAAAGTTTTAGAAATGGTTCCTTGTGTTTGGTGTCTATCCAGCTGCCTGTTATACGGAGCCAGCGTAGAGCTGTGTGTATGGGCAGCGCTGCATTAGCGCTCTGGATGGGTACCAAACCCTGTGGTTGCAGCCGGGGACGCACTCAGAAAACCGACTTCTCACGGCAGGATCTGCCACATGGCGTCGCCACGTGAGACTGAATTCTTCAACGGAAACCCCAGGCACGTTGAGGTATATGTACGGTTGAGTTACGTTAACAGGTTTGCTTGTCCACCTTAGAACTTGTGGGATTAAAGGGATGCTATCAAAAGATAGGATCCCAAAAGATTCTCAATCAAAGCGACCAAAGAAAGCTCCAAAACTATCAGCCTTTGTGCTAACCACAGAGAGAGGAAATGCCTCAATCCTTTAATATAATTGTAAATCAGATGGATATCTGCAGGACTTATTTTTCATAAGTGGGCAGCAAATTCACATTAAATTCAAGTCTCCTCCCGTGGTCAAGCTCCTCCACCATCCCCCTAAAAAGAAACCTCACTTAGAACAGAACACCCACATCTTTAAGCAATTAGCCTGGTGAGCAAGACTGTGAGTCATGGACCTTGGACTGTTCCTGGAAGGAATCAAACGCCATGGAAACTCTGATCCCTGCCTATTTCTCCACACAGACTCCTCCCCTGCCTGCCTATCCAACGGCCATGCTTTATCCCACCCTAGTTCAGCTATGGCTGAAACCATTTCTCCTTCATATGAAATACTCACGACACCATAATCAACAAAGAGGTTTCTGTAGGCCAGACTTGGGACAGATTTACAGGCTCTGCTTCTCATTCCCTCTTCCCTGCAGGGTTTAGTGTAACAGGCAGCCCTGGTGCAGAGAGCAAAGTAATACGATACCCAGCAGAACATAGAGCTCCGCTGGTCACACTGAAGAGAAGGTGGAACAGGGCGAGGCCTGCAGGAACAGCAGAAGTAAACCTGCATCTAAAGTTCTCATTTTTCAAAGTCCGTGATTTCTAATAAGACAAATTAAACTGAATTTGACATTAACATGGCAGCTTCCATGCATAGCTACACAAAAAAACTGTTCCATTAAAACAAACAAACAGCTTTATCCCCAGATAAAGATCTTAACTATGTTCCCTTTGTGGTGAGACATTCATGCCTAATTCACAGTTCACTAACCAAAAGTTATTTTACTGTAATGGTACTGTGATGCTGTAAGGTCACAATTATCCTACAAAACATGATTTAAGTAGGTTGTCTAATTAGTAAAAATGAATTAATTGCTCTAGTTCTTTTGCGGAACTGCACGCAAAAACAAAGATAGCTCCGTCTTGTGATCGCTATTTGTGATCCCTCTGGACTTGTGATGCTGGTAGGCTCCTCCATGGTGGTGGAACACAATGCAAGGCTTGTTGTGTACATTTCATTGCCTAAACAAAGCACAAGGCCTGCTCATGGTCATAACCATAAAAAACGATAGCAAAAACAAGGCTTTCAAAAGAAAAATGAATTGCAAAAACATTTTTGCAAAGCAGATAAGGCTATTTTTGCTGCAGTATAACACAACTATATATTAATGTCTTTACACAAGACAAATATTCAGTTTTGTATATTTAATGTTCTAAAACTCAATACATGTTAAGCCAAATCAATTTTCTTGGACATTAGCTAAGCATTATGAAGTGTGACAGAATGATGAATAATTAAAGAAAGCAATTTACTGCCTATCTTTGAAACAACTCATTTCACTGCAGTCCTGTAAAACCTGTGTTTGCATCTAGTAATTCAGAGCATCTGTTCCTTTTGTAAATCAGTATGAAAACATGCCATGCTATGTTGTTCAGTTCAGATACTATGAATAATAGACTGCATAAAAGAAAAATTTAAAAATAGGGAAATCTGAGCAAAGGTAAAGGTGAGGATGTTAAATTAATGACACAAATTAAGAAATTTACTGTTTGCTGTGTTTGTGGATTGCAAAAAATCAAAAAAGATCATAAAAAGACCTTTAAAAAATCAATCAAGTAGCTAAAAATGATCATTGACATACCACAGTACAAAAAATTTCACGAAAAGGAAAAGTTGCTGTCTGAATCAGAATGCCTTCCCAATGTAATTATTTTCATTTATATTCCTGCTGCAAAGCAAACCCAGATTGATATCACTGCCGCCATGATGCCTGTCCCTGGTGTCACATTTCAGGCAGGACGGTGTCTGACCCAGGAAAATCCTGGCAGAGGCCTGGAGACGGAGGTCCTTCCACCATCATATAAGACATCTGTGCCAACTGGCAAGTGTCATGAAAAGCGGTCATGTTGGGACACGTGGGCTCAATACCCAAGGGAAGGCACATTTGCGCACAGCAGTCTGCATCACACAAAGCCTACATTCTGAGCCCATGGTGCCATTTGGTCGGGGCAGCTGTGGCAGACACACCCATCTATCAGAAATCTGTGCCACAAACAGGTTCAGTGCAGCCACGGAATCTCAGCTTTCCCTCATTTGCCTTGGGGGAAAATTAACTTTGGTATTATTCATGCCTGTTTGATAGTGAAATCTGAAGTCAAGGCAAACAAAGCTAGGCAGGCTTCTGGAATGCTTTTCATTCAAATGGTCTATTTTATCTACACTCCTGAAGAAAATGTGTTGAAAGGATTAGAGCATGGAACCACAATCCCTATTGACAGACTGACTATTTGCACAAAGCAAATAGTTCAAAATCGAGACAAACAACTGAAGGATGATTTTTAATTTATACGGATATCCTTACCCCACCTGCAAAGACAAATAATTCTTTGGATCATTCGAAGAACTGAAATATCATTAACTCAACTTGTTGAAGCAGAGTGGTGCGTACCAGTTATTTAATTGGAAGGTTGAGAGTTCAAATCTAACAAGAGCCTTTTTATTTTGTGACAGTGTGGTCGTGGTCGGCAGAGTAATTTCACTGTTGGGCCCTTGAGCAAGACACTCACCTCCAATTACTCCAAGGACTGGCTGACCCTGCTTTCTCAATACTACTCCACGTTGGATAAATATGTCCAATAAATAAAGAAATGTAAATTAGCAGATAGTCAAGAGTATTACTTTCTCACATGCTTAGTCGTCACTTGTTGTGATAACTGTACTTTATTATTAATTCTAAGAAACTGTAGGTTCATCTATTCTCAATGGCCACTGCATACAGTTTGGTATCGGTAACAACTGTTCTCATCTAAAAGTTTTATATGAAAAAAGTGAAAAGCTTCCTTAAATTGTCATTGGTATTTGGGGTCTGATGCAAAAATGCATAATCTGCCTAAGTGTTTGACTTTACCTATGAGTAAAACAACAATGAATGACATCTCATAGCATGGGAGATTGACAAGGCAAACCATAAATTTTTGGGTTTTTGGGGCTCAGCAAAACCTTATCAGGGCATATCTGTGTGCTGAGCTTGTCTGGGCTAAAGTCCAGGGCTGACTGAGCACACCAAACTGCAGCTCTGGATCTTTTCCTCAGAAGGAAGGTGATTCAGAGAGTGTATAGCCACGGGCCAGTCTAACATCCACAAAGCGAGGCATCAAAAAACGCTGGCAAGAAACAAAACCCAAAATGCAAAACAATGGCAGGAAGACCAGGCGCGATTAAACAACACTGCATGTCAGCTCGGCCCATCTGAGTCAGAGCTCAGCTAGGCCTCTTCACACAGTCCTGCCAGGACTGCGAAAACCCCCATAGCAACCAAACACTGAGGAATACAAAGCCAGCGACGTGGGAGACAGAGGAGGCAGTAATGGATTTCTGCATGTCTGTGGTGGCAGACTGGGGCGTGGCTCCACTTTACATTCTCCACTGCAGAGTAATGCATCCAAAATAGATATCACAAGGTATTTATGCTTCTGCAATACAAAATGCATCTCACAAGTTCAGTTTAGGCCTATGCAAAATTTGCACACAGACAAGGTGCTCACCATGTAATCAATGCCTGCAGCTGCATTATTTCCCACAGCAGGTTGCAAACCTTTGAGTACACGCTGCAGGCCTGTGCATCCTATCATGCTGACTAACGTGTGCACGCACCACACCCTGCGGGTCCTGACTCTGGTACATTATGTGCACAGCTGGCATGCAAAAGTTCCAGTTGCATAATGAACATTTCACTGTGAATCACTATTCGTTCCCATCAGTCACTCTCGGTTTTAAAGTCCAACATTTTCCACATTTTTGTTAAAGGTCATGTGGCAACTAGTTTACTACATTATGAAGGCTAACTACTCACCAAACCAGGGTAAAAAATCAGGGGTTTTAAAAACATCAATAGACTTTCATCTATTGAAAATATTAATATTTTGTGCATGCATACCCTTTGCACACCACAGTCGTACAGTGGGGGGGGGGGGGGGACAGAAAAACACAGATGGGAACTGAGCTTTGATTATAGTGATAGCCTAGTTTTAGCCAATAGAATGTCTAAATAGCTTGTGTAGTTGTACAATATAGCATGTTTTGATGAGTATTTTATGAGTATCTTATGGACATTTGTACATCCATCCATCCTCCAACCACATGTCCCGATCTGGGTCATGTGGTGATATATATTATAAATCATGCAAATTATATACATTTGATAGTTATGATATTCAGTTATTTTATTTATAGTGTAGCTCCAAGTCCTCCTATTAGCGAGCAGCCTGTGACTGCTAAAACATGTCTGTCTATGAGTATTCAAACATGTCATTTCCTGTGATTGTTACTATAACACACTAGCTACTTAATGAGCGTTTCACTCTTAAACAGTATTGGCTCCCCTCATTGACTCCTTCATTCAGCACTGGCAGCGTGTGCAGTCATGACTGCAGTTTACTGAGTTCTCAAGGTCAGCTGCTGTTCAAAGCAGAACGCAGAACTAAAAAACAATTTTACTCCCTTTAGAATGGGAGAGGTTCAACACATCTGTGTAAGATAACATTCTAACAGCGATTTCATGACAGACACAGCACAAGGCCCTGTGCGAAATGATGAGCAAACATCCGCAGTGACAAGCCCATAGCTTAATGGTTATTGTGATCATACAGATTAGGTTTTTTTTTTAAAGTATTAAATTCCATCTGATGATACAGAAAAACACACGGGCCTTGGAATACATTCATCATTGCTCAATCCAAGAAACCTGGCCTGGGTTCACAATTATCATTATCCCTTGTGTATTTTACTTCTTCCGTTATAAATTCTAGAATCTATAGAATTTAACCTCATTTTGAAAATTGACTGGGGTAACTTTGACCCCAAAAATAACACAGGGTTTATGCATAAGTTTCATGCACAGAGAGAAGGACACAGTAAGCCAGAGCAGATGGACACTTGGTGGTACCCTGCATTTTTTTAAGGAATTACCGTGGAAAGCTGTTGTGCAAAAAAATCATTGCATGCATCTCTCTGCATGCAATCAGCAATAAAAGGTCTTTTAAATGTTTCTGAGTAACCAGGCAAAACAATTAGGCTGCTGGCTTCTATGAGATCCTCTATGTAAGACACATATAATGACACATCTGTCTGGAGCTCAGATTGAAGGCCTAAGTACGTATATACTTCTCTCATAACTGAGAGACAGGCAACATGAGCAAATATTATTGTTGGCATTTGGGCTGAGGTATTTAGACTGAATGGAACATATGATGCACCTCCATTATGTTTGGAGGAACAGGACTGAGGAACAGAAACAGGAACAGTGACAGATACAGACATTCAAAGAAAGGATGCCTGTAGAGTGATGTTTCCCAACCCTTTCCTGAAAGACCCCCAGTCTCCCTCCCAACTCCCAGCCAGTCAAGAACACTAAATACCCTGTACTAGGTATTCGGTGTTCTTGATTGGTTGGGAGCTGGGAGGGAGCAAAAATGTGGACTGTCTGGGGGTCACAGAGGACTGGATTGGGAAACACTGCTCTATAGAAAACGATGGTTTTATAAAGGAGGATGAATAAGAACCAGGACTAACAATGAATGGGGCACAGAATAGATCCGCCTTTGAAAACATGCCACCATGCAAGAACAAAAGAATGAATGAAAGAAGATGAATGAAAACATCATACTGTGTTTCGTGCTCAGTGGGGAAGCCATACAGGGGGGTGTGCCCTTTGATGTCCTACCTGGCCTTGAGCTCCTTATACTCCTCGCGCACCTTACTCAGCTCCAGCTGCAGCCGAGCACGCTCCTTGGCCACAGAGTCCAGCGTCTTGCGGGCGTCGGCCAGTTCGATCTCGTACGCCGCCTTCATGCCGGACAGCTCGCGGCTAACCTCCGTCTCCGACTCAGTGATGCGCATGCGCAGGCCGGCATTCTCCAGCTCCAGCGAGCGCACCTTGTCGATGTAGACAGCCAACCGGTCATTGAGGTTACTCAGGTCCTCCTTCTCCTGCAGGCGCGTGATGCGGTTTGGGGACATGGGCGTCGTCCCGCTGCGGGTGGCTCTCTTCTGACCGGGTGTCTCCATGGTGTCCCGAAAATAATTCTGGATTTGCTGCTGTAGGACACGAGGATGACAGGTAAGGAGTCAACATATGCATTACGCACCACACGTAGGTTAACCTTTACAGACATCCCACCTTAGGCATATTGATTTCAGGGAGACAGATGAAGGACACCTGGAGGTGGGGATGGGGGTGGGGGGTTAGCTGGCTAGGCTTGGGCAATATTATGGTAATACCTCCCTGCTCAATACATTTTATTGGGAAATGGCAGAACAGCATTTCTTTTTAAAATACCGTTGAAATACTATATACCATGGTATAATGACTGTATTGTATGGTGGTTTTAAGAATAAGATTCTGTCCAAGTTTAGTTCTTGCTGCCGTTGCAGTGGTAAAACTTCTTTGACGGCTAATTTTACCACCGCTGAATAGCAGAACAACTATTTCCGGGACATTGCACATCATTTGCAGGTGTCATAGTAGCTGCTGTCAATCTGCAGGAGACTCCCAGAACTTCTGGAAGACATGAAATGTCTGCCTTTACGAACACTCCACAAGTGGCAGATCCTGGCAAGGGCAAAATGTGCAATGGCCCTGGGCGGCACTTTTATTGTTGCCACCCCCTTAGCTTAGGGGGGGGTGAAGCCTCAACCACCACTGCACTCTGCTCAATTGCTTCAGTAGCTGTGTATCCGGATGTATGGCCTACCAAGCTAACATTATCTTAGCAGGTCGAGGATTAAATCAAATATCTGTAGATTATAATAAAGGTCTAATCTGCAAAGATAATGTATTTCTTCTCAGTTGGTTCATGTTTATCTGTACACAACAGGGGCAGGCAATCTTATCCGAAAAAGGCAAGTCTGTATGCAGGTTTATGGGATAACCTCAGTCAGCTGTTCAAACCCAGATGTGGGCATTCTTCAGCCAATCGGTCCTTTAATCAGTATTCTAATTAGGGAGTTGCAGTAAAGATCCACATACACAGCAGCCCTTTCTAGATAATATTGACCACCCCTGGTGTAAAACATTCATGAAAAGCTAACAACTGGGCAGATAATTACTAATTATTTTACCCAGATATTTCAAATCAGGGCTACAGAACGTGAGGTCGTTCTGTCACATAGTGGCACAGTGTCCCAGAAAAGGCAAGGCTGGGTCAGCTTTCTGTACAATATTATCTCATTGGCTTTTCTCGGCCTGTCTCGCAGGGAGACTGGGAGTGTGTGGGCCACCCTCTCTCTCACAGGCTACTGCTGAGCTGCCCTTGAAGCTGCCTGAAGAAAGGCGGCCGTCCCATTCTGCAGCACTGACTCATAGGCAAAGCAAACACAGCGCGGCAGCATAATGAGACTGTGCTGAAACATTCATATGAGGCAGGCTGACAAGAGGCTCTCCACGTCAGTGGAAAAGGTAGCCAGGCTAACCGAAACACTCAAGCTTCGTTAGTGCTAAAGGCCATTAAAGGGGGAATTTAATAACATTGCCCAGACTGACAGACATTCCTTAAAGTCCACAAGCCAAAGACAGGGCAATCTGTGCGGCTGTGAAGCATGTGAGATCTTATTATCATGCATGTATGTCCAGCTGTTCCTGTTAATGAATCAACAGTTACAGAAGATATGCAAATTTACTATGAATCACGTAATAAAATATGATCCTGAATTCTGATACTTTTACATTTTTTGTCCCACTAACATACATTACTCATCATACCCAAGTCAACTTCAACTGCTCCTTTGACAGTTCAACTCACAGATCCACTAGGAATAAAGCGAATTATTTTTAACAACTTGAGGAGGAGGTTAACGGAGATCAAATTTAAAGAGTAGGTGTAGGTTTACCTTGCTTGTGCCCTGGAGTGGAGGCCCCCTGCAGAGATGAGACAGACTTTCTTGGAGAAGATGGGCTCAGGGGAATTCAGTGCCTCTGTGCAGTCATAGGATTTCGCAGGCTGCTGTGCTCAGTGAGGACTCCCTCCGTCTCTGCGCCTTTGGCTCCTGTTCCACACTGGCTGCCGTTCAGTCTTTCCCATGTATTTCTGGAGAGATCGAGAGGAGAGAGAGTGAGAGAGTGAGTGGGGGGTGGAGGGGGGGAAGGGAGGAGTCAGATTTGACTGGAAAGACAGTAGGTGCCAGTTATTGAGGGATAAAAATTTTGCTGCGTCTGGCTTTCTTTGCTTCTGTTTTTCTCAGTCAAAGGTGCTCTCGCTCCCAAAATAGGAGACTGAAGCCAACGTTCTCAGCTGAATACAGTGTGAGTGACTATGACTAATGTAAGCACAGGAATTCTGGGAAAATACCCACCATTTCCTCATGAGGTAGCAGACATTATGTGAAAAAACATATCCGTTTTGTTTTAATTATTGCAAAATAGAACCCTAATGTTACATAAAGTATCAAAATGTAATCAGACATTTTCAAAACTTTCCCTCCTAACAAAAAACCTGGGTAAAGGACAAAATTTACCCCTATCCTTCACCTATGTTCTGTCTTCCGTTCTTATTTACAATTCAGACAAATGTAATTTTACTCAAGATTATAGCAGATTGGAAGAGGGGATGCAGCCTTTCCTCAGGTCAGTTTCTGTCAGATTCAGTTTGTTAAAATCAAAAGCATAATTAGGAATTTTATGACTGACGGTGGGCTGTGGGCAGGTAGCGTGTATCCTGTCTGGCTTCGGGCGACGTATCTCTGGGCACTTCATCAGGAGCGTCACTGAAAGGCGGGCACTCTGATTCTCTCCCTTGCTATGTCAGGCATCCCAGACTACAAACTTCTCATTGTTCTGCAGTATTTCTTCCAGTCTAACCTCCACTCTGACCTCCAAAGCAGCTCTTGAAAATGGACATGGAACCAATTAGTCCAGGGGTTGTCAACATGTCCGGGCCTGCTCGGTTTTGGGTAGATTTTGCTGACTGCGGGGTTGAAATAAACTTTACTACCTGGTTACTTGCGTGATCAGTAATAAGACCATTTTCAGATATGGGGACGGCGTGGGGGGTGGCACTGTTGCCTCACACCTCTGGGATCGGGGGTCACGTCTCCGCCCGGGTTCCATGTGTGTGGAGTTTGCATGTTCTCCCCGTGTCGTCGTGGGGTTTCCTCCGGGTAC
>JAAGVU020000129.1:15822414-15836678 GCA_011763525.2 Mormyrus iriodes
CCACCCCTCAGTCAACATGGCTGGTGGACTCAGAAAGGGTTAACCCTGCCATAACCAGTTCTGATTCCCTGGTACACACCAGCTATACGCAGGGGAACCCCACCCTAATTAATGCCCAGGGAATGTGTCTAGACAATGATTATGTACACCTGAACTGGCCACTCTGTGACGTCAGCCGCCAACCGATACCTACCAATATGTGTGAATGAAATACATTTTAACGAGTAAACATTACAAATTTTGGAATGTTACGTCAGATTCGGCAGCCAGACAAGGCTGCATATGTTATTTACAAAACTGGCAAACGCTGCTGTGATGGCTTAAGTAACATAATTCAGAATAAAATGTATAAATGCTCAAAAAGACACTGTACTAAAAGATAAAGTAGACAGTCGATCTACAAGAACTTCACAAATGCAACGTGATTCAGAAATGGATAACTTCATCACTCAGAGAAGAAGGGATTTTTGGTACTTTGCGGAGGACATTTATCCTACGCTTCAGAACATCAGTTTTAACACAAATGACCTTCAAAAAAACAATGTTATAGAGTGTGGTTACTAGGGAATGGCATAACAAGGTACCGAGGCACACTATTAAAACTGCTCATGCTAATTTGGCTTTCCTTCAGCAGTTTTATGTGATAACGTGAAAGCTGAAGAGCTTTGCAAAACCAATTTCAGTTAAGAGCACCACTGTACACCACTCTGCTAGTCAGGAACCCAAATTTATGTTATAAAAAAAAAAACCTGACTATTCAACCACAATATTGAAGTCAGACCAAATATAAACGCATTTCAATTGTTTGTACAGAAAATATGCATTTAATGTGAAAGCAACCATTTAATAAATTTAATTTCTTTGTTTAATAGAATATCATAACAGACCCGACACAAAAACAGTTGTGATGCACAGGCTACTGAAACTCTAAAGTACTCATATGCATAAAGCTATTTGCCCCGTTGCATGAGACATGGTTAAATGCGAAGAAAAGCCACCTGCCCATTATCATGTAAACATTCTAATGGGGTACGGATAAAAACCGCCTGCCTTATGTACTTTTCTGTGGCATCTGCTTTTCTTCATTTTGAACCTGGTGTAAATAGGAACTCTGCCCGTCCATCCATATTCTAACCACTAACCCAGTCCAGGGTCACAGTGGACACCTGGAGCCCATCCCAGGCGGCGCAGGGCACGAGACTGGGAAACACCCAGGACTGGCTGCCAGTCCATCACAGAGCACAGCAAGCTCGTACATTACAGCCAATTTAAAGACGCATGTCTATGGACTGTGGCGGGAAACCCAAATACCTAGAGGACATCTCACACAGCAGGGGCAAGAATCAAACCCTAACCCCAGAGTTACGGGATAACATTAGGGTCACATTGAGGTAACATTTGGGGATCATTGGGGATGTTGCCCATAGACTTAATTTTTTTGTTTTAAACCCTGCAGCAGTAAAAAGTAATCATATATTTAGAAATGAAGGGGTCTTTGGTCCATGTAGAATAATAGAACTTGTCTTATTAAAGAGAATTGACTTTCTACCTTTATATTTACATTACACATATTCACAAATTATGAATTTATGTCTCTGGGTGTTTCGGAGAGGAAAAAACAAATTTCAGCATCTCCTTTTCTTATCTTCCATGACAGAAATAATTTGTATTGGCAAGCAGGTTCGGCTTTAAATTTATTTCATTATCTTTTATAGTCTAGACCTTTAACCGGAGCAGAAGAGAACCTGCCAGAGTTCAGCTGTCACTGGGTTAGAGAAATGCTTAAAATGATGAATCTGATCACGGGAAATGGGCAGAAAGCTGGATAGGGTGTTGCTGTAACCCAATTATTCAAAGCTCCTTCAGCAAGAAAAGGACATGTATAACTGAAATTGGTACACTTGGTAAATGAATTGGTACAGAATGGTTCAGTACGAGAAAATTCGACTAAATCACCAGATCCAATCCTTACCCACTCTGCTGGACTCACCAAAACGATGTAACACCCACTTTTTTCAGACCCTTTGCCCACTTTGAGATACTCGACTAAGAAGTCTTCTTAGTTGCCTCTTTCCAAAGAAAAACGAGTACAGTGCTCATTTACAGTACTGATACCGCCACCCATCGCGCACTCACATGCTATGCATATCCTATTACTGTACACCTTACAAATTACTTTCTGCTGGTGTGCAATAATACGGTTAATTTTTATTTGATATGACAAATAATACATTGCTTAAAAACAAGTTATGTAGCTACTCATGCTCTCAAAATAATTATAAATTATTACCTTTGTTGCATGTTGTGTTGTAGGTTGCACTTTCCTGGATATATCGTTAGCAGAAATCGGAATATGATGTGCAAAACATTAAGATTCTTGGGAGCCTGCTACATTACGAAACGTAATGCGTTTATTGTTTTGTATAAGATGTTCGCGTTCTTCCAAGAACGCTGGTATCCGCGTTCACGAGAGAAACTAAAACCACTTCTTTATACAAGGCAGGAGGCTGATCGGTTACGACGTGTACATTACGTGTGCTTATTAACATTATTTTAGGAATAAATAAGTACTGCTGCACTGGTACCGCAGCCACCTCGAGATATCCCCCCTCCTCCCCTCTCGTTCCTGTGGTCCCACTCTCGCTCCTGTTCTCCGCATAACGGCGACCCGCCGCAACCTCAGGACGGCTACTGAGGTGGGCGGGACCCGGCGCTTTTTACTCCCAGACACGTTTCCAGCACCATTCACACGGCCATTAAAATACCTGCAAGCGCGTGTTATTTACTGGGATGCCTTTCACCAAACAAATGCTTGCTGAATGACATAACGTAAGCAGAGAAAATAAAAAAACAATTCACGTGGATCATGAGGACGACCCAAGTCCATTAATGTTTAGTCGATCAGTCAACTGGGATTGTTATGGAGTCGGTGTTTGCGTGACAGGCATCTACAACGAAGAAAACTTGGTTTCCAAATCCAGCGCACTTCCGTATGCACCTCCACAACCAAGTCCACACGCAGAAAAATACTGGCCACCCCTTTTATGTTTGCTAAATTATTGTTACGTTTAGGTGACTGTACTCTATCAAACGCCGAACGAACACAATCTGCGAAGCAAAACCCAATCTGTTTTTTTAATTGGAAAAACGAAAATTTTCCTAACAAAATTTTGCCGTTACCTAGTGTTTTGGGAACATGAGACTGTGGTGCGGCGAGAAGGAGGCTCACATGTCTAAGCGAGGAGGGGACGATATGAACCAGACGGGGTGGAGCAAAGCATTGCCTTAGCCCCTCATAGTGCAGACAGTCTTATGTCCCGATCGCCCTGAACGGATAGAGAAAGAGAAGGGTAGCGGGTGGAAAGAAGGGGCTGGTTCATGGGAGGGACTACTGGAAAGGGGGAATCGGAGGAAGGAGGGGCCGGGGAGGCGGCACTGGTGCTGTTGCTCCAGTCTCTTTCCCTGTCTTTGTCTCATACTCTTTTGTTAGCCATGCCTAGCCTGCTGGTTCTAGCAGGGATCATGGAGAAAAATGGGGGCTACGGCGGTGATCTGGCCGGCTCCGGCTTCGGAAGTGAAGGACTCCTTGTGCCGCCCGACGACGACGAAGATGACTCCCGTGCTTTGAGAGTCGCGCTGGGCCAGTTGTCTCTGCTGGGTCTAGGGGAGACCGAGGACGGCGGTGGAGCTCCTGCATCAGGAACACAAGACCGGAGTAACAACAACAATAACCACCACAACAACCACATCAACAGCGTTGGAGGAGGTGGCGGTGACACTGGGCTTTTGCAAGGAAAAAACAAGTTGTGTGCCTTGTATGACGGCTCTACTGCTGAAACTAAAGGACGCGGCAGCAATATAACCGAATGCGTCCCTGTCCCCAGTTCTGAACATGTGGCCGAAATAGTGGGGAGACAAGGTAATGACAACGTTGAAATTTCAATTTAAACTTCACATAAATTTCGCATTTAGATGCTCTGATAGTTTTCTTTACATCACTCATGAGTCTTGACTTGTCTGATGCTATTTATTACAGAAAAGGGAGTGGTTTTTTTGTTTCGTTTGTTCAATTCCTCCGAGACGCACTCTTACCGGAGCCGTAGTCATTTAGTTGTGTACAAACACGCATTGCTAAAGGAATTAAAGAAAATGTCTGGTATTTGCGTGCAGATTAATGCTTGCCGTGCTTTTACAAGCCCTCTTTTTGTAAGAGTGGTCTGAAAGCGCTGCGCTGCTGTCTCGCGGCTTCCGACGCTCCACGCGTCCTTTTGTCATGCCTGCGCGCGACACTTCGCGAGCGCTCCGAGTGCCGTCGCTGACCCAAAAGATGCGACCGTAAAACTGTATCAATGAACAGGGCCCCACATTGTGCTGTCACCGGCGGCGGGTTTTTAACACTTTTCGAAAACTATCGGCGTTGGAAACTTGTTCGTCGCCGTGCCTACATGGAGCGTTCATTGTGTTCACCTTGCCTCAGTGACTTTCGGACAATAGCGTGCATGTGCTGCCACTTAACGAGTCCGCAACTCGTGTTTACGCGCTTTCGTGGTTGCAAGTGATCAAAATCTACGTGTTCGATCAAAGTGTATATGAGAGCAACTGTCAGCCACTGTCTGACAAAGGGTTGGGGGTAGTGTGTTGGGGAGTGCTTGCCAGCTGATGCTGCTCTAACGTCTGGAAACTGGACATATGACTTCTCAGACTACTCCGCTAGTGAAGTAAATGCCTAGCGATCGCATTATTTCTCTTAACAACACTCATTTGCCCACTTACACTGAACTTGAATGGCACTCCCACACAACTTAGATCGCAGAAATTCATTAAACCTATCAGAAGGTCCATTTTCCCGGCACAAAGCAGGTTTATTGGTAATATTTTTGAGACTGAATCCTAAAAAGTGAAGTGGGGCCAATATCGCTTTGTAATTGAGTTGTGGATGGATGACCATTGTTGACAGGTTTTTACTGTGGCCTTATGGAGAACAGAGAGGTAATGAAGGGGTGGGGGCTGACGGTTGCTAAATTCAAAGGGTGTCACACCCAGTCATTCAATGCAACGGCATGCCCCCCTGCCTCTCACTACCCAAAACTGTCAACCAGCTATGGGTGCTTTCACCTGAGAATGGATCTGTTCATTAACTGGTTCCAAAATAAAACAGTGACTATTGAAGGCTTCCCCTTATTGTCGCTTTTTGTCACACCTCCCTGCGCAGTACTTATTTGTCAGGTTCCTCCGAAGTGTAAGCTTGAATTTTAATGGAGTAACAGCAGACGGCCGTAGGGTGGAACCAGAAACCGCGGCGACAGCGCTGGGCTGCGCGCTCGCTGGGAAGTGCTGATTTGCGGGATTCCGGGGGAGCTCCGTATCGCCGGGCGTTTCAGCACCAGTCTCACATTCGGCTTCCTAAATGCCGCGGATGCCACCGAGTGAAGCGCACTTTGGCTGTGGCGTTACTGCATGGGAAAGATGGTTTGGGTCTTATTGTCTCTTTGAAGGCTCTCTCTGTCACACTACAGAAGGCGTTTACCTCAGAACCCAGCTGTTTTGGACAGTAGAAATGTGATAAAGGAATATATCTGTGCGTAAACTATATGTTTATTCCCAACGAGGAAGGCAAATTAAGGTATTATTTTATAATAACCGAACTGAAACTATTGTTCGGTTTATGATGATACACAGTAATTGAAGTAGCATTTTGTCGTATTAAAAATACATATGTATTTTGATGAATTGATCCAAAAAAATTTTTTAATCACTGCACAGGTACCCAGTCACTTTGTATGAGTTGCACACAGGAGCGTTACTAGGGCTGTTTCATCCCTCCTCAAATAAATATACACTAATCAGTTTAAATAGCCTGTTCTCATTCATTCTTATTAAAATCAGACACCCCCCAAGTAAAGGCTTACACCCATTTTCCATATATATCTAGTGATGCTCCTGGTTGTACATCTTATGGAAAATTATGCCAGAGCATAAAACAAATGTGAATACTTGTATGAACACACAGAATACTTTTAAACATGACTGGGGCTATAATGGCAGAGCCTTAGAAGAAATTAACTGGAGTTTTGTCCATTTTTTCTAAAGGTATTTCCATGAATAGCCAAAATGATTCAATGACTTTAAAAAATTAGTGTTTTTTTCCCGTAAAAACAGCATATGAATATATTGACATGTAACACTATAATTAGGTTTTAACAGGTATTTCTAAAAAGTAAAGCTGCAACCTTTCACTAATAGTTTTTGTATTATGTACTTTATAGGTACAGAATAAGCACAAAATATACTGTGAAAATACATCACATAAAATGGAACATCAGTCCGTATATCAGCAATCCAAAGCAGTATTTCATCCTGTAGCAGCAATTTACAGAAATTGGGCTTGCTTTTTTGCCCCTATTGTTATGCATTTGGGGGGTGGTATCCAAGGAGATACACTGAGTGTCATGTGATGCATCCCATTGTGAGCAATAATTATCACTCTCTTTATGGACATTTTGACCGAAAAGTACTGTCAAGGCTAGAAGAGGACACAGAGTCGACTGCCAAAACAGATACACATCTGCATTTTGTTTACATCATGATCCCCATATATATAATATGGAATTCATGTGGAGCCAGCTACCTGCCTCCATTTGGACTACAGAAAGTTTAAGCCCTGCATGCCTGTCAGGCTGGTCACAGGACAAGCTGGGATGGCAAAGCAGTCATATTCAGGCCTTTGTGATGATCATTAAATCTTTTCTGATTAAGCACATGCAGACAGGCACTGTGGCACCCCACGAGGGGAAATAACGTCTTTGCATCTCCACTGTATAAGCACGAAGTAAGAAAATGTTACTGACTTGACTGCTGGTTACATTTCTCTCAATGCTTGTGCTGTTCTTAAAAATGGTCTGCTGTTATTTTACACCTTTCGCCCAACCTGCAGGTCGGTCAGTTGCTCCCAAATTACTCCAAACTATGTATCATAACAACTTCTCTGAATACTTATATCAGGGGAATAACAGATAAAGATACATGGAAATGCATCTTGATCGTGGGTGCAAAAGTAACAATATTAAAAAGGAACCTTACAAAACTGTGCAAAGGGCTGCAGTTATTGGTTAATGTAATAAAAACAATCAGTGGATTCCAGAGCTTATGAAGCCTAAAACAGACCATTAAAACTTTAAATTAATCTTTTAAATAGTAAGTCACAGTATTTCAAAATGAAAATACGGAACATAAGTTGTAATTTTGACAAAAAAACACCCTAGTACTTATTATCATTATTAGTGTGATCATTACAATGGCATCATTATTGTCAACAATTTATCAAATATTGGGTTTGACTGTTATTCATGTAATAAAACATTATTTTCATTAACAATCAGTTTTCACATATGAAGTGTCTCCTTCCTTATCTGAAAATGAAGGTTATAATGAACTGACATTTTGATGAGGGTGCTAAATTGTGTCAGGGGGTTATGAAAGATTTTATATATGACGAGATGATGGACAGATTTAGGACAGAATCTCCGCCAGGTACTCTGATCCTGTTACAGAATGATGTTCCTGCCGACTGTCTCCGCACAAGGCTCCTACTTCCAAAAAAACAAGCTGCATTCCATCACAATACCTCTTGTCTCTCTCTTTTACAGGTTGCAAGATCAAAGCTCTGCGTGCCAAGACCAACACCTACATCAAGACCCCGGTGCGCGGGGAGGAGCCCGTCTTCCTCATAACAGGCCGTAAAGAAGATGTGGCGCTAGCCCGCCGCGAGATCATCTCTGCCGCTGAGCACTTCTCCATGCTCCGTGCCTCACGCAACAAGCTGGGCGTGTCCTTCAGCGCCTCCCCGCCCACACCTCTGCCCGGCCAGACCACCATCCAGGTCCGGGTGCCGTACCGCGTGGTGGGGCTGGTTGTGGGGCCCAAGGGCTCCACCATCAAGCGCATCCAGCAGCAGACCTGCACCTACATCGTCACGCCAAGCCGCGACCGTGACCCCGTCTTCGAGATCACCGGCTCGCCCGGTAACGCTGAGCGGGCCCGCGAGGAGATCGAGGCTCACATCGCATTCCGCACCGGGGGCCTGCACGACCTCAACAACGAGAACGACTGCCTGGGACCTGACGGCAGCAGCGGTAACGGTGGCCTGGAGAGCCGGTTGCAGCAGGTGTGGGGCCCAGGAGGAGGCCAGCGCAAGCCTCTCACTAGCAGCTACCGCCAGAACTTTCCGGACGCACTAGGGAATGGGGGAGGCGGAGGCGTTTACGGTAAGAGTGACTTTGCCAACCCCGGCGAGAAACCCTGCCCCTTTTTCGCCTCAGAGGAAGCCCAGTGCTGGGGAGACCCTGACTACCCGAAGCAGGTGGCATACTATGCCCAGCAGCGTTCCAAAAGCTTTGGCGGCCTGCCTCTGCCCTTGACCAGGCTCTCGCCGAGCCTCCCCGAGTCCTGTGGGGGGCTGTCCCATGCCCAGGCACGCCGCGCCCACAGTGAGCCCATCTCGGCAAGCCCCGCCTTCTCCGGCCGCCTGCCCGTGCCAGACTCTCCACCCGCCACTGCTGCCCGGGACTGCATGACCTGCTTCGAGAGCAAGGTGACAGCCGCGCTGGTACCCTGCGGCCACAACCTCTTCTGCATGGAATGCGCCATCCGCATCTGCGAGCTCAGCCACCCGGAGTGCCCCGTCTGCCACACCCTGGTCACGCAGGCCATCCGGATATTTTCCTAAAGCGCATCTTTTTCGCATCATGCTTTTTAATCATCCTTTTTATCGATGTGTTTTTCTATGGTTATTATAATTAAGTATGATTTTATTCCAGAAAATATAAAATTGAGCAAGCAGATATTTTAGCAAGGCACTGCTTGGTTTACAAAAAAGTATATGAAATACATTTTTTAAATATATATTTTATAAAATTTTGTTTATAACAAAACTATAGTACTTAGAGTTTCTTGTAGGTTTTTTATCTTTTGTTTGTTTTTTGTTTTTTTTTGGTGCTGCTGATTTTTGTTGAAACGTTATTGGGGAAGACAATGTGAAAATTTGATTTTTTTTTTTTGCTTTTGTTTTGTTATGAAGTGGCTCTAAGGTGCAGTGGAGGCTGTAGGTACAGAGTGGCAGCTTCTCCGGTGATACGCCCCAGCCCGGCATCAGAAAATCAGGCAGTTTGGCGGGTTTACGGGTTTTGTTCTACGGAGAACGGCAACTGTCAGGGGCCAATGGCTGACAGCCTCGTCAGTTTGCAATCCGAAGAAATTATAAGATGTAGGCTTACCGAGGCTCGTTAACGCAATAATGTGCGTTTCTCTGGTGTTGAGCAGGGTTTTTGGTTATGACAAATAACTTCCAAATGGGTCCAATGGGTGTGTTTTTCAGTGATGTTTCCCCATGTGTTTTTTTTTAACACAACTGACACTAAATATATTTTTCCCCCTCAACAAATACACAAACAGTAAAGTATACAATTTGACGTTAAAAAATGAGTATTAATTAGCGAAACTGGGGAAACAACCATTGACAGTCAGCCTTCATAGGGTCTACAGAGGGTCTGCTTAAATGAGCCTTCCGTCCCAGAACAGAAACAATATCCAAACATACCTCCTGCTTCTCTCTCTCAAATCCCCAGTCATACAGCAGAACTCCCCAGGACCGAAACACCTGCTGACGATTCGCACTTTCTAGTATGGTCCTTAGCAGGTGTCACATTGCAAGTTCAACATGTGACCCCCAAGTTCAAATGAGTGCCCCCCTCCCTCTCTACTCTATTTTTTGGAGACTCTCTTTCACCTAGTGCTCGATCACACGCTGCACAGTTTATACTGAATGCCACAATGGCAACAATGCATTACCATTAGCAGAGCCCATATTGTCTGTGATCCGGAGCCCAGCAGGGTCTGGACACGGTCCACTCGATGAATAATTGATGAGCGGCGAAACGACCAAGTCCAGGTGCAGACTGCAGGGGAGTGGGGGGGGGGGACCTGATGCCGTCAAGGGGAACGGGAAACAGGAGAGGGGGTCCGCCCTGGGGGTGCAAATGTATTCCACAGTGGGTCGATGGTTGCCACCCCCCTTCTGCTCAGGCACAGGAGGCTGGTGGGGGGGGGCATCTGGGGGCAAGCAGGACCCCTCCCTCTGCTGTTGCTCAGGGCTGCTCCCAAAGGGGTAGTAAGGCCTCCTTTGTCCCACGATGCAGACAATTCAGAGAAAGAAAACAACCGTGCCAGATCCCAATGTTCACAGCTAGGGGGGGGGGTCGTTTTTAAAAAAAATCAGGAAAATCTTGCCCTCATGAAAGTCTTCTTAAAGTCTTGTTTGTATAGATGCAACTTTTCCAGCATCCCAAAAATTTCCCTTTTAATGAAGTAATAATTGATGAAATACAAAGGAAAAAAAAAACTATTCGCTATAATTAGCTAACAAAACAATCTAAATTGTGACTTTCCTGGAAGTCTGGGCAAAAAGATAGAACAACTGTGAACAGAAGTTTCCCTTTGGTCTCCCAGTATACCGTGCAAGCCTCGTGCAGCTGCCTCTCAAAGCCACTGCTGTGATGCAAGCGACCTGAACCAATGACAGGCCGGCTGTGAGCTCCGACATGAATCGGACGATTCTAATTGACAGGGACGCCTTGGAGACGCCCCGGAGACGCCCTGTTTAGCCACCATTCATGTTGAATCAAATTACACACCCTCTGCTCGCCTGCTAGCCAGCTGGGAGATATGGGAAAGGGAGGCATTCAGGCTGCTGTCGATTCAGAAACGAGCATATTTTTCTTAGTGGCAGTCGCTTGCAGGAATGAAAAAAAAAGTGGTGGGGGGTGAGCCAAACGGATTTTGTTTTTGTTGAAGGGCTCATCCAGACCCTTTGGAGATTCTGTGAGCTGCTGCATAACACTGTAACACAATCGCATCGTCAACCAAAATACGCTCATGGTGACCCGCTGAAACAGGCCAGTTGGAAGGAAGACTGAAAAAAAAAATATCCTGCTCGTTCTGTGAATAATTATATCAATTCTGCACTTCTGAAAAAAGACTCATGTCTACCATAGGTAAATGTCTGTTTTAATATATACCCATTTTTCATACAGAAAAGTGGTATTAAGTACATTGAACATGACACAAAACTGCATTTTTTCTTTGAACTTTAGTCATAAATCAGCAGGAACTAAGAGTAAATCTGGTGCAGCAAACAGCAGTGTCACTGTACATTTATATAACAAATTCAAGTTTTTCTTTTAGCCACAGTACTTTAAGCTTGATTCTGCTAAAACAAGTGCGAAATCTCTCTTACATATTCCTGATCATTTAAATTGGATTAAAAGAAATAAAACACATTAAAACTACAAACCGATTAGTGAAGGACAGCCAAAGTTGAGCACCGCTGACCCATATAAATGAAGGAAATGAAATTTGCGAACAGCTAGGTGGGCAGAATCTGAGATTTAATTTTGACTTTCGGACTGAACAAAAAACTAAAATGCACCTTATTTTAGGAAGCAACCGCCGACGGTGAATAGGAACCTACGAGTTAGCGGTTGACACTGTTACAGAAGTTCTAGAATTCATTCTGTGTTATTCCATGCAGGCTCTCGAGTACATGGTACAAGAAAAATCCCCAACGGGGCGCTTAATTTGTTCTTCTGGATTAGGGTAAAAATACTAGACTCATTCTCATTTCTGCCAATATATGCATGAAAGGTGTCCACGTGTTTTTCATACATACTTTTAATTTTTGCACAGTCACAGGTACCCTTCTAATTACCTTCACACCACTGGCAGAGTTAACAGCTAATCTGACTGATTAAACACACAGCATCACCTGATGCTGAAGGCCTAGCAGGAAACAGACCAGTAACTGGGCGATGAAAGTCATTCAGGACAATACTGCTCAGTTTACTCACACCTCTGAACAAATCAAAATTGCCAGCTAAGATATTTAAGAATCGTGTTTCCATATTATATTTTGACCCATGTTTAGAAAAACACTAAATAAAATGTTATTTTTATATATTTATGAAATCCCATTAAAATTACTGCTTTAATTTATTTAGGTTCTTTATATCAAAAAGCAATAAACAAATTCAAATGTGTTTTATTAAGCACAGGGCAAGGCATTCAAGTTTAAGTTTGTATAGTGAGACTAAAGGTTACTTTGATGCATAGATCAGGATTGCATCAAGGGAATTATTACCTCTGAAACAGTATAACTACTTTAAAGCAGAATAATTAATGACAATTACCAAACCTCATTTTGCAAATGATTGGTTGGGGGACCTTTTACAGATTTCTATTCATTACTCCTAAATTTACACCACAACTGTAACATTTAGACTTATTCTAATATATGTATATATATATTATACATACTGCAAATATTGGAACCATTTAAGAAATGGTTATTAAAAATATAAGATAATGATTTAACATTGAGTAAGCAAAATGTCTGTAAAACTGAACCAACCACTCTGTAGAAAATAAAGTTTGGTACTTTATGGTACTCTATTTACCGTAAGTACTATTTTTAACAAATAAAAATGAAACTAAAGTCTGATTTTACATACATACACTATGGTTTTACTGGAAATATATATATATATAGTAGAATACTCTTTTCACATTTTTACATTGTGTTATCGCAATGGTACTTCAGATTAGGACTTATACAAAAAAAAGAGCCTGATATATTCAATGTTAGAATGTATAGCTTTTAAATAAGGCTATTAAATGAGCGGTTTTTAAGGTACTAAAACATCCATAGTAAAGAACGTCTGTACATTACATAGCATACAACTCTGTTGCCGCGTCCGTTGACCATTATCGCACTGTAAAATACAGCATCTAATTGTGATGTGAGACCGAGCAGGTTCCTAAAGGGCCTGTGCCATGCAGAATCACTCCTGTAGAGAAAAATGTTTGCAAAGCAGCTGTAACAGAAAGTGTGATGTAGATTGTAAAGCCACAGCTGGCAGTTACTGAAATATTTCTTCCCCATTGAAATTAATGAAAGACCTTGACCTTATTGTGGCCAGTGGTGTTTTTATTATTAAAGTATTGAGACAAACGTAGCATTTATCAAATATTAAGCATGCTGCATTTACTTGTATTTAGGGTAAAAGATTTATTGGAAAAGTTACCATAAGCATATTATAAGAATTATATTTCAGTGTTTTAAACTCAATTTAAAATATTTTTTGTAGCTGATTTATTACAGTGTTTTACGATTCCTTTATATTATTCTCATAAGTTTATATAAAACTCTCCATATCCTTGGTTGCATACCTAGATTAAATGTTAATAATGGTAGCCAAAGATTGAAATAGAGATTTTTAAAGTATAATTTTAGTCTTTCCTACTAATGTACTTTATCCAAAGTACGGCACTGTAATTCTTTATTGTGATTGATTGGATTAATGTGGTTTCCCCAGGCTTTCCCTCAGTCATGGAAATTTGCCATAAAGACCACTCTAAGCAGTCGCTTTTCAATTCTGCCATCTCAGATGAACTGTGGAGTATTTTGCTTCTGACCAATCAAAACAGAGGTGATGAGTTGTATCCTGAGACTTGTGTACATTTAGTTATTACTTTATTAGAATTTGTATTATTGTCAATTTGCATTTTGGACTAAAGGTCTTAAGGGGATTTTTTTTCTTCTTCTCAGTTTTTGAACAAAGCCTTTTTTGGGCTCCATAGGATGGGATATATATCTGTCTGCTTGTATTGTAATTCCTATAGAATCACCATTTACAGTCCAGCCTGGGTTGTTAAAGCTCCCTGTGTAGGGAGCATGGATATTATGATTGTATACATTAATTAAAACTAAATCAACCATAAAATTGTGGTATTCAAAAGCCAGCAGATAAGTGGACTTGTCTAAGTGTTTAAGGGTTGTCCCTCAAAAGCTTTAAGGAAGTGAAGTTAAAATTGTCTGTGTCTTATGGGAACCGAGGATTCCCTCCAGATGTAGATGATGTGCTACAATTACTTCAGTATGCGATTCTCTTACCGCTTCGCTCCAGCGCTCTCCTGTCAGTCCTCACCATGTGATGTATTGTGCTATTTATTTTATGCTGTTGCAAAAACAGGCTTTTCCTATCTTCAGTTGTGAGCACTATGTACCATCTTCATTATAACTACAAAACTGTGATTAAAAAAAGTGATGGGAAATGCTTATGTAGTGTACTTGTACGTCTCGGTAACAGAAGGTAGCTCCGCATTTGAATGTCTAAAGAGAAAAAAAAAAGTCAATCTAAAAAATACTTACATAG
>JAAGVU020000129.1:15836778-15864060 GCA_011763525.2 Mormyrus iriodes
AGAGGAGCATTACTTTCTGATGGTATGAGAATGATTTGTTATACATGAAAAAAAAAAAAAGTCTACAAAATACCTTTGGGTTCTTCCATTACAAATGTGCAAAAAAAAAACACCTTGAAAATAAATCAATTTTGTAAATTCTATTTTGCTAACATTATTTCATATAAAGTTGCTACCTGGATGTTATTTATAAAAAGTTTTACAAATAACCAAGCATATTTATGAGTAGCCTGGACATATTTTAATTAAAAGTGCAAATGTTAATATATTTTTTAAATACAGGACACTGGTTTCAGTAAAATTGTGAAAATAAATTTTACCAGGGTTAAGATTTTTTCCCCCATTTGGTAATTCATCGTTATAGGAAAAAACAGTTACTTCTTTATATAGTTTAGATTGTACTCTACTTAATATCAGCCCAGCACTATGTTTATTTCCATATGCAAATTTCAGGAATAGTTACTCAACAAGCATCACAACTTCTAATATATAACCTGTTCAAATGAAATCTTAAACTTAGAAGTTACTCAAGTCACATTGAGAATATTTCATTATCCATTTAGAAAAAAAAAGACACTTCAATGCATATCTTAATTACAAAACAGAAACGTTCATTTAATCAAGGCGTCCTGCGTACTGCGGCATGTTTTGCAACTAAAACCAAAAGTAAGGTGTATAAAGGGGATCCATACAGATCCTGTTCATTTACCGCAAGTAGTTAAAATGTTGAAAGATCAGAATTTGATTAAAAAAAATATAAAATAAAAACAATAATAATAATATTATTAGCTAAAGGAATTTAATGTCAAAATTTCTTTTCAGGTTGGCATTATGTTTTAATGTTACACAGCCAAAAGACAGAGGATTCCAGAAGCTTTCTGAGATGTACATGACAAGTAGTCAAACAGGAGTGTGTACAACACATACCAATACAGGCCTGTGAGGTGCTTTTAGGTCACCCCCTACATAGATATGACTGCGCCAGCATGCTGGGAAAAGTGGAAGTCAGTGCTCACTAGCGTCTGTTTTTCAAGTGTAGACATCCATAGTGGTGCCCATTTGTCAGGATTTAGAAATTCTGATACATAGCAGCCAACAGACTCGTTTTTTTCAGTCCCAATGCAATTTCTTGGGTTTAAACTGAATGGATAAATTGTACGGCAGAAGCACAACTTAAAGCAAATTTTCCATGCATACACACTTACCTCTTGAAAAAGAGGAATTATTAAATAATAGGGGTTCACAATATCTGGGACTGAAACAGCGTTACTATAATAAATACCGTGAATTGATCCGATACCATTTCACACTACAAGGGTTACTCCTGTTTTTAATTGTTATTTTTTTTTGTAGCAGCAGTTTTACAAACAAATATTGGTTTGGGCCAAAGGGTCCCAATTCCTGATTTCAGTCTGAAGCATGAGGGGACATCAGCCTGTTCAAAGCGGGATCGGCCGTTACTTGTGTCATCTTCTAAGTCTGCTTGTGTTGCCATGGCAATAAGGCACACAACGTTGTACTTATTTACCAGCACATGTACTCTCAATTTTTCATTTTCCAAAAAAGGAAAAAAAAAAACATAAGGCAGATTAAAAAACAAGAATCTGTACAAGTTATTACCCCGAGATTGTTTCAAATGTACTGTAAATGTTTCTAATAAATCAGACATCAGAAAAATGTTATACATTTGTATCTTTGCTATTTGTCTTTTTTTTTTTCTTTGATGCCAATGCATAAAAATCAGATGTTTGATAAATATTTGATATATTTGTGAATACACACATTAAAAACCTTAACCCCCCCCATCCTGAGGCCAGTGACAGAAATACGCAGTGAGAATTATGGGCGGGACTAATGCCGTGATTCTGTGGAAGTACACATGGTGGCATTAACATGGAGCTCTACAGGAGGAAACTTTGCGTGCTGAGAAGCACGGCCACCAAGGCAACACAGAGGCAGTGTGACGGAAATGAATGAACCAACGGTGTGGTTTCATCACCTGTAGCAGTAGGAAATTCATATTCTGTTCAGACACATTTTTGTCCCAAAAGAGACCCCAGAACACTAATACGATCTGCTATACGGACACAGAAAGGCTTCTGAATAGTCTGTCGTCTACACACCTGTTCTCCCTCCTACATGCTGTACACACTGTACAGTAGTTTTTAAAAGTTTAAAAATGAAATCCATATGCTCTCTGTCACATCATGTAATATTTTAGGAGAAATCTATACAGTGGCTGTGCCTTTTAAGCAAAACCAAAGAATATTTGTGTGCTTCAGTTTTCAAGTGTTACTCGTGGTTGAGAGAAAAGGCAGTGAAATCAATGACTAAAGTATCACAGGAAAGATTGGTATTTGAAAAGCAAACAAATTCAGTAATGCTCTGGCAGCACTGATGTTGGAAAAAAATTTGCTGGCAGAAGGCTATCAACGAAAATAGACAAACAGCTATAAATCAGTTTACATTAGTGTGACACAATCAAGACGGGTACCACATGAACACTAAGCTAGATTCAATAGCCTAACGAAAGCATTTTCCAATGATGTGTCGTAAATGTTCAAAAGATTATTATGCATTATCACTCACATTATCAATGATTTTTTTTGAGATATCAATTCAACTAAATCTTGTTTCTGGACTTGGGTAGGAACCTGTAGTAACCATTCAAATGTACAAACCTAAAAACACACACACACACAGTACACATTCATATCTTTATGGGGACTCTCCCTTCATTTCTATGGGCATAACCCTAATCCCAGCTATGACAACTTTAACCCCAACCTTTAACCTTAACCTTAAGTAACCAAACAAAATACAAGACTTTTGGAATTTTTAGCTTTTTGATTGCACTCACAGATTTTTATAAAACTGAGATTATTCTTGTGGGAACCGAAAAAAATTTACCCACAAGGTAAAAAGGTATAGATTTTTAATTACATTGTGGGGAAATCTGGTCTCCACAATTTAATAGTTACAAAAACACACACAAGCGCACGCGCGCACACACACACACACAGTCAAGGGCAGGAACAAACTGTACACCCACAGACATGGCAAACCATGGAGTTCCCACACACAGGTCCCCCATGCTGCCAACATATTACGACCCGGGGCAAGAATCACGAATAAATTGAGGAACACACAAGAAACACCTGCATGTATAAAGCATGTCGTCTCAAGCCTCAAATAACACACAACTGCATCTAACCCTGAGCCACACTTAACTTGCTCCAGCAAACCCTCACTTCACTAGCGATCACATGTATTTAAATGCAGGGCACGAAATACAGCAAAAAGTAAGAGAGCATGAGACACACGTGCATCAAAAACACACCAAGGTTTCCAAGCAGTAGGCTTGGGCGGTTTTTATTTTCTCATACCGTCATACGTTCTTGACATTTCACCCCGGTATACAGCATATGACCGCAGAGTTCTCTACACTCTGGAATTAGAGATAGCCTAAAAAGGATCATCAGTGTTGAAGCTGAGCGGTAAGGAAACGAGGAGGCAACTCCTTGTTGAAGTATTAAAAAGATCACCTTTTATTGACACCACTATCACTACCCGATCGGCGGCCGCTTGTTTACGCAGTTTACGGCGCATTCACATTTAACGGTATTAGCCTATGCATGCGTGTTATTCGCCGACTATTTTTTTTTAACTGAGGTGACGATCCAATTGCCACTAACGCTGTGCATTACAATGCGTCGCCTCAATACAGCATCTTCGTATGAATTTAATAGAAAGGAAGGTGTCTGTATTTTTGACAGTATTAAAAATAATGCCTTCAGGATTTCTACATGTATAACGTAATACTGTCATACCACCCTAGCCTACCCTGTAGCATTACAATATCACAAAGCCTGGCATTCATTAGTGTATTCTTCAGTTTAGATAAGGGCAGGTTAAAATACCAACAGAGAACCATTATTTGGGGCCATATTTAATATAAAATATAGCGAATATACACTGCAGCAATCGCTATACTTCTCGGAACCAGACTGTCTTTCTTTCATATTTCTTCTTCTCTGAATATGATTTTAATTTCGGGCCTCCAGTCCCATATGTTCAGGTGACATCATGTGAACATGCAGTAAATGGTAGCTGTCACTTGTAAAAAGATGTGGCTCAACTCTCTGCTGCTGGATCATCTTGTCCCTCCCTCTCTCCCTCCCTCTCTCCAAGAGTCTCTGGTCCTCCAGGGAGTCTGAGGCCTTTTGGCAGAGCGATGAACGCCACTTCTGAGCCGGGCGAAGAGTCAGAGAGACATCTGCCTCTGGGACAGGAAGAACTGAGATGCAGTGAGCGGGAGCCCATGACAACTGCTAACTTAATGCCCCACAGCATAAGACAGACAAGCGCCTGACTGGCACGTAACACATACCTGGCTGCCATAAATAGAGACACTTAACGATTGTTAAGCGACAGGACTGCTGGTGAGTCCACTTTACCAGTTCTCAACCGTTACAAAGGTTCACGAAACTCGAATACAGATGCTCCTCACTTTACGATGGTTCAAATTACGATATTTCAACTTTACGATGGTGTGATAATGATGCACATTCAGTAGTCAATTTCAAATTTTTATCTGTTCTTGGACTAGCGATATGCCATACGATTACTTTTTACTTGTGCTGGGTGATAGCAGCATCCAGTTTCCAGTTTCTTCAGCGATCACAGGTGTAAACATCTCATACAGTGTTTCACAATGTAAAATAAGGTGTTGTTTTTCTGTGTTCAACCAAATAAACTGTTATTCATTTATTTACTTTTCAATTACTGGCATTTAATTAATCACAGTAATTATTTATTTATTCAGTGACAGTATTTATTTAACATATCATATTCATATTTGACTTATAATATTTTCCATTTACGATGGATTAATTGGAATATAACCACCTCATAAGTCCAGGAGCACCCGTACGACACTTTTAGCATTTCATAGATATGTTATGTACAGCACATATCCTGTAAGATCCTTCGACGGACTGGCATCCCAGCCAGAGTGTCCTCTGCCCTGTGCCTGCATTTAACATTCAGATCTCTTCAGTAATCTTCACACTCCATATCTGATCTCTCAGATGTTCTTACAGATCTGCAAAAGGCTTCAGTTTGAAACCTATCTGTCCATAGCCTGATCTTATCTGAACCACCTTCACTTTCACATCTTCCACTTTACTCCCCAAGGGTGCGTCAATCGCCCACCTCAGCGTTTCACACAGTCACGTTTGTGGAGACTGCCTGAAGACCATTTTTATCGGTCCTGTACTTCAGAACAGCTCTCATACTCTATGAGCTTCCTCTCAAAATACCAACATTTCTTGACAGCAATCTGTCAATTATTTCCAAAGAGAAGACTCTGGTCATAGGGGATCAGTGACCTGTTCATGATTTTAGCTTAAAAATATACATGTACCAATTTCTGCTACCAAAGAAATAATAAGGTTTATTTTGGTGGGATGAGGGTGTGGTTAAACTTCAAGACATTAAGATATTATCTGTTTCATGTAGTGCATAATAAATAATACTCATCTTATAAATTCACAGAAGATTAACTATAACACAGAAACACCAGTGGGCATGGTGACTAATCGATCAGCACAGTTGCCTCGAACCTCCAGGGATGGGGGGTCAACTCTGACTTCTGCTATGTGTGTGTGTGTGTTCTCCTAATGCAGTGTATGTTTCCTCCCACAGTTCCAAGACATGCAGGTAGTCTAAGTGGCAGCTCTAAACTATCCACAAGGTGTATGTGAGGGTGCCAATGTATGTGGCCTGTGATGGACTCGCATCCCATCCAGGGTGTTCCCCATCTTTGTGCCCTATGCTGCCTGGGACAGGCTCCAGCCACCCACACCAATAACCCTGAATAATATGAGTGGATATAAGGTGTATGGATGGATGTAAACACCAGTGAGTTGGACTATAATGCCACCTAGTGTTAAAATATAAATGACTAGTTTGAGGGAACTGCAGGTATACAACACAAAATCATATATATGCATGCTTTGAATCCAGCAATATCCTGAATAGGATCATAGACTAAAAAAACAGAAATAATGTAAAAGCATTACCAACAATGCCTTATTCTGTATAATCTGATAGCCTAGTTCTGAAATTTCAAAGGAGACATGTCTGAGACATGTTAAAATTCAATTATCACAGGAAAAAAAAAATGGGACATTTAAAGATGTTAAAGCAAAAATATATATCCATTATATCACACAATATGCACTTACCTTTGCTAAAATAATTCATGATGAATCATTCAGTTGAGTCCCCTGCAATAAAATTGATTTAATTGGACAGTGAATACTTCAAAATGGATTGTCATTAAAAGTTCTTTCCACTCAGGATATGAATTTTTTTCTACTAACAAAGAACAAATGTGCAAAACATAGCATTTTGCTCTTGGACACAAAAACACAACATAATGCAACACCACATAACAACGTTTTCCTGCAGGTGTCAATAAAAGGGAAAATTTACCATTTTCTTTGTTTGTTAAGTTATTCAGCTTCATCTACCTTCTGCATCTACTAAATATCAGCATCTGTTGGTCAAAAGAAACTGCTGAAACCCACCAACTTTACTGCCTTGCATTGTTCAAATATGTAACAAGTATGAAACAAGATACACCCACAAAAGAATCACACACAAAGAATTCTTGATTGCCCCTATATTTACGATTGCGTTACCCACAAGGGCTGGTAAAACCACTCGTACCCGCCTATCCCCAATAACAAATAAGCTTAATTAATCTGTAGTTCTTCTGCACAAGAGATAGAATATTATTTTCTTAAATTGCTCTGATACCATTTCACATCTGGCTGGATTTGCTGACCATGCACTCCACATTAAGAGGTACAGGTCACTCGCTGACCAGCATTGTGACTATGATGTCCTTCGGGGTCTCCTGCCAGTGCCGTCTGGACACATCACATAATGTCACACACCCTCAGCGCACTCACCACATCTGTGTCACAGCTGCGAGCAGCTAATTACAGTCAATAGGTGGGAGACACCAACACAAAGGTCTGCGTCACCCCCATAATGCTTTGCAAAGTGGGGAATGTTTGCTCAGAACTTGAAATCATTAGCTCAGCAATTAATTGGCTGGAAAAGAGGCAATGGATCTACAGCACTCCTGTTGTATCATGTACACTAAAAACAAAAATAATAATGCAAACTTATGCTTCACTGCAGGAGTTCATAAGGGGCTAGCTACTGTAGATTTCTAAGATATAAAACTCAATGGGAACTCAAAACACAAAGGCATTCTCTTCTAATTTACTAATGATTAAGTCTTTAGACTAAACAGTGTGACCACTGACTTGTGCCCTATGTCACCTGGGATAGGATCCCTGCTCCCCATGACCCTGTGCTGACTGGCTGGCTGGGTGGCTGGATGGATGGATACAATACTAAAATTGCCCAAGGATGAAATTTCACAAAGATACATTTTCCCTAAGCTTTAAAACAGGACATTATAGAAAGATTTGACTAAAATTTCCATTGTCCAGTTTCTTTTACACTAATACATGATATTGTAAGGGTACATACCATGAGATAAGGCACGGTGTGTTTAACAATAGACTTATAACAGACAATAGACAATAAACGTCAGATTTGAAACAGACAGAGCACAAGCAGAATGTTTATCAGAAGGGTTAGTCTGCCGAATTGCGGCAAAGGGTTAAACAGATGCCTGTTTGATGAGGCTAAATGAAGGTCTCTGTTCATCAGTCAGTCTGCATAACAATGAAAAATAAAACGCCAGTGCAGTAGTAACATCAGTTGCCCGAAGGCATTCATAAACCCAAGCAAAATATTTCGGTATTCTGTATACAACTGAAATGTCACCTGAGTGATGTATATGGTGCAATTTTTTCTCCTGGTAAATCCATGAAAAGAAGCCAGAGAAAACATTCTGTGGGATTTTGCGGGCATCATAGTGATTAAATTACCGTGTTGACAATATGCCATCGGTGGTTTAATTTATTCATACAGAATCCATAATTCAAAATGTTTGCAGTGTGCGTGACACTTGGCATCGTGGTGAGAAGCATTTTGGTTAGAGAAACAAATGAGGATCTAAGTCAGTCATAAGATCTTCACCACGAAGGTAAAGATTAAAACTGGCAGCAGAGTCAACAAATCATAAATGATTCAATAATACTGACATCAAGGAGGGACTGATGTCAACTAAAGAGGTTTCTCTAGAAGGACTTAGCCTTTTATAAGACAGCACTTTACCATCTAACTCTGAAAAGTAGAGCGTTTTTTGAAACATGAGAATATTCAGGTTAATCAAAAGCCAAATTAGCCAGCTCACTTAACAGTTTGTGTAGACACGCATCCAGTTAAAATGCTACCAAGTAACTAAACGGAATACAGACATTAGCCACCTACTTTAATGGAGTCATTTATCAACGCACCCTTGAAAAAACACAATTTTACCATACGTGTTCTTTAAGGAACCGAGGTGGCAGATTAACTAGATAGTTCTTTTAAAACTATACTTTTTTGCCACCTGGGACGTACTGAGAATAAAGCAATTTGGTCTGATACTCACGATGATTTCTTTAGACAAGTTGCATATGCATTGACTATGTTATGTTGACGAGTTCACACAAACGAATTTGTGCAGATCAACGTTGTTTTAAAGAATTGATTCGCCTGTATTTTATACCGCAAATTCACAAATGAGAAACTTCCCGACCTTCCAGTTGTCACCAGCAGTGTCTGCTTACCGAGGACGTCATATTAAGTGCCCTGCCTCTCGCTTTCACATTGACCAATAACGTAAATGCGTCTGCCGCTGAGATCTTTGATTGGTCAATTATCTCTACAGTAACGCCTCATTTTGTCACCTTCAGTTTTAATATTATCCGCTATTCGTCCTGAGTGCTTGCAGTTACAAGGAGCGGTGGCGCGATCTCAGTAACTTTTATAAAGTGCGCAATGACCACAAATGGGTTGCCACATGGATAATGTAAAGAGTATATGAAATTATTAACATGATTTGCTTTCACAAAATCTTTTTTTTATGTCACTGGCTGGATAACATTTTCTCAACAAGCTTGTAATTGTCTAATCTTATAAAGCTTGGCTTTGTGGGTACCACTGTTGCCTCATACCTCCAGGGTCGAGGGTTTAGTCCTGCCGCTGGTACACGTGTGGCATTTCTGTAAGTGTGCTCATTGTTTGAATTATTTTAATCAGGTATATCTCCCAAGTTTTTGATGATATTCAAAACAGTGTATGTGTGATTACTTACAATACCTGTCACATATGACTACATAATCACTATGTATAAGTAACGGAAACCATGTACATGAGAAAACCCTCTGAATCTGGACATCTCAGCTAGGCGCCAGATTTCCTGGCTGGTATGAATTATAGTCATACAAGCTCAAAATTGTCCCCCAATAACAAAATCGTTATACAGGTGTCTGTGTGTTCCATCTATATGGAACTGAATGTCTTTTACATTTTGGTTATTTCCGTATTGTAGACCTTTCATTACGCTAACATTTTGAGAGAATTAAAAGGTGGCACTAGAATCAACGCAGACAGAGTCATTGAAGGAATCAGCCACATGACTCAAAATGACACCTCTCTATCAAAGCGACTTACTACTGTCCTTTTTATATTTTGGGTACCAAACCCAATATTCGGATAAATGTCATGCTGTATTTTTGGGATAATAAAACTGAGCTTTTGTAATCTGCTTTGCATAAAGATTTCTGCAAAGGACTCAGATACATTTTACTGAAGAATGACTGTTCATGCCAGATACTTCAAATATGGAATACATGGGAAATATACATGGGAACAGCCCAGCAAAAGTTTGTTATTGAATTATTTTAACCGTCAGCAACCTTGTACCTTATTTAGAGAATCATGAAGTCTGGTTCAATTTCTACAATACCAGAACTTGTATTATCACAGAGCATAAATGCTTAAACTTACCCTTTGCTAAAAACATTCATATACATGCTGCCTGGATCTTTTTCATTTAAATCATAATGTTAATAATAAGGTCAAATGCAAAGCTCAATTAAAGTCTGGATCTGTACCATGAAAGATTAAGACTAAGAAGACATGTGCAGTAATCTTTTAGTTATCAGTTATTATAGCTTTTATGCAGGAAATTAAAGAGAACCTGATAAATGACACACAAATATTTTCTGTTTGTTAAAAAGCTAATTCTGCAGCAAGAGATAAGTTTAGATTCCAGTGCCAATTTGATGCCAAGGGTTGCTGTCAGTATTTAATTAGCTGGAAATGTTTAGTGTGCAGATAATTAAAGATGATATATAATGTTGAAAAGGAAGATTCCAGAAACCTGAAGATCCCAATGGCATAACTTTGTTTTTAGGTTTTTTCAGTCTAAATGTGAAAGATACCAGGTTCCTGAATACTAAATTTCATTTGGACAGCTGTATCACCATTTCTATTTCTGCCTGGAATTGCCAATTAATTATTTGTAATTGATTAAAAATAAGCATTTAATTGTATTTTTTACATATATTTATGCAAATAATTTCATTCACATTTTAATGATATTTACTATATAACTACATTACTCATCTAAAAGTTGATGATAGTTTGAGCCAAAGAAGAATTAAGTTCTAATGATCGACAAAAACAGGATCTAGCGAATTAAGAAGGAATGGTGTATTGATAGATAAATATGGGGTGGTATTCTTATGCAATACAGTTGTGCTGCAAAACATTCCCATATTACCATATAGTAGCTCTCACTACCTTCATGGAGTCCTGGTCAGTAACATTCCCTGAAACAATGCGGTCTGACAATGGGGTAATTGATTGAACAACTGATGGAAAACTACCATTTCCCGTTTACATGATGTTCATCTCTGGGAAATTCGGGTCATTGTAGGGGTCAAGGTTTCCCAACTGACTGTAAGGAATCCACTTAAAATAGGACACTGTGATCACGCCATCCACAAAATGACTCATGTCTCTCCTGAATAAAGGGAACATGTGGACTTTCCTGACAGTCTGACAATGCACAAATAGATACCAGTGTACGTATAAACAGCCAGCTACGCCGTTTCTCCAAATATTACCTGTTCAGTATACCAAAACCAACTGATGCAAGTGGTGCCCAATTCTGCACAATGTCTGGCCTCCCCAGACCGGCCACCGGGACAGCCAACCGCAATATTACATAACAAAACATAAATACTCTTTACTTCAAAATCACCATTAGCTCTGCAATGATTTAATTCAACAAAGCATGGTGATTCATTCATATACATGATAGACAACATAAAGGAAAAGTTCTTAAATGACTAATCAGTGGAAAAAAAAATAAGTTAATATTCTAAAGCAAATTTAAAAGTTTACTCACTCCTTCATTCAGTTCCTTCCTTGAACAAACACTGCAAGTTACTTGTTTGTTTTTTCTATCAACCAACATTCTTATCTTCTTTTCAAAATATAGAGTACAGCACACAATGACTTGTAACAAAAAGCCGTTTTAATTTTCCATTCCATTTTTCAATTTTATGGCATTTACAATTAAGATTGATATAGAAAATATACCACTTCCAATGTATTTCAATAAACACCTAAACCTGTTCTCCATGTACTGTAATATTAGAGTATCGGAAACAGAATCAAAAAAACAAAACAATGCAAACACTTACAACATGCTCAGCGGATAAATACTTCAAGACTGCTGTATTTTATAAATGCTGTGAGTCAAAGACACACACAGAAATCTATAGTCCATTTAAGGCTCTTATTTGACACTTTTCCTTTTGATGTTTTCAGACAGGAAACCCAAATGACCCAAATGAGCTTCAGTTATGGTCCTCTTCTATGACGCAGCCACTTGAGTCAAGGGGTCTTCCAAGTACTGCACTAATGCTTCAGCCTAAAAAAAGAAATGCATTCTCAATACTAGCTTTTCACAATGAATCAGTAGCAAACGTGTACACAGCTGCTTACTCTGAAGAACGGCAAGAACAAATTCTCTTAATTCCGACCACATTATCATTAACAGTATGTTTATATGTTCTCAGTGAAATTTTCCTTTATATACTGTCACACTAAAACGAAAAATTTCTTTAGATGCATCCGGGACTGTAGTTATGAAAGCAATTCAAGTTCAAATCGAAGTCAATATCTAAATTGTCCAATATGAAAAGGTACTAAATATAGACAATGGCGTTACATTTTTTACAAAAAAAAAAAACATTTGTGAGACATATCACGATCAGAGCAGATAAATACAACTTTACGCAGAACATTTTTACAGAAAGCTTTAAGGTTAGCTCCTGGATATGGATATTAATATCAATAATAATAAAATGCTAATACCTATGGATAAGTCATATTAATCGGTTAATGCAGACCGGTAGTGTTGTTGCTTCTGTATTACACTGTACTATGCAAATGTTTCTGGACAGCATACCCAGCATGTGATGAGGTTTCTTAAAAACAGCAAGTTTTGTGTGATACTCGTGAAGTCAAAGCCCACCTTGGCTTTCAGCATTCCAAAGCCCACCGTCTCCTTAGCATACATACATAGCAGCAGGTTAGCAACCCGTGTGATGGCCACCCTCCCCTCCTGGAACAGAGAGAGACATTTTCTTTAACATTGCATTTGCATTACAAATTTCACTATGCAGGGATAATACTTCACATTTACAATCCCAAATTAAAAAAAAGCTGGTATTGTATGGGGGGGGGGGGGACAGTGATTCTTAAATTTACTTTGACGTGTAGTTCATTCAGACAATGAAATGTGATTTCAAACAGGTGATGTCAACAGGTGATTGTGATCATTATTTGGTATAAAGGCAGTATCCACGAAAGCCTGAGTCTTTAAATAGCTAAGATGGGCAGAGGATCGCCACTTCGTCAACAAATGTATGGGATTATTGAATTATTGAAATGTTCAAAAACAACGTTCCTCAAAGAAAGATTGGAAGGGGTTTGCATATTTCTCCCCCTACAGTGCATATCACCATCAAACGATTCAAGAAAATCTGGAGGAATATCAGGGCGTAACGGGAAAGGCTGCAAACCTAAGTGGAACATCCGTGATCTCCAGTTCCTCAGACGGAATTGCATCAAGAACTTAACGTAGTTATTCATCAGTAGCTGACATAACCACAAGGGCAAGAGATTACTTTGGCAAACTTTTGTCAAGCACTACAATACAGAGTAATGTTCACAAATGCCACTTAAAACTTTACTGTGCAAAAAAAGAAGTGGCGTGGACTTCTCTGGGCTCGGAAGCATCTGGGATGGCCCATCACACAGTGGAAAAGTGTATTGTGGTCAGAAAAATCAGCACTCCAGATCTTTTCTGGAAGAAATTGACTCAGTGTGCTCCAGACCAAAGATGAGAAGGACCATCCAGAGTATTACCAGGAACAAGTCCAAAAGCCAGGGTCTGTCATGTCCTCGGCTGTTGTCAGTGCCTTTGGCAAAAGTAACTTATACTTCTGTGATAGCACCATTAATGCAGAATATTACATTGAGATTTCAGAGCAACATAGGCTGCCATCAAGATGACATTATGCTCAGGAATGTCCATGCACTTTCCAACAAGACAATGCAAATCCACATTCTGCACACATTACAAAGGCATGGCACCAGAAGAAGAGGGTGCAGGTACTGGAACGGCCTGCCTGCAGCCTTGAGCTGTCCCCAACAGAGAATGTGTGGACAATTTTGAAAGGAAAAATATAACAGTGACGACCCCATACTGTTGCACACCTTAGGGCATGTTCGTAGGAAGAATGAGACAAAATAGCATGCAATGAATGCTTTACTGTTCCAACTTTTTTCGGAATGTATTGTAGGCCTGAAATGCAGGAATGTATGAATATTAACAAATTAAATTAAGTCGATCGGACAAAACATGAAATATCTTGGCTTAATACTGTCTGCAATGAAATAAAAGTCAAAGTAAATTTCAGAATGATTTCGTTTTTTTTTGGATTTTCCATACCATCCAAACTTTTTCTGATTTAGAGATGTAGATATTAAAAAATAATTATTATTTCAAGTACCCATAGGTTAAATCATTTCTGATGGGCACACTCCGTCAGGGCTTACCATGCAGTCCATGAGGATGAACTTGAGTTTGTCCTCATTGAAAGCTTGATGCCCGTTCTTGTCGTAGGCGGCCCAGATGTTACTGGCGATGGCGGCCGTGACGCGAGCGTCCGTGTCGCCGTAACCCGAATAAGCCAGGAGTGACCCCTCGTTATTCAACAGCCTGTAGTTTTCAAGAAAACAACGTGTCAATAAACAAGTTTATAGCAACGCCATGATAATCAAACGGCGATACTGCAGAAAATGATATTAAATGCATTTAATTTTGTTATATGGCGAGGAGTTTTTTTATGAATAAAGGAAGAAAAGGCTTCAGGTTATGTGGATCTATATAGATATCTGTACGGAAACTGGAAATTTTGTTTCATTCTAGTGGAAATCTTAACTGCATCACAAAACTTTCTATTTTCACATTATATAGTTATCAACGTGATTACACTGCAACACTTAAGAACTGAAGCAACAACGTCTCTACATAACAGTAAATTAATCTGATAGATGTCTGTCTAATGAGCTCCCTAGCAGGATACTTACAGGGTACTCTGTACTCCGCTTGTGTTTGCCTGACTAAGAACTTGAGTCAAAGCTTTCGGTCGCAGCATAATTCTACTATTTACGCACAATTTTCTAGTCCTCGGCAAATTATTTAAAAGAATAACAATCGTACGGTTCACTCCAAAGCAAACCTTTCAGGTCAGCTGATTTTACATTTTAGTTCCTGAAAACGCGTTGCATTCTGGGAAGCCCGTTACTTCCGTTTTTAATCATGGTTTGTAATACACAGTTAAGGATGCATACTGCCACCTACTGTATCGGAGAGGGAGCGGACCTTTCGCAGTAACGCAATCAACAAAAGGAGTCGTCCCTATCTCGATGAACACCGCAGGACTGAGGCATGACTTGAGAATGTACGGTGAATTTCATTTCACTTCCTGGAGTTGTAATCCGAATTGGAACTGCTTCCTCCTCTAGGGAAATAGAACTGGATTTGAATGGGAATTACAAGAAACACAAATGAATTCCACAAAATTCCAAGAAATTCCACTTTTAAGAGGTTTTCTTGATTTTCTATTATTCATATAATATTAAGTATAGTATTTTATAAAGGCATTGCAAATACATAATATTATAAATACATTCAATCCCAGTTTTATGTGCAATATAATTTATTAAATTACTCTAATTTTTTAATTGTGAAAATGCGAATCTGTGTCCAAAATAATTGCTTAATAATATAGATAATTTAATACACATAAAAAAGGAATAGATCATGACCCATGACTGCATGTATTTTGGGTAATATGCATAATATAATTATGTTTATTATCTAGAGTACATGCAGAAATGGGTTATGATTTATTCCTTTTTAATTTTTTTATTTTTAATGGCCAACTGTGCTGGTGTTGAAATTGTGAGACTGACGGTTTAATCTCTAGAAGTGTGACTTGATTTTTATATAGTTACCAGCATCACAGGAGTTAACCAAGTTATCCAAGCCATCAATGAGTCAGCTCTGTGCAGGTCTATGTGAGTCGCCAGAGAGTAGACCACATCCAGGGGCATGGCAACTGGGGGAACATGAGGGGTGTGTACCCCCGATATTTATTTTGGATTCATTCATCTCCTCAATAAACAAACTTTTGTATTTAAATTATTAAGTTGTGCCTCCCCCCAATATCAAACTCTCTCTTATACCTCCGGTCAAACCCTTGATATCACTCTTCCATGGGATTGAACCAGCACTCCAGCTCAGATGGTGCCCACGGTGGGCACTATTCAGATATGTGGGGGGGGGGGAGCAGAGGGCATGGGTGGTCATAACAAGTATAGATACATTAATAGACAGACACAGTAGACCAAATGTGCATAAACAGCAGCATCAGCAGCCATAGTTAACATGCATTATGTTAAGGTGCAAGTAAGCAAGATTAAAGCAGCAGGCATTCAGTCAGGATTTAAAGCCTGAGACTGATTCAGCATCCCAAACATGAACTGGCAGACCACAGGGGCTCTGTAGCTGAAGGCTTACTGCCAAACAGTTACTTTATTTATACTTTGGATGACAAGGGAACCTGCATTCTATTATCTGAGTGTACAACGTGGCTTATAAACACGGATCAGTTTTATTTGGTAGGCAGGTGCCTAAGAACTTTGAGGTCAGTCCTGAACCTAACAGAAAGCCAACTCTGGGAACTAACAACAGGAGTTCAAACTTCCTGCTCCTGGAGACAATTCAAGCTGCTGCATTTTGAATATACTGTAAGGTGCTTAATGTATGGTATTTGCTCCCAAATAATAGAGGATTATAGTGGTTTGATGTACTATGTACAAAAACATGTATTTGTTTCTCAAGGTCTTAAATGGTAAGAAAACATCATAGTTTGGTAATGCTAACACCTGCTGGCCAAACGGGGACCGAACACGGATGGACACGGATGGACAGGCACCGACCCTGACAGTTATGTAGCTGTAAGAAGCACACCTTTGAAACTGCATCCATGTGAGATTTGAACAAGAGGCTTGTATCTAAGATGGTGCCATGGTTACGAGCTGAGCTGCTGAGGCTGAAGTTCAGACCCTCAGATTGGAATGTAGAGATTACAGCAATCCTATCTGTGCTCTTCTCTCTGATCAACAGAACACTGGATTTCTCCTCATTGTGTGACAAAACTTAACACTTGAACATATTGATATTGGTTAGTCAAGCAGGATTTAAACCACTTCAACACCGTTCCACATAAACCAACATCAAATTCAAGACTATGTAACAGCGTACAATGGTGAATCAAAGTGTGTCAAAAGCCACAATAAGGTCAAGAAGCATGACCACAGGAATGGAAATGTATATCAATACTTGTGATCTGAGATACACGTTAAGGCAGGGGTAGGCAACCTTATCCTTAAAGGGCCCATGTGTATGAAGGTTTTTGGGATAACGTTTATGTCAGCTGTTCAAACCCAGGTGTGAGAACTCTTCAGCCAATCAGTCCTCTAATTAGTAATCTAAGTAGGGAGTTGCAGAAAAAATCTGTACACACAACAGCGCTTTCTGGATAAAATTGCTTACCCCTGCGCTAAAGAAACCCACAAAACATAGAATTCAACAGAATTTCACAGAATTCGATCCAACCTTCTGAAATTGCAATTCACTTCCAATTCTACTTCCAGTTGGGTTAATTCTGAATCCAACTCCAATTCCATTTCCTGATTTGAATTGCAATTGATTCATGGTACCCACCACATAGGTGTCTCAAAGGTATCCTTTCTACATTTCTGTCATACAATAACTTGAATGCAAAAATCCCCATCCTCAAGACTCTGTAGCTGTAACATCAAAGATTCACTTTCTCATACATGGGGGGGCAATCCAACAACACATTCCACATTATTTCTAGGACAGTAGCAAGAAAAACTATGTGAACCCTCTAGATTTACCTACTTTATTTTTTTGCATTAATTGGTCATAAAATGTGACCTGATCCTCATCTAAGTTACAATAATAAACAAGCACAATCCGTTTTAACCAATAACCAGTTGTTGGCATTTCAGGTCCAGAAGCTGCAAATCCAGACCAAGATTTTATTCCTACCAACCAGTTGAGCACTCTGTGACTGTGACTCTTTATGCTCAACTGGTTGGTAGAAACAAAATCTTGGTCTGGATTTGTAACTTCTGGGCCTGAAATGCCCAACACTGCCAATAACACACAAACTATTGTATTTTTCTTATATGTACAGAATGTGTCATTCAAACATGCACAATGTAACTTGGAAAAGATATGCAAATCCCTAGGCTAATAACTTCAACAAAGGTTAAATTGAAGCAGGAGTTAGAAAACCTGGAGTCCAGCCAATGAAATTAGATTAGAGATGGGGGCTAGAGCTACTTTGACTTATAAAACACAGTCAAGCATTTTGAGTTTGCTATTCACAAGAAGCATCTCCTGATGTGAACCATGCCACGCATAAAAGAGATCTCAGAAGACCTAAGATCAAGAATTGCTGACTTGCATGAAGCTGGACAGGGTCATGAGGTCATCTCAAAGAGCTTAGATATTCATCAGTCCACAGTTAGAAAAATTGTCTATAAATGGAACTACTGAAGAACTAGACGTGGGTGCCTGGCCAAGATGACTCCAAAGATACAATGTCAGCCTCAATGAGGTAAAAAAAGAAAGAACCTAAGAGTAATGGCTAAAAACTTGAAGGAATTATCGCAACTGGTTAACATCTCTGTTCATAAGTCTACCATACACAAAACATCAAACAGGTATGGTGTCCATGACAGGACAGAGGAAGTCTCTCGAAAAACAACAATGCTATGCACTTGTGAACTGAAACTAAGGTTGTATTATTTGAGAAGAACAAATAACACCTTTTATGGTGTTAAAGCAGCACTGCATACCAACATGAAAACATCATCCCAGTGGTGAAGGACGGTGGAGGGACCATCATGATCGGGGACTGCTTTGCTGCCATGGGGCCTGGACAGCTTGCCATTGTCAAGGGGATAATTAATTCCCAAGAAGATACCCTACAGAATAATATCAGGGTGGGTGTTCACCAACTGAAGCTAAGTAGAAACTCGGTGATACAGCAGGGAAATGACCCTAAACATGAAAGTAAATGAACTACAGAGTAGCTTCAGAAAAGAATATATACCTTTTTGGGTGGCCCAATCAGACCCCAGACCATAAACCAAAAGAGGTGCTCTGGCATGATGTCATGAGAGCCATTCTCAATAGACATCCAACAAATATGGCTGAGCTGAAGCAGTTCTTTAAGAAAGAATGGTCCAAAATTCTTTCTGAATGTTGTGCAGGTTTGAGCCACAACTACCAGAAGCACTTGTTTATGGTTAATGCCACCAAAGGAAGTTCGACCAGTAATTAATTCCATGGGTTCACTTACTTTTTCCAACCTATACTGTGAATGTTTGAATAATGCATTCAAAATGCACAAGAACAATACAATAATTTGTGTGTCATAAGTTAAAACAGATTATTGTAACTTGTATGTCATAATTATTGTAACTAATTATTGTCATTACTGTAACTATCCATCTATCCTTCCATTCTCTGTTGCTTTCCTGGGGTCGGGTCGTGGGGGGCCAGCAGTCTAAGCAGGGATGTAGAAACCTCCATCTCTCCAGCCACCTCCTCCAGCTCCTCCAGGGAAATATCAAGGCGTTAACAGGTCAGCCGAGTGATATCATTTCTCCAGCATGTCCTACGTCTGCCCCGGGATCTCCTCCCAGTTGGGCATGCCCGAAACACATTCCCAGGGAGCCATCCAGGAAGCATCCTACATATATGCCCAAACCACGGGCCTGCGGAGGAGCAGCGGCTATACTTTGAGCCCCTCCCTAATGTCTGAGCTCCTCACCCTATCTCTAAGGCTGAGGCCAGACACCATGCAGAGGAAACTCATTTCTGCTGCTTGTATCCATGATCTCAATCTTTCAGTCACTATCCAGAGCGCATGACCATAGAAACATAGATCGACTGGTAATTCAATAGCTTAGCCTTCAGGCTCAGCTCCCTCATTACCATGACAGAACGGTACAGCGTCCACATTACTGCCAACACTGCACCCATCCACCTGTCAATCTCCTGCTCCTTTCACTATATGTCATAAACTATATGTCCTAAAATTTCATATTTCATACTTCTCCCTACACAGATCTACATCCCATGAGTGGGGACCATACATTACACAAGCACATACATTCTCAATATCTTTCATCCTACACTAGTAGGCATTCATAAGACTAAACATCTGCTGCTTAATGGGGACAATTACGGAAAAAACACCTCCATTCAGCATCAATTAAATGTGACCTCTGTGGAGCGAAAAATAAACCACAGAGCTAACGAGACTGACATTTCCCAACAAGTAATAGTTTTAAAACACAAATTGTAAACCATTTTAACAAGTACTTCCACCAAAGTTATATAATAATTCAAAACTCAGACATTTGAAAATGAACTACAACATATTAGAAGCTAATATAACACGAAATTTTAGCCAAAATAAGGGGCCACTGTGGCTCACTGAGCACCTCACACTTCCATAAATTTGGGTTTGAACCTCCCCCCTACATCTCATACTGGGTTTTACCCTGCTTTGTGCCCTGTGCTGCCTGGGATAGACTTTAGGCCCCCGTGACTCTGTATTTCATAAGCAGTTGAAAGATTGATGGATTATTATTACCCTATCCGACCTATACATCCATTTATTCGGGAACTTTTCTATGATTTGTGGTTTTGTGCTGATAAGCAGTTCCCAACCCCAGGACTGCAGTCCAGTACTGGTCCTCGGAGGCTGTCCGGTACCACTCCTCACCACAGAAAGCTGTGGGTTTGCGGAGGGGTTGGTTATTTTCCAAAAATAAACTATTTTTTTTAACAACCTCTCATATTTGTGCATTCTGATAAGAATCTGGAAAAAAAACGATTAAACCGCCAAAAGACCCGCCCAGCAATCCGTTCTGTTTCACCGGTCCACTTTTGTACGAAGTAAACGAGTCCGCGGACATCAAAAGGTTGGGAAACATTTCAGTTGAACTCCGCATAAGCTGCCGCCTAGGGCGCCGATTTAACCACAGGCTCTCCTCTGGCGCACAACGTGAAACGGGGCGGTGAAGCTTGCCTAGAGCGCCGCATGCGCTTCCGCAGGACGTGCTGGAAAGGTAACCCTAAGGACAAGTAATACGTTGACAATTTTAAAATCAGGAGCCATAGGCAGGACATAGTTTTAAGCAACAGACATAATAACAATAACAACAATAATAATATTATATAAAAAAAATAATAATAATAGCTTCAAGTAATCATTAACTTCCTTATAGGAGGAGGGATTGTCGGGAATAAAGTTTCAGCCCGCCCCCTGTTACTTTCAGTGAAAACAAAGCAGGCGAAGTAGCGATTTACTGACGCAGTGCAAAGCTTCGGGAAAAAAGTTAGCATTTATTGAAATCATCGGGTAAGTCTGTGAGATGAAAAGCAATTTGTGTGAGATATTCTGTTTGTGTTATCATAAGTAACATGAATATAAAATTCAAGTTTGAGAATGAGGTGAAACGCATTAAATAAAACCAGCTTCGTTTGAATATATCTGGTTTGGAAAATAGCTACGTTTTTTTTTTCTTGCTATTTATTTATTATGTAAATAAATGCATATATAGCAACCTTTGAACTGTGTTTATATCGTTCTAGTTTGGCGAAGTGGAATTTCCCTGGTTATGAACTTCCTGTTTGTGTAGGTGAATATGCGGATCGTGAAATAGCTTGTATTGCACATTGAATACTTAGTTTCTCGTTAAAAATATCTGGAGATGCGATCTTAATACACGGACATTATAACATTGGAGGCAGCATTATCATTGTCATGCAGAATTGTCGCAAATTGAAACCAGAATCCTCAGATTCCTTAATCCAAATTAATTTGTTAAAAATATGAGCGTTTGCGGTTATATTAACATATTAATAGATTTAACTCGGATTCTGAGCTATGTAGCTGTAATACTTAACTCAAGAGTGTTTTCTTTTTTATCACTTTTTTCTAGTTGCAGTGTAGGAAAGGTGCTGTAGCTCGAAAGGAAATAAAAATATATATTTTTTTTAGTTCTGGAAGGGATGTGTAATTTACATGCCAAATTTCATCAGAATTAAAAATGGTGATGCAAAGGCCATTTGTCGAATGAAAATGTAATGAAGTATATGCATCCTAATTTGGGAGAATAAAGATGTCAGTTTTGTGCGTTTTTATAAATAAGTTTGATAATTATGCCATTCCTGTACTGTGCTAATCACTTGATTTATCCTCCTTTAGCTGCCTGTGAAAGCAAGCTGCCAGGATGTCAGTGTCTGTGACAAAAGGCGATGGGGTTACAGTTCTTACTATGACCTCTAACACAAAAAGCAGCTGTCCCCTGATATTCCAGCTTCTGGCAGCGCTCTGCTGCAGCCCAGTATGTGCTGTGTCCCAGGGGCTGAATAGGTTCCTGGGTGCTGCACAGTCGGCACTTGGGGTATGTACTACTCTTTTATCCTTAGAGCAGTGTTTCCCAATCCGGTCCTCGGGGACCCACAGACAGTGGACTGTCTGGCAGGGAGCTAGGAGGAAGCAAAAACGTGGACCGTCTGTGGGTCCCCGAGACTAGGGGATTAATATTACTATGCATTAAAGGTAAGAAAATGAAAGTTAAACTCTTTTCAGATATTAGAGGTAACTTGATATATGTTGGCAGTGTTATTTTGGTACACAGTTAAACCAATTGAGCTTACCACAAACTGAAATTTTTAGCCTCATTTTGATATCTTTATCCCATTTGGATCAGTAAATTATGAGTAAAACATGAGGCATTGGCCTATGTTGAATATTCCATGAAATGGCTTTCAAAAAGCTCTACAACAGTGTCTGCATCACTTTGACTTCAATGATTTGTTGAAATCTTTGTACAGACTGTCCAGATCATGCTGGGACTGTTCAACATTGGCCTGGGAGCTGTCCTCACAGCTAACTACTTCTACTGTGGACCCTTGTGTTGGCTCAATGCCCCCTACTGGATAGGAGCAATAGTGAGTTTGCCTTTCTATTCGTATGATATACTATGAAATGCATAGATGTTTGAATAATACCGTGTGTCTTCAAGATTATATTTTAATATTGTCTTTTTTTGACAGTTTATTGTTGCTGGAATCATGTGTATTCTCACTGAAAGGTTTCCAAGTCAGTGCTTGGTGAGTTGTTTAAACCCATCCATCTTACAACCACTTGTCCTTCTTTTAATAACAAAAAGTCGGGCTGTCTCAGTTATAAGTTGTATCTAATCTAATTGACTCAGCCATCTGCTTATTGAATCAACTGAGAGTCCAACTGTCGATATTGTAAAGAGGAAACGTTATACATGATTTGAAAATATTCATGCCAGTGAATGTATTTGATACAAGCTTCACAAGAGTTCACTAGATTAAAATTAGTTAGTAATATAGTCTGTTTACATTACAAGCCTCATCATTCAATTCTAATTTTTTTTTGCTTGGATGTGATTTCCTGTCTTGACGGTTCATATTCATAATTATAAGAGACCTGTATCTAACTGTAATGTGAATGCATCTATCCTCCGAAATGGCACACATGCGCTCATCGATACATTTTTGCATGGCTGCAGCTCTTCTGCATTGTTGTTTTGCTATGCTGCTGGTGCTGGCTCATGATCAGTTTTGATGACAGAGCTCAGCGTAAGCGTGTTGGCAAAAAAGCACATGAATTCCAATATGACCATTCTCATGGCCACAAATCAGATATGTATGATTTGATTTCTGTGTCCACACAGCCCTGAAAACATCAGATCTGTGTAACATTACAGCAAAAAATCAGATTTGAATTACTTCAGCCTGGTAACGTTAATGTAAAATAGTTAAGGTATTTAACATCTTTGCCTCGGGCTGAATTTAGCACTGAAGTATAAATGTCAGTTATCAAGTATCGTCACACACTTGGAACGTTTATTGAGCTTGATCATCAGACATAATGGAACTTGAGAACCAGGAAGTATATCACTATAATACTGATGTGATATCGATAACATTACATTATATTTCTTGCTCTATTTCTTGTTTGCAATATGACCAAGGAGGATTGGAATTTTATGCATGCAATATTGAGCTGCATTTACAAAGACACTTTGACTTAATCGCAGACAGAAACTTATTTTCAACCGGTTAACCAGTCAAAGGTCAGTCAGAAGAGATTGTCATCCTCCCACACACCGGCACATGCATGTGTATCTCACTCAGTTTACTTTCACACATAACACACGGCAACATCACACTCTCAGATAACTTAGGTGGAACTTGTAGAGCTTTCACACACCTAGTAACAGTATGAGGGCCTCGTTTCAGTGTTTCATAAGCCAAGACACACCTGCTGCTGTCTGATTCAATTATCAAACGTGTTGGAGGTCTTTAGCAGCCAAAGTAAGGAAATTGAAGCAGGGCCTGCTTGGGATTTTCGGCCATTCCTGAATATTTTTTCTGTTCTTGTGAATTTCATCAGTTGTTGGCCATGTTCCCAGTACACTGTTCTCTATTGACATGTTTTTAAAGATGAGTACTTAATTAGCCTTTGAGTCAGTTGTACAATATAAACTGAATAATTTAGGAATCGTTTTTTCCATTCACTTTGTCAGCTGAGGAAACAACAAAGAATACAATAAAAAAGCAAAACAGGATTTCTAAGGGTGTTTTTGCCCCATAAAAACATTTGTAATTTAAAGGTTGCAGTCATTATGAGGGTACTCGGTAGGGAGCTGTATCACTTAAGGGTACATCACAACAACATCTCTTAGGACCTGAATGTGGCACATCCTTATTATAGCCCAATGGCCTTTATTGCAATAACACTAATTGCTATAACATCTATCATCTTCTAAACACTTATCCTGAGCAGCATCTCTGGTAGCTCAGGAGTTTATCATAGGGCACAAAGCTGGCAGACACCCTGGACAGGAAACCAGTGCATCACAAGTTTGTAGGAGGTCCTGGACAAGAAACCATCGCGGCGTATAGCACATGCAAATTTACATACACTAATTTAGAGAGACAAATTAGTCTAATTGCATGTCTTTGGACTGTGGGAGGAAACTGGAATGCCCAGAGGAACCTCACACAACGCACACTTTTAACACTTTAGCATAAGTATTCGGAATACTTGAAAGCAAACCTATTTTTCATATCCCGATATAATTTCTGAATTCGATACAGCAAAAAGAAGCACTGTAGCAGAGCAGTAATATTGCCAGTGCTGGGATGGATTTCACCCTTTTGTGTCTTGCCCACAGGTCTTCCTGAATGTATGCATGAGCTTTGGTGGTGGCGCGATCGCCATAACCGCCATCGTGTTGTATTCTGTGAACATGGCTGAAGGTGCTGGCGTGCGTTTGGCCTGCCCGGAGTACGAATCCCGCGATAGCTATAACTATGGCTACAAATACCGCTTGGGGACGACACCCTCACCCGAGGTCATCCGCATGCGAGACGACAGCAGGCGCAGATTACGTGAGCTTTGCCAGGAGAAAAGGCACTTGTTGCTGGTGGGTTGTCTTCGGGACACGTTCTTTGGTGCAGTGTGGAAGACCATTTTCTTTGACTGTTTATATTGTTTTCAACTTCTGAAACTAAAAAGTCAATTTATAAACAATGAAGTGGCCATTTTGTATGAAAAACAGTGGTAACCATAGTAATTACTGGACATCTGTGTGGTTCCGTTGTGCTAGCTTTAATATTGTTCTCATTTTCCTCCTGTTCTCCCCCCCACCCCCCAGATGATGCTCGGGGGAATGGATATTTTGTTGATCGCTTTTGCTGTTCTCCAGCTGTGCATCAATATCAGCATAATTGTCCTGAACCTAAAAGCTCTGTATATGAAAAACAAGGAGGATAAGGTAATTTTTTATTATTTTTTTTTTACCCTTCGAAAATTGCTTCTATTAGCTGTATCATGTTCACATAGTCCGCTGCAACCAGATGGAATTTGTTAAATAAACCAGGGAGATCCTGCTTATACCTTTTCAAGGCAAGTCATTTGCTTGCCAGTTTTAAAGAGTAATGCTGTTCTTGGAGCAGACTACACTATGCAAATTTACAAAATACAAATTAAAAATTACTAAGGGAAATTTCAATGTATAAAAAAAAAGTCTTACTTTCCATACAGAAGAAATATGCATGGAATATATACAAAATAAATATTTCTGTGTGTCTGTATAATATATAAAAAATATTTATATAGTTGGGGGGGTGGCAATATTATTCTCCCAGGGCTAGTGTGTCTGCAGGTTTTCGGAATAACTTTTGTTAGCTGTTCAAACCAATCAGCCAATCAGGCCCTCAGCCCTTTCTGGGTGAGACTGGCCACCCCTGCTATATGGCATGAACGTCATACATGAGTTATGGAATGTGCTGTATACTAGGCACGTACCAGTAGATTACGCAGTATGTAAATGATGACCCATCAAGTGAATTATAAATGTATTACATAAAAGTAACCAAGTGAATGACATGGCAGTATTCATAGAGGGGGAGGAGGAGGAAACCTAGTGCTTTTTAAACGCATTCTCAAATGAGAAACGTAACTGAAGTCATTGTCTTTCTGTAGCCATTATTACGTATCTATTGATTCAAACTGATTTTACTGGGCTTTGCAGGAGGACCCAAAACTCCTTAAACCTCTTCTGGATGAGGTTGCCATCAGTCCTACTGTGTGATGGAGCAACCCTGCAAGCAATGTTGGCAACACCCATTAGTACATTCTTCATACAATCACATTTTCTTGATTTACGATTCAGAATGAAGTTATTTAGGACAGCTGTGGTCACAGTCCATCAGATGCTTGATTATCCATCTAAATTTCCTAAAATGTTTACATTTATATTGTCTGCGTTGTGCTTCATTTGGAGACATTTATGATTCTTTTAAGGGGGCAAAATGGCAAGACTGACCACTTTTCTTTTTAGTGATCTTTAAATGACTGTTTATATAATCACTTTGTACTCTTAATAATACTCTGAATAAACGAAATCAGCCTAACTGAGCTGTGAATTGGAGAAATATCATTTAAAAAGGAATTTGGTACTACAGACCAACCTATGTATGATGAAACTTTCAAGACCCATCATTGTTATTCTCTGACCGTCTTTAATAATAGCAAATTACTCAAACACAGTGGGACAAAATTCCCCCCTAATGGCCAAAACCTGCATAAGAATGACACACTGAACGTGGTTCTTTTCTGAAAGATATCAGTCTCTCACTAAACATACCATACTTCTCCAACAGGTGGCAAGTACAGACCACTGTGACAGTTAACTAATGACATAGGAATGACCAATGCTTTATACTGGTTTCATTGGGATGTAGAGTAAGGTAAAAACAGTTAGCTGTATATTAAACAACATTGTACCTGTATGCATCAATAAATGTACATTAGTGTGTAAACAGCAAGATAATCAATCACGTCGATGTGGTCCTATAATCTCATATACAGTGATCCCTCGTCTATCGTGGGGGTTGCCTTCCAGAACCCCCCGCGAAAGGTGAAAATCCGCGAAGTAAAAACCATATGTTTATATGGTTATTTTGGTATATTTTAAGCCCTTATAAACCCT
>JAAGVU020000129.1:15868734-15880994 GCA_011763525.2 Mormyrus iriodes
GCTTCAGTCATGGTCAACTCAGTCTCTTGACCTAAAGCTGATCAGAAGAGTCTACAGGAGAGGAACAAGGGCACTGGATGATCTGAAGAGATTCTGTAAAGAGAAATGGCTGCAGATTCCCTGCTCTCCAATCTTATAAGATGTTATAGGAGAAGACTCTGTGCTGCTTTATTGGAAAAGACAGGCTGTACAAAGTACTGGATTCAGGGGTGCCAATGATCATGGCACAATTCTTTAATATGTATTATTCTACAGTCAATAACTGCATGAGTAGAGAGCAATTATTCTGAACAGACTTCTTAAATTTACGTTAACTTCCTGTCGCAGTTTTAAACAGGATGGTAATTTGGAGCTACCTTTGCATGGGAACACAAACAAACATAGTCAGAAGAGTTTTATACTTATTCTTAAATTAAGTCATGCTACACTTAAATATGAAGTATATACTTTTTCTACATTTTCATGTTCAAGAATGCATTTCAGAATTTTTGTGTTTGATCACTGAAGCAATATATAGAAAGTGTAACACAAATTACCTAGCAAATTAAATCACTAGGCTTTAATAAGACTTACATAGACCTATGGAATTAAGTATAGCAACTAATTAGTTGACTTTTACCCATAATAGGTATATATTTAATATACATTTTCTCAAGAGCAACACTGAGTATGTCATTCATAATTCTGAAAATTTGTCCTTGTAATTTAAATAATTGATCAATAAAAATCAGCAGTATACAAAGGTACATTATATGCAAGTAACATGAAAAATGCTAGGTTTTAGAGATAACTAGATAATCACAACAATTATAAGAAAAGTGGGGAGATCTCATGCTATTGAAATAATTAAGGCGAGACTCTGCAGATTCAAGTAAACCTTTTGTGTTTTTTTCCACTAGAAGAATCAAGAAATGACAGTCAAAGCAACAATTTCTCATATTTGTTTTATACTTATGAATTTTTTTCTTGGACAAAAAAAATCCTTTACTCTATGATGCAGTATTTTACCAATGCCTTTTGTTTACAATGTTGACTGCAGAACTATTTCTCAGCAATTTGCAATTTAAAAAAATATAATCGCGCAAAGATCTTTAAATTAGTGTAATTGCATGTGTGATCTGAATTCAGTTGTCTGTTGGGCAGTTTTCATAACCTAATAGTTTTAATCTTTCCCATGAAACATACCGAGATCCACCCATTATCAAGTCAGGTGGCTGCTAACACACCTCATGTCTAATTTTGCATCAATAGAACAGATGACTAAACAGCCCAAACCGGTTCTCATATTTCTACAGATGTCATTCTTTACTAAGGCAGACAGAGGTTGTGTTTAGCTTTGACCACAAGTATGTCTGTGAAACTTTAATGTTTCTTGTCAGACCATAGTAAGTAGAAACGTCTAGTTTTTTCCTAACAATAAGATGGAACTGGGCAGCAAGATGGTCCCATTATGTTGGAAAGGAATTGCTAAACCACAAGGCACATACCTGTGATAGGAAGAAGAATCCAACATTTTAAATACTGGAATATAAAATGATCATGTGAATCACAAACCATTCTAAATATCAGCTATAACACACAAGTTGTTTAAAACTAACCAATCAGGTAAACTGGGGCATTGAAATTATTAAGTATTTATATATAGATATTGCATTTCACTGTTTCTACTGTAGAGTATATTTTGCTGCTCGTAAAAAAAATATTGCTAAACTGGTTTGACGGAGCCATTCCTTGGGTGCTGCTTCAGTTTATTAGGAGTGATTTTGACCAGTTCATATTGTTTAGAGCAACTGGTATTTTTAAAGCGTTCTATTGTTTTTTTGTTTAGAAATCCACAATATATAATTGTTTTTTTGTAGAAATGGCACATTGGACTGAAAATCAAATAAAGTTAAGGAAGGATGTCGTGGAGGTGTTGGATTTTAAAGCCATGAGTTCTTCATTCTGATTTACAATCGATATAGGTCGATGTGATGATGAAGCTATCCAAATGAATTTATTTACACACACATGCATGGTACTCCTATGAAGAGTTACAGGCTGTTTGGATCTAGTAAACAATGGGTTCAAGGCATGGGAAGCCCAGGATGGGCATATGTTCCTTTCAATAAGAACCAAATATCCCCTCAATAAAGATATGAAATCTTGTTGCATTCTGTTTTTAGGCACCGTGATGAGTCCTAAAACCTGGGCTCCTCCGTCTCAACTTGGACCATTCTAGAAAAGCCTTGTGCTGTTGCAGAGTAAATTACTTGAGGCTGTCGTCTGATGAACAGCCATCGGTTCCTTCTAGCCTAAAACAAAATTAAGTTATTTTGATAGAGACAACAAGCCAGAGACTGGTATAACCATGAGGTGATGAAAAGCTACACAATGCATCCGTGCATCTCGACCGAACGGTCCTGTTGCCACGTGATGTTTTTCTGCGTTCCTGAAGTCACCTGATGGGTTGGGCTCAATGCAATACTGTTTGACCAAATCTCATGTATGGCAGTCATTTCAGTCTGATTAAAACCATTTCCAAGCCCATTCACTAAAGTTGTGTCGTGTGCTGAAGCTCAAACTCATCTCACAAGAACTATTTACTACACTGTAAAGTCACTTTGGACTCAATGGGCTGTTGAGTTTCAAGTTACTGTAAAAATTTACTGCTAACTCTGCTGCTAAATCACGCTTGTCATATCAAGAGATTCAAGTTGTGCATAAGAGTTATTGTAGAAGGGGGAAACAGGGTTCCACTTTCCATAGTTACCGCATACTTTTCTGACATACCGGTCTGTCTGGTTATTAGTCAGTAGAGACATGCTACTTCCTCTGTAACAAGCCAACCAGCAACCTCTGAACTACTCAGCACCGCTTTATTTCAATAAACTCTTTTCTTAGACTGACAAGTACAACCATGTATCTTTTTTCGATATATACAACCTCACAATAGAATGGAAAGCATTTCGTCACATTATTTGAATACAGTGTTTGTCTCTCCGTCACATGCAGCAAACTTGAGTTTGACAACCAATAACCACGTCGCAGTTTTCCAGAATGGAAGCATGTGTGAGACAAAGTATATAGAGGCTTGGTGCACATGCACAGTGAATATAACCACTAAGTTGTTTCCAAAAATGCCATCCTTATATATATCTCCTAAAGACATCACCACATTGCTTTGTATGCAGTTCAGGATTAAACCATGCTGAGCAACGAGGTTAAATTATAGCCTTCTCACCCATTACCATGGTTTGCATGCTCATCATTTATCATTTATTTCCTTCTCTAAATGCCCATTTGCGATTGGACTTCCATAAATTTCCAAAAATATTTTACTTTATTTATTTATTTTTTTGCCTGTTGTGTCACGAAGTACATTTTTAATCTTGTGTTTTGCTAAAGAGAGGTTTGAACATTCAAAGTCCGAATATAGTAAAGCCTAAAGCTCATGACTGCTAATTACAGTCCATTGAGAGTATAATAAAACACTAGGCTCTCTCCCAGATGGTTTGCTGCTTGCGTATTCTGCATTTAAGACATCACAAAGATTTTTCACATGTCGTGTAACTCCTTGAAACTTTCCTTACTTTCAACTTAGGCATGATAAGGCATGATATCACTCATTACATGAGGGTAATCACAGTCTGTAATGGGTGAAATTTAACGAGGGGGACACCCTGCCCAGTCAGCAAAAATTACAGAAGGAGACAACCCAGTCTGTCAGTGAAACTTCCCAGGGGGAAACCTGGGGCAGGAAAAAATTATGCACAATTTGTAATGGTCAACAGCCGGGCATTATGCGGTACTGATGTACAGACTGTAGCTCTAAGCCTTTTAAGAGGCCGTGACTGAGTAACAGGAAGGATATCACCAAGCTCCCTTGAGCACCTCCTTGAGTGCCAAGTAAATATACAAAACATTATTAAACAGCACAATCACATTTGTGAATAAGCAAGAAGAATTCTGTATTGGGACAAGTTGGTTATCAATGTTGGTGATTGGTCTTAATTATCTTAATTACCGTCTAAGCAGGGGTAACAGACTTTAGGTGAAGGGGCCCATCCATCTTCCAGCAGGTCATCTAATTCAGATTTGTGGGAATTGTGAAACTGAAATATAAAAAAACGAATAATCAGGTCCAGTGAAATATACAGGCTTGGGAAATATATACCCATACAAATCAAAATGACAGAACAGGAAACTGCATGAAATCACGGTCCTGGTTGACCTTGGTCCAGTTTATTTGTCTGGTTGACGCCATCATTAATGGCATCATCATAGCATAACATGACATGACATAACATGCACATCAATCAATACAGGAAAGTCTGTATTGTAATACAGAATAATCTGTATTATTCAATAGCAGAAGGGTTTCGAGTTCATCGGCTGCTTTTTTATCAGTCATGGTCCTGGCCAAAATCACAGCTGCTGGAAGGACAAGTTCCTCAGCAACTGAATCAGTCTTCTTTGCTGAGCCACAAGTAACGACACAGCATATAAAGCCTCCAGTGCTTTGGCTGACACACTGGTAGCTTTTTAAGCTAATTTTGACTTGACTTGAATCCAGACAGATTTTACCAGCACAGGTGTTTGGTGCTCAGTTTCTGCTGTAGATGAGCTGGCTTCACTAAACTGATCAATAGCACTTCTCTGCAGAAAAAATACAGTGACTGTGGTGGGTCCACTTCAGTACAGGTAAATCCATACAGTACATACTACTCTTGGCACTGGCGTTGTTTGGAATTGTACTGTCATTGAAACTTAAAGCAGCAGCTGCCGGTCGTTACGGCCACATCCATTTTTCCAGTGTTTAGCTTGCTAGCTAACCTTCGAAGCTCTGTCAGTCAGAAAATGTATATGACAAATAAAGCGCTCAAGGCAGGGCTGGTGTCATGGGAGCAGGGTGGCACTTGTGGGCCCCACCCCCAAATTAGCCAATGTGCCCCCCCAAAAACCACCCACCAAGGAATCCATCTCTTATTTTCATTTTGGTTTTCAATAAAAGGATTCATACTAAAACAAATTAATCTGATCGCTCCCAGGGACATGGCTACAGAACAGCTGCTTACCCAACCCTTTGCCACCCCCACCCGTGATTGACAAGTTTTACCGTTTTTAAAATGACATGCCACAATCTATCCACATACCCGCGTTTGGGAATCACTGGACCAGGTTTAGTTGCATTACTAAAATTCCATCTGGGATTTCCCCCAAACTAGCATCCCATCCAGTGTGTCTATTGTCTCATGCCCTATGTTTCCTGGGATAAGATCACTATTATCCTGTATTTTTGTTATGTTTTAATGGGAGATGGATGAAGTAACAAGTAATGGTATGTTATTTATGTCATGTTTAATGTTTAGACTCATCAGTCATTGTCTTTGTCTCTTCTGTGACAGACTGAACTTCAATTAGTACTGACAACACAGGCCAATCAATCAATGGAAAATATTTCATGCTTCAACAAAACTGCTAATGTAACTTCAACTGAAACTATTTGTCAGTTCTAGGGGAAAACAGGACTAAAAGTTTTTGAGACCTAAAAGCCTATAATTTTTTTTCCAGGAAATTCCATGCAAGTGATCACAGCTCATCAGTGTGGTGGGTTTTAATAGTTTATTTAATCAGTAGGTATTCTGAAAAAAATGCTGCAGACATTTTTATGTTCCTCCTGCTCTAACATAAAAGAAAATTTAATGGGAGATGTAAATGGAGCCACTTAAAAGACTTTATAAGACCATGGTCTTCTGATCTTTCGCTAAACTGCATTCTGGTTTTTTGGCTCTACCTCAAAACAGAAACTCGTACAATGTGGGCAATGTGGGTATATTCTGTGTACCAATAGGATAAGTTAAAATAATACAAAAACAATGACAATGGAAATGATAACCAGCTTTTCACAAACTAAAAAACATGACTTGGAAAGCTGTATCTATAATGCTTAAAAACAGGAATTAATTTCATTTTAAGGTGTGTGTTGGGGAGGGGCAGGGCGTGTGCAATTTGTGCTTGTGATTTGTGCAGGTGAAAATACATGATAACATAGCATCCATGTGATGTCTTTTCAGGCAAAAGTGTATCATTTTTGTCACGATGCCTAGTCTCGGAACATGCCTGGGCATATCTCAGCATGTTTGCTCTTATGCAAGCTCACTCTGCTGCAGAGCTTGGGGAATCATTTTTCTTGAAACTGGTCCAGGCTTCTTGCTTGAAGAAAGTGATAAAATTTCACAGTTTTTCCAGCAGAGGAATGAGTCACAATCATTTCGAATGTTAGTTTTAAACATACACAATTATGTCTGAATGTACTGAGATAAAACGTGCCTGATTTGCTAGTTTTGATATGAGTAGGTGCTAATAAATGTATGTTCACCTGGGAAAGCGATCTTTATATAAGAGCACTGAAAAAAATCATCTTAATGCTCAATGTAGGTTCTTTCATTTATAAATACACCCATGGCCTCAAACATTAAACAAATCACGCCAGGAGAGTGGGTACACCTAAAGACAGCAATCTTAAATGACTGTATCGAAAATTTTTTAAAGCGTGTTGATTATTGAAACCATTGGTTTACTAAATGAGAATGTGTTGTGTTCATAATCCCCATCACACAATTACAAATTGACTATGACAGCTCAGCTCAGTGAAATAAAGGTAGTGATATAATCAGTCTTCTACCTTTCACTGATCCCTTCATTCACACTCAATAGCTACCCCAAACAGTACAGCTCTTCAGTGAATCTCCGAAAACAGACCACGTCCTTGAAGCATTGGATCTCATGAACCACACAGGAAAAAACAGTCCAACTGCTGACCTGTTACCACTCTTGGCCTCTCCTGCATCTGGATTACTTCCTGGATCCTTGAGTCATCTTAAGTTTATGGGAAAAGGCCAGAGGTCATCACCAGATCACCAGCAGCGGATTACTGCATGGGCTATTCTAGGCTATAGCTGAGAGTGCCAACAAAATCAGGAGCCCTGTCCGGAAATAACAGGTGCCCCGCCATGCCTCGGAAAAATGGAAAAGTTAAACTTACTGAATCTGGATAATTAATTTGCTGTTGTGGACAAATTGGAAAACTTCACCATCAGCACCTCCCCCATTGTAAGCACTACTGCCAGCACCCTCCACCACTCCGGTTGGTTAAGTTTTACTACTAATGCACACCCCCCCCCAATTGACCAGCATGTTAAAGACTAAATTAGTATTAGTGGTTTATTTATGTTGTGTGTCTTGTTTCTCTTTCAACTCAAAAAAAATACATAAATCTCAAGTTGCCCGCTAGCCATATCGGCCTACTTCCCACAGAAAGGTTTATCTGACCCTAGTCACCACCACACTGAATTCCCCTCCTCTACCAGAAAATGAAACTGACTATTCCCTATTAAATTCGTAGTAAAATCCTAGTCATACTTCCCTTTAAATATGTCAAAGATTGCATCAGTTGCCAGTTGATCTTTATGATCCTCACTAGCCAGTGAAAACATGCTGGATCTGGCAAATTGTTGATGTGCTCCCCTAGGATAGCATTACTATACTAAATGACCTTCATTTTGTATTGTATTACAACTGGAAAGTAGGTGGCATCTATTTTGATCTGCTTCAGTCCTTGGCTAAAGTGCTAAAGGCATTGTCTGTGTCTATTTTCTTTATGTATTGTCCCACGACAGCTTCACAATGGACAATACAATGTCAAGAAACTTGAAAACCCCATATCATCCACCACCATGCTCATAATCTGACTGCAATACAGAGTCACTCTAGGCATTCCCTTAATAATAGGCATGTTGAACCTCCAGTAACATTAACCATCCAGTAACTGTATTATTAGAAAATCCCTTTAGGAAGAAACCTTATATATGCCTGATTTTCAGAAGAGAAATAAATGCAACAACGTATGGTTTCCTTATAGTAAGTTTTAGGCCTTAGACTTCTTTGTCTGTCTAAACAAGTTTGTGTGAACAAGCCATTGCCTTTTAGAAAAGACAAAGTGCAGACTAATCATGTTAACGAATCTGCCCCAGAAAAGTACCCAAGGATTTTAACATCTAGACACACCCAATGAGTAATGAGAAGACATTACACACTGGCTAAATGCTAAAGTGAATAAGGGTACTGCAATGCTGACGCATATGAGGCTAATACTTGATTTCACAACAAATCAAACGAATCAAACAAAAGTCTAACAATGTAAAATATATAAATAAATGTTAAATAACTTTTTACTGCATTAAAAATTAAAGTTTCATTTCATTGGCATTCTGTCTTTCTTTGCTTTGTGCTCTGAATATCCCAAGATAGGATCCAGGCCCCCACAACACTGTAAGCAGTTAAAAGATGGATGGATGGGTGGATGGTGGATGAATGGATGGATGTATGGATGGCTGTTCATTTATTTTCACACTACCAAAGTAATGACAAACATTCTAAGAAGATATTGTTGAACTTGTCATTTTCAACACAAATAAATCCCAGTTTCTTAAAACATCTCACAAAATGTCTAACAAATACTATTGTTACCATAAAGTACAGTGAATGACATGAATTATCCCCATTTTTAAACTTAGCAGCAATATTTTAATCGATATCCTGCCTTGTCAAAGAGACACTTTATGAGTTCATGGATATTTCTTTCCATTATCTAGGCCTCTCCCACTTTCCACAAAGCAGTTCATGGACACATTACATTTTCAAACTGTTTTTTTGGCAAAATATTCATTAACTAATTATTAATTTTTAATTGGTTATGTGGGGCCATGCTTAGTTTATCATGCAACTTATTCATGTTTGTTTTAAACAACATTAGTCACGAAATCATGCTGCACATACCAGCATTCTGTTACTTTGTTGTGTTCTGGCGAATTCCAGACTTCCAGAATTCCATCTTTATCAGCTTGCCAGATGAACTTGTGCAGGTCGCCCACTTCAAGAAACGTCATTCTCATACAAAAAGCTGCTGAAGGACAATTAAGCCTTCAACAAGCCCTGTGTAAATGGGTGAAACCAGATACAGATATATGATTACATCAGTTAATATGCTCTCTCCTGTCACCAATCCCTCTCTCTGCTCATCGCACACAGAGTCCCTTTAAAGAAGAAGAATGATTAACTGGAGGAAGTAAAACTTGCTGGGCAACAGTGAATTTTCCACAGTAACTAGGGCAGTTACTATAGCAACATGACAATGGAAACTACTCTGTAAGCAGTCTTTTCCCCTTGCTGCTCTAAAAAGGTTTCCCTGAAAATCAAGACTTTCGATTTAATTTACAGAACTCCTGTGTTACAAAGCAGCCCGTTTTTGGGAAATGATAGAGGAATATTAATTTAGTCTTTAACATGCTGGTCAAATGAAGCACTTGTTCCATAAGATATCTTTAACATTTTCACTGATGAAACAAAAACTAAAATATGGATGTCAACAAATGGCATAAGTAAATAAAATCATAACAAAGCACTAAAATGTCAAAGCCAAAAATAGCAAAGTGTAAAAGCAACCTCTGATTTTTCAGCAACTCTGGTGATCACTTTTTACAGAATGATTTGACATTACATAACGTGTTTCATATATTGCCATTGTGTCTATTTTGTATTGCATTATCATGCATTATCAAACTTCATATAATATTTTGTCCAAGTTTATTTTTAGGGTGTAGAGCAGGGAAGGGATTTGAGCCTAAATTCTGGAGATAAGAATGTTACCTCCATAAGCCTTCCACAATGTAGCAAAAACCTGCAGGCAGCTGAAACCTTCTGCACATGTTCAACACTCCAGCAAAATCCACAGGGTGCTTCAGCACATAGCCTCATATAGACAGCCCTGACTATGCTGTGTCAGAATCATGACATAATGCAAAACAGACCTACTGGTGACATGAGAACACCCTAGGATTCCTGTAAAAAAGAAAGAAACAGGAAAGTATATGCATTAGGAAAGGGCTTCTTTCTAATTCAATCTGAGAACAAAACACACTCAAGCAGCACAAATTACAGCCTTTCAGTTATGCCCACCTCCCCAGAGTGTTCAGCGAGAGGGCTCTGCACTGTAAGGCATTATCACAGACACAACTCCCTTGAACCTTCCTGCTTTTTCAGGGACACATATTTCGTGAAGAATGCTGACTAAGTATGATAAAGTTCTGCTCACTCTTTTACAGGCATTTTTTTTGGTAACTACTAGTAGTTCACAGGTTTTTGTACTACTTATAAATAACAGTCAAAACAAAAACTGTTTCTCTACTCAGTTTCCTGCTAAACTGTCAAACAGGAAAGGAGGATGACTGAATTTCTACTATTCATTTCCTCAGCATCTTGCCCCTACAACATCTGTCTAATGAGTGTCACAGTCATTCTCTCAGATGAAAATACAGTATCCCCCTTTTAAGTAAGGTAGCAGGTTACTTACCCAGGGTTGAAATGATATGTAAGGGGACAGCCCAGGTAGCACAAGCATAAGTTTGGGGTACCAGTCTATCTTATTACACATATATACACACACATACCCTTAATACACTCATCACCAGTTAAGGGCAATTGAGAGACGACATTTAACCGAAAGGCAGAAAGTGGGATTCAAACCCGCAACCCTGCAGGTGTGAGCCAGAGTGCAACCCTAGAGTAAATATTTGAATACGTGTAAAACACATCGACACACTCAAGCTGGGTTGATGGCGCACAGCTGCCGTTTAGTTATTACCATATGCAGGGCTGCCAGCTCTCACGCATCTGGCGTGACACTCACGCTTTCAGACTCGCAAGCTCACGCAAGAAATCTTACAGCAAATCTGTACTATTCCATTATAAACCTAAAACTAGCTACATCGAAGGTGTTGGGGTAGTTTTCAAACCCCACAGACTGTTTGCAAGGTAATAAAACTGTTATATACATGTAAATGCGTGTGCAGATTTGTCTCGAATTGAATATCTCATCCCAGCCAGCTGACCGAAGCTGGCAACCCTGCGTAAAACAGAGATTACCCAAAAAACGCTATCTCCTTTTAGAGGAAATACACAAGTTCAACGACAGCAATATCGTTTACAAAATACCCTGTGTTGGGTAAATTCTGTTATTTTTAGTTGCACAAATGTCACAAGTAACAAATTTCGAGATAGTTGATATATGGGAACAGTGCATAGCAGTACATCAGCGAAGTTATTTCTACTCGGTATTGTGAAACCGGTTACTTTTTGTGTTATACCTCAGTTCATTGGTCGTAAATGAAAACCCTGTCCTTACTGTCAGAAATGCACTTCAACGTATAATGAGTGGCTACACCCTCAGAGTAGTAATTATTGATTATTAATTATGGTTCATCGGATCATACCAAAGACAATGTTTGTACAGTAATAGAAGTAAAATGAAATAATAAAATGTAAGAACTTTGTACACTTTATATCTGATTAACAGGTAAATAATATTTGCTGTCTTTATGTTAAGATGAATGTTGTAGTACTTTTACGTGTAGTGTGAAACTGGCTTCTTGGGGAAGGAGGTCACTCACCCGTGTTAACTGACGGTCACTCACTTTGGTTAATTGGACACGCTGCTCAAAAAACCGTTAAAATGGTAAAGGATAGGATGGGAGGGTCTGTTTTATCAGTACATGGAAAATGACGTAGTAGTATCATAGTTATATTAGTAAGTATTATATCTGTAATGTGTGCAATACAGTATGTATAGTCTGTATTTAAATGGCATTGTTTTTACACTTTAACTATGTAACCTTTTGTATTTTAAGTAATCTGTTGTACTAACCAATCACACGTGCAATTCCGATGTAAATCTGGCATTTTTAAAAAGTGCAGTATTCTGGAAAGCCAAGAGCATGCAGTAATATTAATAGATAAATATTTTTATTCATAACGATGGGCATAATCAATGAAAAAAGCATAAAGATGTAACAAACGAGAAATATATTTATATTTAATGTATGTATATTTGAGAAAAAGACTATATTTGCAAATGAATTGTATATTCCCCACATAAACGATCAACACAAATCTCATTCCCATAAATCTTGATATTTAAACATAATACCAAAACATTTTTGACAAACAGGTTTTTAAAAATCAATAGTATGAACAGGATGCAAAATATGACCCTCTACCCTTTAGAAAACAATTATGCGTGATTGTTTACTGACATATGTTAAGCTTAAGGACAATGATGCATGCTTTTCAAACTTTGACCACCAGGCTATTCAGAGTGAATGCACAGGTATGCTTTTTTATATTGCAAACAGTAATAGCATTCCACTTGAAAGTTGTTGGAC
>JAAGVU020000129.1:15882594-15895326 GCA_011763525.2 Mormyrus iriodes
CACAAAATATTCCCATTTGTGAAGACTTACTAGGAAATTGAGTTTTTGAATTTTCTCAATCAGCTAAGAGAATGAGCTCACTCATATATATAACTCTCCGTGCTCTATATCCACTCTAGAAACAGGCACGCCCAGATCTGAGAACACTCAAAGCTTCTAACTATAACACTTGTTTGCTCCATAATAAAATAAAAACGAACACAATTTAGGAAACCAGCACCAATTCAACACAAATTGACACAAATTAAGACATGACATTAGCTACACATCTTCTTATTGCATAATCATGGGGTTAAAATTCATAACCATGTCCAAGTCTGTATCCAATTACTTCACCCCCTCTCACTAAACCATTCAACAACATCTTAGATAACTTTTTGTAACTTTGTTCCATTACTTCAAATCAAACTTTTCAAAATTCTGAAAAACTAGGTGAATGTAATTGTGACTCATGAATTAATTAAATAAACATAGTTATATGATCAGAAAAAATGATAAGAAATAAAAAATAAGGCATTATACTAGCATTAAAAATGTACATTATTGATGCACCTTTGTTAATAATAGTTTTTGGTTGAAAAAGTTTGGAAAAATTTACTTGTAGAGATAAAAAAAATAGCCATAAGAATGACCTATTTGCAGCAGATCCACAACCTTCTTCTCTAGCTTGTTTAAGCAGTAACCAGTCCATAAAACCTAGGAACACATCAATAGATTTTTCTCTTCTGCCATATGCAAACATAAATCCAGCTGGCTGTCAATATTTGTTTAGCTACAGCATCCTGGTTCATTATATTTTTGCATTTATTGTCTGAACCACACAGACAGCCATAATGTCCTTGTCAAAGTCTACTTAGACAGAAAATAACTGGTGAAGCCTTCCTAAACATGTCCATAAAATGGGAATGACCAAGACAAAGTAGAAATAAGAAGACTTACCACAGGTCCGGCAAGTGCGTAGGGGTACACTCCAGTTCTAGAAAAGACCAGCTGTGCCTGTGAGCAGGAACCTCCCAGGGTCGGGATGTATATATACACTCTGTCCTATGTCACTCCCTCTTGGAGCTCCTCCATCCCCTCTGTGCATTCCAGTGAACCCACTCCAAGGGATAAGGGGCAGGGACGGAGACAGATAACATCCTGTAAACACTCCTCAGGAGGGACATTTCACACACACAAGTAAAAAGTAGACACAGTTTGAAAAAAAAAAAAAAGTCTTTCAATGCCACAAACAATCCAGTTGGAGGTTTTCCCTGAGGTTGCTATGGCCGCTGGTTTTCCGTCAGTTTGCAATTTGAAGCCTACGTCACCTGTATTTTTTGCCCTTGCTGTTTTTTTTCATTGGCAGCCCCAAGGAATGGCCGAATCAGATAATAACCAACAAACTCTTCATGTCTGAATAGCCAGACTTCTGTGAATAGGTACTTATAAGCTGTGGCACAAAAAACCTTGTCTTCCACACAGATATCAGGTTTTTCTCCCCAAGAAAGCTGAAAATGCTTCCAAGCAGGCAAAATGCCCTTCAGTGGGCAAGACTTTTGAGGCTCCCCCAATGACAATGTAATGCTGTGGAACTCTGAAAGACTCCAGTGTTTTCCGCCTCTACGCCACGAAGGGTCAACATATCCGCTCGTTTTGAATGCTCACTTTGACAACTTAACCGTGACAGCCTAAATGACAGCGGACTGACTCCAGAGAAAGTGAGAGAGGAAGTCCAGATTGCATAGATGCACAATCGTCCCCAGTCCGTAGGGGCTCTGGTGAGACCAGATCATGCGTCATTGTTTTCATTCTATGTCATCTCACTGCATATTCTCATACTATGCTAACTCGTGACATCTAGAAACATGACGCCTTGCCTTGCAGTAACCCTGTACAATATAGAGGGCTGGGCCGGGGTAAATGACGAAGGTAAACAAAGGGACTGGTCAGCTTGAAAATGTTGTGTTGCTTTAATGTGTTGCAGACCCTCTCTTTAATGATGTTACTCACTTTAATATTTTTTGCTTCATATCCTCTCCTCTGTCCCTGCATGAAGTCCACAAATAAAAATCATTGAACTGTGGAACACAATTAGAAATCAAATAGAATAATACAAAATAGTGAGACTTTGTTCATCACCGTTGGGAAATAGTTTTTTCTGCTATTCCATCTTGCACTCCATGAAAAATCGACAAAACTGGGTCACTCATGCAGTACTTCTATGCATTTTAGGCTTTTATGCTGGCTGCAGATGCATGGGAGGCCATTACCTTCCACAGAATGGGTGTGACAGAAATAAAACAATAATAAAGGGTATATTTTCAAAAGATAAAAGGTATCAGTACAAAAGCTTTGTTGATATCCTTTATTCTGAAAAACAAACACATTGATCAAACAGGTACAAATAGCCATCCTCTTGTCCAAACATTGGTTTATTGCAGGATGAACATGGCAGGGAACATAATACTGGCACAGTAGGCCAGCATTAGTTTATTCTTTACCATGATGCGTGACCTAGGAAAATCCCACTTTCAACCATAAATGGAACTGAATCTTAAAGTTCAAGAGGAACTATTTTCCATTTTAGAGAAGTAGAGTAACTCCACAGTTAGAAGTCTCTTTGTATGTCAGGTTAGGATTACGAAATCACCACAAAATACCCCATGAAGCTGGTAAGATGATTCAAACACTAATGATTGTAAATCACATTGATACAGTGAAAAGTTTTGTCATGTTCGTGCATAGACGGCTAATTTCCGTAACGACGTAATATTTCTGCCCACCCATTGTTTTGATCTACAAACATAAAAATTTTTGCATGTTTTATGCCACATATGAAACTATTAACATTTTACACATCACCAGTACTTTTTATTAATGTCCATCTGTTCATATTCCGCACCTGCTTGTCCTATCCAGGATCAAAGTGTTCCTGGATGGTACAGGTGCAAGGTATGGAATAACCCAAGATGGGTCACCAACCCATTGCTGGGCACACACACACACCATTCGGCAACTCCAGTTTACCTGAACATATTGTGGACTGTGGGGGGGAAAACCAGCGAACCCAGAGAAAACCCCACAACGACATGGGGAGAACATGCAAACTCCACACACTTAAAGCCTGGGCGGAGACGTAAACCCCAGTCTCAAAGGATGTTAGGCAACAGTGCTAACCACTGCACCACTGTTTTTTATTAATGCCTTGGCCCATAGCTTCTCCAGGGAGCTTTAAACAATATATATGAAATGTACAGTGACATGAATTCAAAATATTCATCTGTGTTTTCACAGAGCAAATAATAACCAAACTAACTAGGTCCAGCTGGCTTTTTTGGGATAATTTCATCCCCCAGCATCCTGACACTTATCCTGGTCAGAGTGGTAGGGGGACAGGTTTAAGGTAAACTCTGGGTGGGATGCCAGTCCATCACCGGGCAGTGTTAATTAAATTTTTCTCTAAAAGATTCTTTGTTTCATTCATCCATCCAACCCATTGCTATTTGTTTTATAGTTATGTCTATGTGTAACTGCTGTCAGAATAATAAGTCTGATTAATAAATGTTTTTATAGATATATAATGAGTGGTCACTTCTGTAACAGGGTAGGAGCTCCATTTGTCTCCAGAAACATTTCAAAGTTCAACAAGTTATACATTCACAGGTGCCTTTCTGCTTTCTAGCAATAAGTTGTTATTATACCATTAGTGGCCTTTCCTGTTAGCTCTATCAAAGTGTTTTAATCACAGACCTGCTACTGATTGGATGTTTTTTTAATTACACTATTCTAGACACTATAGTATCTCTCTAGGATGCTGGAACATCAAGCAGTCATCTGGCACCAATCTGTCCATTCTGATACGTATTGAAAAAGACCCTATTTGTGTGCGTTATAGATTGAGTTACATCCACATGATTCTCTGTTGGGAGGAGCACACCGTATGATTTAACGGGTAGGTGTACCTAATACAGTGTCCTGTGGCCTCAATTTTTTGTCTTGTATCGTCCTGAGAAGATGACACTGTCATTGAATTTGGGGTAATTAAGTCAATAAATATATGAGCACCTTGTGATTTTGTGGTTTCCAAAGTGGGCATTTCCTCACAACTTAAGATTCTCATGATAAGCATCATGACACGTTCACAAGACTATGTGACTATGAGGTTATGGAAAATGGGCAGAGAATACATTCATTTCTGTACATACAGTATAATTCATTTCTTGCTACACTAAAAAATAATCTGGCACAAAATATTGTGAATATTAGTTCCAAATGGGTAGTGTTGTGTGTAATGATGATAAAATTGCGAGCATGGCTTTCAAAACCATGGCCCTAAAAATGTATATATGTAAATATATATATATAAATATTAGCCATAAATTATTAGAGATATTGAGTTGTACTTGTGTTTTCCCCCTGCCACAAGATGTCACTTTAGCTCAAAGCAGAGAGCTAGGAAATGACCTCTTGGCTGAAAATCATCTTAAATATTTTACGTGGTTAAGGCAAAGGTTGGCCTAATGCAAATATGAAGAAGTCACAGTAGCATTATGGGAGGGGTTTTCTGAGGCATGCATGTTGATTTTATGCGATTGGTTTGTAATTCCTGATTCGAAATCTGTCCACTTAGAATCCCTCCCAACAGTGACGTGATCCGCATGTATTTAAGCTCAGAACTATATCAGCCTGTGCTCACTCGATCTGCATTTGAAGAGATGGAGGAGGTCGCACGTGTCATATGTACCAGGATGGGGGAGACGCCTGATTGATGAGGGAACAAAACGATCATATTCAAAACTTCTAAGGGAATTCTCTATTCTATTCTATTCTATTCTATTCTATGCTATGTTCAGTAAATATACTCTTTGCATGTATGTTTCTATATATCATTACATCTTTTCTTATAATCTCCTTTTAAGTGACTGCACCCATGCAGAATGTATCTGAATACCTACATATGCACATGCATGTACTTGTATTTCTTTAAAATATAAGCATTTTTGAAGTGAAAAAAAAACACAAGTAGTAAAAATAGAAATGTTTCTGGATAAGGCTAATTTTACAGTTAACTTCCCCAGACATCAGCGGCTCCCATGAGAAAACAAGCGGGGGCCAAGCCTTCCTGAAATGGGTTGATCCAATACATGTGAGTATCATTATGATTTACCAGTAGGAATTAGCCAGAGGCTTCAAACTGTAGACTCACCGTTGTGTCATAGTGGCGTAGCCAGGTTGAGCAGCTTGCGGCCCATGAAACCATGGGCGTGCAATAATTTAGCTGTGGTGCAATATCTGTAATTGCTGTGGAAAACAAAGCTACATTCGCCTAACAGTAGAGACAACCAAAGCAAATTTCAACAGTTTTGTTCTTCCAGTTTTTCTTGTAGTCTTCCTTACATACAGTTTAGCACCAGTTAGATTAATAGGGGCAGTACCTCAGAATTATTTTACATCTGCGTCCTAAAGCTGGCGTGTGAAGGCCACACTAGCCTGTCACTATTTCTGGCTATGGTTGTGGGTGAATAAGCTGGGTGGAGAATCCTAGGGATTCACCACAAAACTAGACCAGCTTCCTGTAACCGGCTACAGAGAAATCCCTGTCTTGCCTTTAAAATTATGCTGGTCATTTGCTAGCTTATGGAGACATTTTTATTAGAGACCAGGTGTTTCCAAGCCAGAGTGTAAAGGGAAAACAGAAAAAAAACCCTTTCATCATCAATTGAAGCATACAGAATGTGTCTTCGGCAGGGCAGAACATCCATATTTCCTGTGAATGCAGGAAATCTCGGAGGAAATGTAAAAAAAGCTCTGCCAAAAGGCCTAAAAGTGCTTGGGTTTTTGTCAGTACTGTTGAATGTAAAGATAAATTTGCAATTAAACGAAAGCACAAAGCTAAAGAGAACTTTGCTAGCATCAATCAATCAGTGGAAAAATGTGGAAATAATCAAAAGTCAGTGGTACAGTTTCATTGAAAGAGATGGTAAATTTTTAGGTCCAAACATAAGTATGATTAGCTGTTAGCCACAAAGCCGAATGTTTGTAAATTCAACATTAGGGAGTTGTTTTGCAGTCAGAATGAATTCCCAAGATACACGGCTGAACTCTGCTGACCCCCTCTGTTCCTGCCAGGAAGCACAATCATGGGCACTGATCTATATGCAAAACCCCATCAAAGTGAAAGGCTGGCCCTGCAGGTTCAACAGAAACCATCTGTCAAAACTTACAAGATCAATACAAGTTAAGCACAGATCAAAGGCTACACAGCCAAGAGAGGTCAATTTAATAACTCCCTTTTGAATGTTTGCTTGCCCTTTGTAAAATCAAAGGACTAAGCAGCATCATATTCTGGAATTAATTTTTTTAACAGGTAGTCTTAAATGGGTTAGTGGGTAGTGCTGTTGACTCATGTGGGGGGGGGGGGCTCAGATTGTGTACACATGTATGTAGTTTGTATGTTTCTTTTCCTGTCTTTTGGGTCTCCTCCAGCTACTGTGGCTTGCCCCTACAGTCTGAAGACATGCAGCTTGGCGATCTGACATTAATTAATTAAACAAGCACCAGTCTGGAACCAACCTGCTCGTTCTAATAATTAATTAAAATGCCTGCAAGTTTGTACTGCATGATGGACCAGCCTCCTTTCCTAGGTGCACCCCTGACTTGTGCCCTGTACCATCTTCGATAGACTGTGACTGGATAGGAAACTAGAGGATGGATGGAACTATATCTCATATCACCATTTACTACACTGAACGCTTCCATTGAAACTGCTGCTATTGAACTTTAAATTCTGTCCTACCTCATCTAATTGTACTGTACATATTGCACTCTATCTATTATTTGGACTGTGGAATTGCACATTATTTAAATTATCCCAAATATGTTTATCTCCCCTTTTATGTAAGCGATGTCCTTGTCTGGCTCTTAAAATTATGCTGGTCATTTGCTAGCTTCTGGAGTCACTTTTATTTGCGACCAGGTGTTTCCAGACCAGAAGGGTAAAAGAGGAAAAAAAAACTTCTAATATGTATATCCCCCCCTCCCCCCTTATAAGTATAGTCCATGTCTTGTTTTACGTTGTACCGTGGGCCTGGGGAACAAAATTTTATATCACTGTACTGCCAGGTATGGATGACATCCCAATAAAATCCACTTGTCTTGAAAGCGACTCTACCTTTTAAAAAATGCACATAATTTTCAATCCTTTGAATAATGCCCTAAAGATTTTATGCACATTGAGTTGAAACAGCTGTCAAAGACAAAAAATTATATATTGGCTTTATCATTCTTCACTCATTACAGTTTGTTTCGCCTACATGTGCTCCTAGCAAAGGCCATCTGAATAAAGCCATGTAGCCCCAGAACTGAAACATGAGAGGAGAGAAAGACACAGAGAGGATGAGAGGAAAAGTAAGACAACAACAGGGAGGGAGAGAGAAGGAAAAGAGACAGCCGAAAGGATATATCAGCCTGAGCGAGGATCGATAGACTGATGGCTGCTTTAATTTGCTAATGCCTTTGTGGATGGACAAAGAAGAAATAGTAAGCTTTGTATAGTATCTCATGACAAACATTCTGTCTTTAAAAGCAGGATTTGGCATACATGCATGTTCCTGGGGCATCTTTTTTTTATTTCCAAAAATCACTAGGAATTCACTCTAAAAATTCTTCTGTAGACGCTAGGTTGAAGCAGGAATGAAAGTGACCTTACGGCCATTACTCCCTGTTTTGCATGGAGCATAGTGGTGTCGGGTTTTGCACACTGCACTGTTTCTCACGGTCACCCTTCCAGCTCTCCTGCCCCCTAGGGGCAGCGTGACCTTTCTTAAGATCCAAGTGTAAACACCCGTATAACTACCCATTCATCCATCTTTCGTGCCTGTTATCCAGGGCAGGGTTACTGTGAGTTAGTTTATTTTGCTTAGTAAAATGATAAATAAATTATCAAGATTGCTGCATTTTGTTTCTCGGATATTTGCTTAGTTGATTGTCAGAATTTCATTTATTGTTTGATTAAGCTTTAATGTTTCAGAATTGCATTCTTTGCCAATAAGAGCCCTGCTTTCATCCCTGTACAGTGCACATGTAACCCTATTCATGGTGTTCACTGTGAGACAGCAGCCTTTTCCCAGCTGAGAGGCTAGATGAAAACAGTTTTGATGAGCTGGTGTGCTGCAGTGTTGCGTGGGAGCTTGACTGGTGCAAAGATCTTCACTCTCGAGGTCACAGAGAAGCTGAGCAGTGAGAAAACGTGCTGAAATTCTGATGTGCTGACGTGTGTTCTAGCCAGGAGGGGGGAGTAGGCAGAGGGGGGGACAGCAGGCTGACACTCCACAGGGGAGAGAGATGGTGTTCACCGCAGAGGGCCTCGACAGTCAAGGAGAAAAGAAAGGATGAAGCAGGAAGTGTTAGAAGAGAGGCAGGAGCACAGCTATGTAATATCCCTGTATGTGTTTGTGTAAACGAAATGATAGTTCAAGACAGATAAGGACCCCTGAAAGGCAATCTGGAAAACCTTTGCCTGTTCTGGTGTGTGTCAGGAAACAAGTGTTTTAATGCTTTTTTATCAGATTAAGCCACTTAGAGAGGAGCAGCCTGGTCGATGGGGCTCTCTGACAGACAGATAATGTCATTACGCTGAGCCCTGATTGGCAGCTCCGGGCAAGGCAGAGCCATCCTGCGATTGATTGGCTGCCTCAAGGGCCACTCTAATGCCGAGCTTCATAAAATCAGCCGAATGTTTATTAAATATTGATATTGGCTGATTTCTCTTCCTGAAGTGGGTCAGGCTGTTTATGACCTTACAGGAAGAAAGTACATCTCAGGTCCAGCCCTGGTCACTACATACAGATGCGAAGATACCCAAAGGCTTCATATATGCTGATCAAGCTTATCATATTCACACTCATTCATGCATGTAATTCTTTCAGTAGGTGTCAGATTTAGTCAACAGTCCCTTACTTTCCCTCTGTGTGTGTGTGTGTGAGAGAGAGAGAGAATGCCTGTCTCTGTCTTTACTGTGGTTATTTTCCAAGATTTGTTACATAGAGACAAGCCGATTGCCCAGGGTTACAGTTACCTCTTATGAATAGCTTCCACTCCTGAGGAAAAAATACTGCTTCAGTACTGTACATGACTTAAAAACTGTGCTTGAAATTAAGTACAATAATCATAGTGATTACCACCCATCAATCCTTTAACCACTTATCCTGGTCAGGACCACCTGGACCCTACCCCAGGCAGCATAGGGCACAATGCTGGGGTGCACCATGGACAGGATACCAGTCCATCACAGGGCACACACACACACCATCATGCTACCCTAATGAGTGCTAGTTCAGGAATTTTACCAGTGCATTCAATAAAATATGAAAATTAAAGTTTAATAATTCTAAGAAGCAATTGCTTCAACATTTTGGGCTGCCCACAGTGAATCACAGAGTATTTTTAGAAGTGAGATAATCTAAGAAGTTGCTTGTTTTAAAACAGTGTACATTAAACAGCGTTTCATGGAGTCAAGAAAATCAATTTGATCTGTTTGTTGATAGCGCCCTCTGTCTTTAGACATTGTCCATTTCCATTTTTTATTCATATTCCCTGAGCAAAAAGAATTTAATAGAAATCCATTGGTTCCCTGTGTTTGATAAGCAGATGGATACAGGCTCTCTGCGGTGACGATCCGAACCTACGAAAGATCCCAGAAATCCTTAATCAAAGACAAGCCTTCCATGGATCAATAGTCGTTGCCATTGAAACAGCCACAGAACCACTAATGAATACAAGAGAGATTCCCTTGGTGCAGTTATAGATTTACATACAGCACATGCTGAGTAAGAGCAATATGTATAATGTGGTGACCTGGCATAATGACAGGCCTCATTTCCAGGCAATGTTGAACACTAAAGAGAAATGCTGAACACCAAAATTTGCACAGTGATGGATGGACTTTTTGGGTTTTATGTGTATTTTACTGGTTTATTTGTGCATATATCTGGATTTTGCATTCTACTAATAATGCATGCAATATACAAAAATGACCTAAGATAAAATATAAAATTTAAAGCATTTAAAAAGGGATGATTTTCTAAGTCTGAGCACATTTTTATAATATATAAAAGTCCACAAGGACCCACACTGGGTCCTAGAGCACTGAATTGTCTGCATGCTATAAAACCTCCATTAAACTTATTATTCCCAAATTTAACTTATTTACCCATATATTAGCTGATGGATTAAAAAAATAGAAAATACATTTGCAAAGGGGTGACTTTTCATTGGGTGCAATAATGGATGGAAAACTGGTTTTTATGAATCCCCAAAACAAGTCCATGTTATGAAACACTCTGCTCATCCGGGGTTTCGATGGTACTTTCTCTTGAAGAAAAGTGTATCTGTACCTTTAACTGCAGTGAGACCTCTTTTGTCACAGCTGTCATTCAGAGGCTTGCTTGAGGAGATGATGAAGCCAGGAATATCTCACTGTGCTAGCTAGCGTAAGACAGCCTACACATCCATAATTTATCTACACTGTGAGTGCGCTGAGCTCGTTAATGTGAGGAACACTAGGCGTGCTCGCCCACGAAAAGCAATACATTGTGCAGCATAAGTAACATTTATTTTTATCTCTTATATACGGAGCTAGGGAGGCACAATGGTGCACGGTTGCCTGTTACCTCCAGGGATTTGAATCTCACTATTGTGTGTGTGGAGTCCTGTGTCCAGTGAATTTTCCCCATGCACTCTGATATGCCCCCGCATGCCAAAGACATGCAGTCAGGTAAACTGGCATCTCTAAATTACTAACAGTGTCGGTTTGTTTGTGAGCCCTGTGATGTATTGGCATCTCATTCAAAGTGTCTACTACACTGCCAGTTCCAGGCTCTGCCGTCAGACATGCCACTCCCCACCATAACACGTCAGGAAGCATCCCATCTTTGTAATAATACAAATCCGCTGCTATCTGTTTTTTCACGCCACAAATACACTGGTATTATGTTATTATTATTATTATTATTAGTAGTAGTAGTAATAATAATAGTATTAATATCATAATAATAATAACAATAATAATAATAATAATAATAAACAGTGATTTTCTTAGTATTCCAAATCCATTTGGGGATATTTTATTTGTGTGCTGTGTACTTTATAATTGGTTTGCATGACATTTACTTGTTTGCACTTTGTTTCACTATATGCATGTTTGTCTGTGCTCTACATACTTGCTGCTGTATGTACAAGAATTTTCCTCTGGGATCAATAAAGTTTATTTAAATTTTTATCTTAATTATATATGGAGCATCTTGGCTAGTGTACCTCATGCTGGCTAGTTCTGGCATGTGTGGGCTAACAATATTTACAGCATATAATATGAATTGGCAGTAATTTGCAAACACCATCTTAGGACGTCTTGCAATGTTTGCTTGAGAAATTTATTCATTTTTTACGTCATAAGCAGTTTGAAGCTGTCAGTCTGACACAAAAGGATTTTAATACTTACTGTTGATTACTTAGCTGCTCTTCATTGTATACATCCCGCACTCCCTAGCTGTATCATCAGGCAGTTCAACTTCAACTTCCACTATCATGCTGATGATACCCAGATTTACCTCAGCACTAAATCGATCCACTCGCCACTCCTGTCCCAAACTGAAGCATGCTTATCTGCAATCAAGACCTGGACGACCCACAGTTTCCTCAAGCTCAGCAGTGATAAAATTGAGTTTATCCTGATTGGCCATAAATCCATCCTCAATAAAGCTGGCTTGTTTCAACTCTACACTGATGACACAACATCACCTACATTAGACCCTGCCTCCCCCAACCTGCTGCTGTATTCCTCATCTTCTCCAACAGCCTTTATTTCTGTAACTCCCTCTTGATGGGGATCAGATCCAGGTCCCTGCACAAGTTTTAACTCCAGAACTCCACAGCTCACCTTCTCACTGATACCTGGGCCCACTTACACACATCGCCTGTTCTCACATACAAAGTATTACTAGAACTGAGTTCTACCATCTACGGAACACAGCCAAGCTTAGGAAGATGCTCTGCTTTCATGATGCAGAAAAACTAATTCATGCCATTATAACTTCCAGGCTGGACTAATGTCATGCCCTCCTTTCTGGTTGTCCATCTGGATCTTTAAATTAACTTCAGCTAGTACAAAATGCTGCAGCAAACCAGGGCCACTTCTAGGCAGGGGTACAGGGGGGCAATGCCCCACCAAATGCTCCGCATGCCCCACTAAAGCCAAAGATGCGACCCACCAACATCTCTTATTGCCCCCCCATTTCATACAGTCTAGAAGTGGGCCTGCAGCAAACACTAAAAAAAAGTATCATATTAGCCCTGTTCTATGTTCCCTTAACTGACTTCCAGTTATGTCTCAGATTGACTACAAAATATTGTAATTAACTTATAAAGCACTGAATGGCCTTGCACCAGAACCTTAGCGATATCTACTGGTCTTTTATAACCCTCCTCGCCTGCTTCAATCTCAAGGAGCAGGATGTCTATTAATACCTAGAGTAGAAAGAACTATGACTGGCTTCAGGGCTTTCTCTTCTAGAGCTCCACAGCTGTGGAATAGTCTTCCAGTGGATGTGTGAGATTCTGGCTCACTCTCAATATTCAAGGTTAGACTAAAAACACACTTGTTTAGTCTATATCATACAGGGACTCTAGTTCTAGCTCTAGCTAACTGCTCACTCCCAGTTAGACCTATAGTGTGAGGTGTAGAGCTGGGTGGGG
>JAAGVU020000129.1:15907168-15922540 GCA_011763525.2 Mormyrus iriodes
CTTGAAAATCTATCTTTTGATGTTAAAATATGCCTACCAGTGAAATTATAGACTTCTCATTTGTTTATAAATGGGTCGACTTAGGAATTCAACAGGTGGTCAAATAATTATTTCCCTCACTGTATATAATTCATACATTATGACAGCAAAAGTAGCAAAATATAATAAATGACAAAAAGAGCTTTCAGACTGAATTAGGCTGGTTTTACTTATAAAACTGAGAGTGCTTAGGAGAAGTTTCCGTTCATTCTGCTCTTAATGGAATAGACCTGGTTATCTTTTCACTGACTCAGGGCATGTTGCATCTGGATTTTGATATTTTTCAGCCTTGCACTCCATTTTCCCCTGTACTCTTCTTTGCTGTCCTCAGTGACAACTGTGTAGGCCAGGTGTGCAGTGAAGCCCATGAGCAGAATATTGGTGAGATAGGAGCACCTGTGCTCAATCAGCTCACGGCCCCATGTATTGATTAGAGTAGACCTTCAGCAGTGGCCTGCCGAACAGCCCAGACCCAATCTCCAACACGCCGCGGTAGTAGACATCCAGACTAAGGTCGCTCTTGTTCCTCTCGTAAATGTCCTTAAAAAGATCCATGTGTCTCCGGGAGTCACTGGGGGTCTTCTTCACCTGCTCTATCATGCTGATTAAGGCACTGAACTGGTACTTTATGTGCCCCTCGTACTTGCAGAGGGTCCCACAGACCTCCCTGAAGTGGACATGCCACAAAATCTGCTCATTGTCCACTGAGGAGCTGTCCAGTTTGCCTTTTATCTTCTGGAATTCTCTGTCCGGCCTTTTTTGCGAGACTTCTTCGGGCCGCTCCCACATTCCATGTGACACGCACGAGGAGATCATTTCTGGAGGAAGAGACTGGTTTCCCAAGTTGTTTTTTTTTACCAGTTATAACTCTTTAGCAAAACTGGTCTTTGATTTCACGGTATGGCTGGAAAAAAAAAAAGAAAAGAAATGCCATTAATTTAAATTTGAAGTCTGAACATAAAGGAAATAAATAGACTAAACATGTTGATTTTATTTATATTGCAGAAGGTTTAAGTTACCAAAATTTCTATCCTGTTCTGATCGAACATGCCAGTCACATTTTGTGAAAAATGTAAGGCAGTGATTTATATGTACAATGGGTGATTCCATTTTAATTCAACAAATGGCCTTTGCATTACCATTTTTTGTCTTATGCAAAAGTTGAATACCATTGTATGAAAAGGGCTTTCTAATGAGCTATAGCTAAGCCATATAAAAAATAAATAAAAAAAAGAAATAGTACAAAAATTAGAGCCAATAAAAAACACTCCGAATTATCAGTTTTTGATATCCATGGTGTAGAAAAGCCACTATATCTCAAAGGGAAGAAAGAAAATCTAAGCTCTCGAAATGATGTGAAATTCAAATTTCAATCAAAATCAATCAAAAATGGTGATTCAAAAGCTTTTTGGAAATTTGTTGAATTAAAATGGAACGACCACACCGTAAACTAAATATAATTTCAGTTGTCTTTAATATCTTCACCTTAAACAATTTTGTTATTTTCATAAAGTCATGAGCAAAAAAACAATAAGCCTATCCCAGCATATCTGCATATAACTCAAAAATCATCAATTAACAAATATTGATATTTAGATGAGGGTAAGAAAACAGCCATCTGAGAAATAACCATGCAAACTGGCTATTTTAGTCTGCAGTATCATTAGCTTACCTTTCTTAGGATCTACTGCAGTTCAGCTCCAGAGCAGTCTTCTGTGTTTGCAAAGTTTGCTTCTCAGGTCTTTATTGTGCCGTATGTAACACACCCAGCTGGTTCTGACTGGCTCTTGAGATAAATGCAGCTGTTCAGCAACACACAGCTGTTTTGCTACAGCTTGCTGGCATCTGCTTTTAATAGTGCCAGTAACTCACTATGGGAGGTCATTTCTTAAACAAGGACAACAGTCTTTGAGTCAGTTGGGAGTCTGTATGAAGCAACTACCAGAGAAACAAGGCAGTTGCTCAACAGGTGTCAGGCTGTCTGCCAGTAGATGTGAATGTCCATCCATCCAGACCCTGGGATTATTTTATATTTCAGAATATTTCAATGCTGACTGTCTAAAGACAACTGTGTAGATACAAGAATGGAGGAGGACACACAGAGTAGGACATAAAGAGGAGGGCGCAAGCGTAATGCGTGAGGCTCCATGACAAACATGAGTGTTAAATCCACAGCGGCTTTTTGAAATGCTTGTTTATGGATGCCGTTTGCTTTAAGAATCTTTGATATTTTTAAATAAAGCCAAATTTACACTCCATGCGAATCTGTTAAGTCTGCATTAATCCGATGCACTTTGGCATTTAAATAACTGTATAACTAGGCAGGACTGACTTAAGTGATCTTATGAACAGCTGAGTACGGACAAATGGAATGTAGATCTTAAAAATACAACAGCTCTAGTTGTATAGCACTGGATGCTCAAGCTTGTGAATGTTATATAAATATTTCCCTTAAAAACACCTAAATAGCTTACGATAAACTTTAGCTATATGATCGTGTAGCTAATTAACATTTAAATTAACAATATAGAGCATAAAGTTTGTTTTATTTTTAATTTTTAATGACAATAATCATATTTACCTTAGAACACTCCATTTATATGTACATAGAACTATGAGGAACTGTTACATTACATTTTGAGTAAACATAAATCTGGAAGAAAAAAGTAATTAACACATTTATAGTAAATGATAACATCATTAAATCTGATTTATAAAGTGTCTTTTCTGTATGTGAAGAAATAAAACCACCTCATTAGCCTTCATTACACGTGCTGATCCATAACAGACACAACTTGATTTCCGATAGCATTGTTATTATAAAGCCTGTTACCCCACAGTAGTATGACTCCCAACTCCTCTGCCAATCACCATCCAGAGTAGGATTTTAGCAGGAAGGGGAGGGCTATTTACAGAGAGAGAAAAAAACAAGCCTCCTCCTACTGAACTGCCTACTGAAGTTCTTGAATGAATAGAGGAGAGCAATGATTCATGGGACTTTACCACAGAAATTCTTGGGCTCAGCTGCCTTAGCAGGAATTCTGGGACAGTAAAGCTTCCCACAGACCTGAGCTGCAGTAACTTCAGTATGAGACTGTTTGCTCACTCCCTTCAGCTGCTGTCCACAGCAGAACTAATATAAAAGACAAATGCTTAAGATAAGCCTTAAATTGTCAGTATTTCTGTTGGTAGTTATGTTGACTCTTCTTAAAGAGTGTTTTTAGCTCAGCCTTTCAGCAGCTGGGAGAGCCACAGAGCTACAGGGACAACAAGAATCTAGAGAAGGAGAAGGAAGGTATGTGGCACAGCGACAGGAAACAGCCGAGCAGGCAGGGGGTGGGACTTAAAGTAAAAACTAAGCAAAGCCGCTCTGCTAGGGAACCAAGAGCACTTACGGCAAGTTACCGGCTATGTTTACAACACAAAGTTCCCACATTATAACAAAAAGTGCATATTACACAGAGTAAATATATGTATATATACAGACAAAAAAAGTTTGCTTTTTGTAATGAATTAATGTACTGCTCTGTAGTAAATCTGTTATGAAAAGAAAAAGTTTTGTTTTTTACTTTTGCCTTTCAAACAGAATTACCTACTGAATTCAAAACAAATTCACAAGCACAAAATCATTGGTGGAAAAGGACACATTTAAAGGCACAGGACAGGGTGTTTAAAGAGCAGTAACCTCGTGTGTAAGGCAGTAGGAGAATATGATAGAAATCTGAACTGGTTACAAACTGAAAGCACATGACAAAGTATCAGCAAACTGTTTAGCCTGTTTTACGTTCTGTACTGAATGAAAAGTGTATGAATGTGAAGCCTGGAACATCTGTTGCTGTGTTTGCAGTGACTTCCCTGCACCAGCCCTGTATCTCACCAGTGCAAAGCCGGCATTACAGTCCAGCCAGTGACGTCTCTGAGTTCAGGACCACGGGAAGAAGGAGAGCTCTAGTGTAGCACAGAATTAACTCTCAGTGGTCTGTATTGCTACATGCCCTTTTGCAGCACACAGGGCTGCTAGTTTGACTTACTCCTTTCATTCCTACAGTTTAAATTTTAATTTCTGCTGAAGTAATATTTGGGCTATATTAATACAAAAATTCAAGATCCCTTTGAGCTTTTCATTTTGTATCCCGTCTGTGCCAAATTAACCATTTAATCTCCACAAAATAGGCATTGATTTATTATGAATGGATAATAATAAATGAATTAATTGACTTTTGAATATTCAAGCTGTTGAATAACCTGCAAAGATCTATTACAGTACACATTTTTTCCTTGCCCTTTTTGTTGTTTTGCAAAAACCAACACAAACAAGCTGCGTATCTGTGCAACATCGATTAAATCGACTGGCATGAAAGGGTTAAAATGGTGTCATTCATCAAAATTTTGACGTAAATTTGCATTGAATTAAATATATGCTTTATCAAATTAAATAAGAACAGAAATGATCCGTTAAATTGTCTAAAAAAAAATAAAAAATTAAGTGGCTAAATGCCAATTCCATAACTGAACACTTTATACTCAGTTATACAGCATATAAAGGTATACATGAAGTATATAAAATGTTCTTATAATATTACAACATCAAATATATATTATCTGTAGATGTGTTTCTCACAGAGCTATTTCACTTTTAATTTAAAGAGCAGAGAAGCACGTCCGTTAACCTGCATTTAACTAAATGTAAATGTTACAAAAGCTCACCTGTCTAGTTTCACACAGCTGGGGCACTAACGTCTGCTGCCTAACTGATTCTAACTGATCACTGACACAACTGAACTCCAACAGATGGAGCACACCACATACTGCAGCATGGCAGTCAGGCTAGGCCCATTCCTAGCACCCTAGCACCTACCACTAAATAAACAACATTTTATTTATAAAATTATAAACTACTTTTAAACATTTTTATACCTCTAGCGTTGTGAGAATAGTGCTGAGAACAGAAGAGGGCATTTTAAGAACAACAATCAGGAAGTAACACATTGCAGCGGCCATTTTGAAAATCTCTGTATAATAGCAACTGAGGGAAACCTGATCAAATATTAATAACAAGCTGTCCACATAATCTCTAGACAAGAACATTGTAAAGTTTGTTGCTAATTATGAACGATTTGCACTGTTTTATTTGGCAATCTATTTTTTCTCTCTCCTTCTTCACAGGGTAAAGTCTGTGCTTGTCAGATTGGGCACTACCCCTGGAGATAAGTTATGAGATCAAGACCAAATAAAAAATTAAAGTCAAAGCACAACAATACGAGTCTGCTGAGTTTCCCTAACAATGTGAGTATGCAATCAAGCACACATTTGCTGTTTACAAACTCATAATAGCCATCAAGCTCCCTTCCCTGCCTGGCTATGTCTCCCCCTATCCGTGTCTACCCATTTCCTTGTTTATGCAAAGCAACAACTCCTCCCTCCACTCTCTTCAGCTGACCAGACTGTTCTATACACCTGAAAAAAACCTTTCATTGTCCAGGAATATGAACCAAACACCCTTACAATGTCCACATCCATATCCAGGCACCTTGGCTATTGAGGATCACAGCAATCCTTACCCTTTTTAGAGTCCCCCTTCTTCCTTTTACTTCACAAATTCCCAACCCCGTATTCCTCTTCTTCTTCCCAGCAATCCCTGCAAGGGACACTTCCAAGTAAGTTCAGTGTATAGGGGTGATCATATTGGACTGTACCATTTCTGTACTGTAGTCTTGTGCCCTGGCTGCTCAGAGATGACCTGTTTGCACAAGTAGATGTGCAGGCTACTACAAGCTTCTTTCTAATGGCATGCCATTGACCCTGCAGTGACAGACCATTCCTCAGCCCCCAGCCATCCACCCCCTCACAGTTTCCCATCTTTGGTACTTTTCAGCAGCTAGGAAAGCAACTGGGAGAGCCAGCTGTCACTAAGAGACCAGCTGGGTACCTAGAGTTGACTCAGTAGAGCTTTACGCATCTGTCAAGCCTCAGTGCTAAGGTTGAGCAGTACAGAATACCTTCTAGAGGTTGTCAGGGGCACAGTATATTTGGAGAAGTGTAAAATAAAGTAGTAGAAATATTGCTGATTAATTTCCCATGCGAATGAGCCATGTTTATAGCTCTCCACTCCAAACATGCATAAGTGCATGCAATCGGCCTCTAAGCGCCTCCATAACACTGAGGGTGTGTAGGGGATTTTTCAAGAGTAGAATGTGATTAAATTTCACCCTTCAGTTGCATTAAGTAATTTCAGTTAAAATCAGTATCTATATGTTGTATTTTAACTATTGACTCTCCTTTACATTTAGCATAGCTTATAACTCTAAAAATTAGGCTGCTGGGAAAATAGAATCATGCTAAACATAAAGCATGAGACAATATACAAGATAAAGTAGGAACAATACTGTCCATGTATTATTTGTGTTGTTGAAAAAACATATTAATTTATGCCTAGTTAATATAATAAAATTACTTAATAGAAATACATTACAGTATAAGCCATGGATACCCAAGGGATGGAGTTTGCTGGAAATCCTCCTTATCCAAACATAAAATACACCCAGAATGGGAAAAGTTTCAGAATGGGGACATGAGTTCTGTGCTGAAGTAGAGTTTACGGATAATATATGCTTAAATATAATACGATACGAAATAAAGAAATAGAATAAAATATAAACATAGAATAGAATAGTTGTCTAGGGCAGGAGAGGACAAGTGAGTCAAGTCATTTGGCATCACAATAACAAGATCATAAAACAAATATATATCAAATATTCAAATATTTTACAAACACAGAAAAATTACCATTCAGATTAATACTTGGATAGATAGATGGGTGGATGTTTGGATATTGTGTAGTGCCTTGGCACCAAGAACATTGTTCCAAGAATTTTAATATTAAGGAAAATTAAACAAGAGTATGACTATGCATTACCAGGGCTGGAATGCGATTAAATGTCAATATTTCTAGAATTTTAGGCCCCCCCACGGTAACTTTTACCCATTGGCGATGGACCATACATTTTGTTGTCAGACTTACAATAAAAAGAAAATAACCTTAGTTTTAGAGTCTCCGAACACAACAATCCAGTGACATGTAGGCCTATGTCACGAACAGGTCAGCTCTGAGTCATGTCCTTTAGATGAACTATGGGAAGAAGAATGGACAGCTCCCATCTGAAAGCTGATCTTTTTTTCTTTCAGAATAATAAGATGATCATTCAAAAATAGGATGAGGATAATTACACTGAGTAATTTAAGTGATATACGGGTACACACATACCAGTCAGAGGCCCAAAAACAGCTAAATTTGGCTGAATTATGAACACCAGAAATGGTATTAAACAAAGAGCCATTTTGGAGCCGAAAGAGCCTGCTCTTCCCAGCTAATAGGGAATATCCCCAGTATTTTAGCCGACATTATGTGAACGCCTTCGCAAAGTTGGCAGGAAACATTCTTCGTGTAGCATTAATGGAACATTATTGCCACATTTTACATTTCAACAAAGGTTCTGTCAATGTCAGCACAGTAACATTATTACCTGAACATTCTTTAAACACATTGTTTAAAACACTTATTTATAATAAAATACTATTTATACAAGTGCTACATGCATATTTTTCCAACGCACAAACCAGTCTTGAACCCATAACCTTTGATGGGTATAGGGACAGTGTTACCCACTGCTCCACCATGCCCTTCGTTTGGCTTTATTCTGTTAGTCTTAGTTGAAGTAATGGGATAATGTTCCGGTAACATCAGTAGAACGGAATACTTTGAACGTTTCCGAGCCTAAGTAACGTTCGAAAAACATTCCTAGAACGAAAAATTGTTAGCGGGGTTATGTTGAGCTGAGCCAAATGATCTTGCTGACTAAAATGAGCAGGAATTCCCACGCTACTACAAACATATAACGTAACCATATTAGGACGTTCGGTAGAAAAATTGCTAAAATCATTTGAAATAATGATAAAATGCGTGCTGAAAGAAATCAAAACCGCTTACCAGAAACGTAGTACAATCAACGGCGTACCAGAGACGTATGAGGGCCCCCGCAGCCATGAGGCGGGGTCCCTCCCGTGATTATGACGTCATCACCCCGTGTTGCGCTGTAGGCTACATGATAAGCAACGCGTTTATCATATATCCACATAAAAATGGATTTTAATTTTCGCCAACTCCATGTGGGGGCCCGTCCATATCTCGGTGGCGCATACGCCACTGGCTGAAATATACAAGGCTTATTCAGAATTTAACAAAAGCAGCTGCAGCAATCTGCCACAATTTGGAAGACGCCAGTTGGTAGGCTAACAGTGACTGGTAATAATACACTGTCAACCCTGCGAGCAATTTACATAAAAAATGCAGGAATCTCGCTTTAGTGTTGCTTTGAAATGCGCACGAGTTGCTGGATGTTGTTTACCGCTCCACTGACTGAAAGATGGCTAACTAAAGATTATAAATTTTATTCAGACTATAACCACTATTGAGAAACTACTGAAAAGTTAAGGAAAGGAAAAACTCCAAGTGGACACATTCATGTGAATACAAAATTGCAAAAATAAAACTAGATTGGTTCAGTTTATGTCTAATATAAACAGATGGTAAATATAAAAATTAAATTCAAAAGTGACTGGTAATTTCAAACTTTCCTTCTGTTTTCTTCATCAGTAATTATAGTTACTGTCCTGATATCTGACATCACATCAACATCTTACACTCTTTGATCTCTCTTCCAGGACATAAAAAAACAGGACTCCATGGATTTATGACAGTCCACTGTGTCTGATGTCTGGGAGCAGTTTATACAAACTGGAGAAGAGCAACCCACTTATTGTATGTTCTGTCCAGCGAAAGACAGGAAGGGAGCATGCATCGGAAGGAAGTAAAACAAAGAACAAACTTTGGTGTTGTTTGTGTGCTTTGTCATGGTGGGGAAGCACAGATATTTGAACAATGTTACAAAGACCAGCATCTACATTTCAAATTAAGAAATAACTGTGGCCTTGAAGAATAAGTAGAACATTCAGATATTGAGATGTGTCTAAAACAAACCTTTGCATCTTTTTACTTGTCTGAACAATAAACAGTTACACTATAGTCACCTTACAATATGTCAAACCTTCATTTTAGAAGGTTGGCAGCAATGGTGCGAAACAAAAGGTCTCCATGTTGCTTCTTTGAATGGGATATCTGTGAATGGAAGCAAGCATTCTGTGGCACTATAACCATGTGACTATTCCAGGGGACATTGTAGCAGGAGGTTAAGTGTAAGGAAGAATAAAGAATTGATATATTTTGTATAATGATTTGTGAGAACAGAGTAGTAGCTATGCATAAGTCCTTTGTAGGTATATCAGGTTTCTCTGCTGTGTAGAGTTTGCATGTCCAGCCCATATTCATACTGGTTCCTTTGGCTTTTGCAATACATGGCTGGTAAGCCAGAGATATTCAAGGTAATTTTCTAAAGGTTTCGATGTTCAGTTTAGTGCTGGTCTGCAATACATATGATTTTCAGTTTGGAAAGATATCACAGTGTAATTAATTGAAAAATTTAAGGTACGACAAAGTGAAATTTCATATGCGGCATTTTGTAACTAAATTGTAGTTTACAAAAAAAATACATCCATAATGGTTAACAATGAAACAATTCATTAAAATATTATACTGGTTAAAATGGCAAGATATCAAGTTATCGCAGTATGTTGTCTGACAAAATAAATCAGCTGATGATGTCTTACAAAGAGACATGTACCTTTTGCTATCAGTTTTCATTATCCACAACCCCTTAAAGTTAACTGCTGTGAAACAACTCGCCTCAGAGACAACTAGGCTCAGGCTTCCCTTTGTTTTTCAATAAACAGTAGGCAGAGCTAAACAAAATTTAGACAGAAAACTTGTATGACTATAGTGAGTTTCCCATGTTTACAATAGGCTAGTTCATGCAGTTAGAAATGGACTTTTGGAAAATAGTATTAAACGTGTTCTTTGTTTTAAATTTTTTAAAAAGCTGTTTTAATGTTTGAAGCGTTTCCAGGAATTGCACTAAATGAGAAAACTGTAATACTTGTTTAAAATAATTAAATATCATTGATATGGGGCATTTATGCACTTGTGGTGTTCAGGGTTATGTTAAAATAACTGAACATCTGGCTACATGGGTTGCGACTCAGATCCTTTCACGTTTGGAAAAAAATGCAATAATAGTTGCTATGTTTTATTAAGAATTTCCGACAGCCCAAACAACGCTTTTAAAAAATATCCATCAGAGATAATTGCGTAGGTTTGGTTTCAACATCGGTAGGGACTAAATAAACTCAAACCCCCCCACCCCCCTAAATACACATGGTACTCCCAAATCTATTCGCCCTTGATAAACGACGTGTTTAAAACGCTATTGAAATGTGCAGAAAATATTTATAGAGACGATTTGCTTTCCTAGCTAGAATGTTTGCATAGCATAGTCACAAGAGACGATGTCCTGATCAGTGTCTTACTCTATTTTTGTGCAGTTAAGGTTTTTATTTATAAACGTTGGTATGATTCTCACGGCAGCATAACAAAGGAATGAAATGAATTGTCTCATCGGACAAGATACGGAGATAGAGAAGATATATAGAAACTGAGACAGGTCCCTGATCAATATAAAAACAACGTGGAAATAAATTTTTGTCAATACAATGAAATAAGGAAACTATCTCCATCCGGGCGATGGCTGAGGGCAGTTTACTAAGGAAGATGGAAGGCGGAAAAGGCAAACACTGGTAATATACAACAAATAAGGAGCAGATGTAATGTATCAACATCAATCTGCCATTTTAGAAAGCAATATTAATTTACTTTTATATCAGTGACATATGGTTAGCTACGTTTGTTTGTGATGTGTGCTTAACTGGACAGTCTAAAGTATCATCTCAGAGAATTCTACCGACTGCTTTATAGTAATTTATCAATTGTGATACGTAAACCCGTAATTCAAGATGGCCTATCAATTGAGATAAAAGATACAAAGTACATAAAAATGAAAGACTAAAATTATTCTGTCGGTCTAAGAGGGGGGTACTGGCTGGGCTTGGGCGGTATTACAGTATACCATATAACAGTGGTCACATAAAGTCTTGGGACGTTTGCTTAATTATGTAAAAATGTTGCAATTTTATTGGTTTCATAACAGAAGTCCAATGACAAGTAAGGTTTAACATATATACACGTATCTTCCGCAAAGACACTTTCTTTTTATTGTCAAATTTTTTTAACTGACTCATCCAGTACTGTTTTTGCCGTTTATCTATTAATTGCAATTGCAGTCACTGGCTCCCAAAGGGATACTGAACACAAATGCTTGGTGTTTTATGTCATTGCAAAGGTGTTACTAATTAAAAAATACCCAGTGAGACTGCTTCTCAATGAACTTTTTAACTCAGAACAGCCCTTTTAGAATAATAGTTTGGGTTTGAATTTACTACCACTTGAAATTAATATTTTACTTACAACTGCTGGTTGTTTCTAATGTGATATGTTTTGTAAACAAATGAATAAAGCAATGATTTGTTATAAAACTAATACATTTTTCTATATACACCCCCCTACACACACACAATTTTTACTGCCAGCACCCCACACGTTATGCAATAAAATGTGTAAGAGTCAGATCATGAGTGGCAAATGATTTGTATCCAAGGCTCAAGTGATCAGACAAACTACTTTTTAATTGGTTAAAACAAATGACATCACAAAGACAATGTCAGGACCTTGTATGTGTACAAAGAACCAAATGGCCTACCTGGGTTAGGGGAAATGCTTCACAGCCACAGTAGAGGGTAAGCTTCTCAAGAGATGTTACCAATGTTATACAGAGAATGCACATAACACTTTGTCAGACCTGTACATCATACCACTATTATTTAAAATCCAGTGTCCACTGGATTAATGGCATTTTGATCCAAAATGTCTTTTGATAAAATAAGACCAGTGCAATAAAAGTGAATTGACATTCATCTATGAGGAATTTTTAAATTTATCTTTCAGGAAAAAATAATATTTCATGGCTGCTGTGAAAAAGAATACAGCATCATCCCAGGCATGGACATGGCCAGCGGCACGATGGCTCAGTGGGTTATTCTGTAGTCTCACAATTCCAGGGCTGGGGGTCTGGCCCCCTGCCTCTGGTAGTGTGTGTGTGGATGGGGTTTGCATATTCTCCCCAGGATTGTGTGGGTCTGGTGAACTGGTGTGTGTGTGTGTGCACGCACGCACGCGCATGCGTGCCCTGCAATGGACTTCAATCCCAGCCGGGGTGTTCCCTTGCCTCATGCACTGTGCTTCCAGGAATAAGATTCAGGTTCACCATCTCATGCCAGATAAGCAGTTATGCAAGATGGATGGATGGAGAGGTATGCTAGGATTCCACTGTCTGATCCCTTTCTTTGCCCCTTAACCCTTAGATGGGCTGTGTGACTGCTAGCTTGGGAGTGTCAGTGCAGTCTTCAGGGGAGCCGCTGAATTCAAAGCCATCTCAGTGGTTTGTAAACATGTTAACTGGGTCATCTGGAGAAAGGACTTTTTGCGGGCACGGTGGCGTCTGGCTGCCTCCCTCCAGGCTTGCCGTTTGAGCTTCTGACTTTGCTCTGGCAGGTCACAGATTAGCTTTTTCCTCTTCTGGTATCTGCAAAGGTTAGTAATTAGCACGAATTATGGCACTGCAGTGACACACAAACATGACATCACCGGGGTTGTGCAAAATACAGAATTTATGAATTGGGCCCCATTACATTCGTTGAATGAATTTGAATTGAATTGGCCACACCCCCCAGGATTTTGACTTGGAAAGACAGGAAGAAAAAATTAATTTCAAAGACGTTCAGTGCAATCACAACAGTAATGTAATCTAGCAAAACATAATATATAACATACTTACTTTCTAGATGGTAGATGTATATACTTGTGTTAAAAAGTATACTTTATATTTACATGATTATTAGAGAAAAATTGTGGTAACTTTTAGTGTATTCTATCAATATACATTTGGATTATGATGGCCCTCTAGCTTCTTTTCTACGGTCATATATTTTTTATTTTTGCATATTTAACCGTTTATGTTTATTGGCATTTTTGAGAAGTCTGCATTAGCTTTTCCTGTGAGTGGCCACGGTTATCAGATGGATAAGGTGGTGCTACAGTTACTTGTATCACTGTAACCCCACATACCTGTAGCATCTAAATGTCAAATGTATTATCTCTTTTGTTACCATTTGCTGATTAAGAGTTTATTTTTTAACATTAAAAGCAAATGAATGTTTACACGGCAAAAATTATTTTCACGTAGTTGTTCCTATTTATTTTCTTATGTGCAGAACAGTAAGTTTTGTCTGTCAGTTCAACCACAGTGCTATAGCAAAAAGAAGAACATCAAATGCAATTATGCTTAATTCCAATACACGTCACTCGTAGTTCAATACTGTTACATTTAATTATCAAAAGATCTTCAAAGGTTTTTTCATTTAGACTGGAACATTCTGGCCTGATTTTTTTTCCTGCTATACTAAAGATTCTCTCTGGTGTAGCAAGGTATTTGCAGGGAAGATGTGTAGGCTCAGGAGAGCTGGTTTGGTTTCCTTTCCAGTAGGCCAAAGGGTTGATATCCTCTGCTAAATATGGTTGACTCGGGCATACAATGATATCATGTGAAGCTTTTGTGGCAGGTGAGGGACTAGTCTGACTTTCCATGTACAAAAGTGTTTGTGACATTTCTTTGTTTGGGCACATTCAGTCAGTTTTGAGGAGAGACTCAACTTTTCCTATGAAAAAATCATTTATGGTGTTCACCTCTTCACAAAAACACTAATCCAGTTTGAATCTTTGGTCAAGAGTGGAAGCCATCTGGAAGCACTGCATGTCTTCAAATTGTGCAAGACACTTCTCAACCAAGCTCTGGAGAATGGACAAGAACTTGTTTTTGCTAGTCATCTTCATGTGTCTGACTGTAAGCCTTAATCTTCGAGCACTTGGAATCACCAAGCTGGAAGTTACCAGATTCTGTACCAGACACCAATCCGTTGCCTCCTCAAAAGTTTCTAAAGTCACACATCGTTCTTGTATGATTTTACATCCAATGGATGGGAATGTAGAAGCTGAGCAACCACACCAGTGCGAATGTTAAGGATCAACTTTAGCATCTTCAACTGGCTATTCCTATCAGTGGCACTTGCAGGTTGAAATCTGTGACCTCCTAGAATCTCAGTACACAATGTAGACTTGCAGCAGAAGAATAAAAGTTTTTGGATATTGTCTTGCAGGTTTTTAAGACAGCTAGATCCAAGGCATCAGAAACCACAAGTCGCAATCTAGGGACAAAACATAGACTTCTTTCTGGAGGGAAGTATAACATCTCCTTGTCAGTGTTCACCAAATGAAAATCAGATGTGTTATCCTGTTCCTCCTCTTCATTATCAACAACGGTCACAGGTAGCAAGAGGGTGAATGCCTTTATCAGGTTAGTTGCATTCTTGTGACAATGAATGTTATCATGTTCTTAAAGTCTTAAGCTGTTACCCTCACACACACCACATATATTCTCTACTTTATGCCTCCCATTGAAATCGCTGGCAATTCAACATTACATACTACAATGCAAAATTTTAAATGAAATGACCTGGCATGCCAAAAAATGATTCACAGATTGGTTTCACCATAGATCCTCTAACAGGCAAATATGAGTGTCTTGCATCTGATTGATTAAATAATTTCTTTTACAGCAGTGGTGTGCTCAGCAAGGAGGTTCTAGGTGAGGTCTCTCTAAGAGGGCATTGTGAAGAACAGTTCAGTCAACTGCAAAACTGTAATTATCCTTATTTTCCACACTAAAGAGGGGAAACAGACCATTCACAGTGTGTCACAATGCTGTCTGTCGGAGCAACTTGTTGACTATCCACTGGTGCCCATTTAGAGCTTGACCTTGAATCTTCTGCAGGTGAAATATCCATAACGCTCTGGTTGAGGTGGCCTGTAAGGGCAATGGTTTCAGGTTTTCCCAAAAGTTCAGGATGTTTTTTCTGAAAAAGAGAATAAATAGTTATTTTATAAATTTAGAAAAAAATGTATAGAGTACCAATACTTCTGGATGAATAGAAATTAGACAGGTAATTTTGACAAACGTAGACAGTATATTATTTTACTGCATAAATGAAAAACATTTATTCCTACAGCAATTACTCTTAAATGCAAATCACAAAAAACATAAGGTCAGAACAAAACCTGCACAGCCACACAACAGTGTTAGGAAAACAAAATAAAACAGATCCCTAAATGGAAACAAGTTGGTAGAAATGAATAACCTTCAAGTAAAAGCCTGA
>JAAGVU020000129.1:15927625-15962319 GCA_011763525.2 Mormyrus iriodes
AATGACAAACCCTAAGAACTGAACGTCTCTCGCTCTGTGTGGTTACTAAATATCTCATGTGGACTAATTCAGACTGGGCTTTACATTACTGAACAGAGTAATAATTATCAAGTCAGACTTTAAAATACTACATTTGATTGTCTTTCAATGTATGATTTTCAAGGCGGGTGTATTTGATTTTGGAAATGTTTTGTTAGAAATCAATGGAATATTTTAAAACAGCCTTTTCAGAAGCAAACGACGCAGACGACCAGGGTAATTTGTACGTTCATCAAACGATAAGAAGTTGATCTTACTTACAAAACAACAAAATATGATTCAACACCAATTTTACAGATTTACAGACCGGGAAAAGTATAATCGGCGTCTATGGCAACTTTCTGTCTGCACAATGAAAATTACTTTACAAAAATATTTTAAGTGTGTAACGTTACATGACTGTGTTTATGAGCTGCAGGGTCAGGGTGTATTGTTCAATGCAAGCTCACTTTTAGTGTTTACTTGTTTGCAAGAGCTATTGTGGATACCTACTGTTTTACTGTAAATATGAACTATATGTTATCTATCTGTAATGTTATCTGTCTACTTAGCTAATGACATTAAAGTACCACATAAAATAATGTAATTCATTAGCCCACCTGAAACTTACCTGCTGGTAACCTAGGCTATATTAAACCATTATCACGGAATCCCATTATCACGTAAATTCATGACACAAGTACCAGAAAATATGCTAGTATATATTTCTTTTTATTCAGAATCCCATTATCTAGATTGTCCTTGTGAAGACATTTACTGGTGAGTTATTCATCCAGCTAGGTCTGAAATCCACTTAAACTGCGTTACCCTGGGGTAAACCTTAGCGTCACTTCAACGCACCCTGATTTGCAAAATAACCATATTTTATTTCAGTTTTCTTCAGTTTCAAAAGAGGATTCAGTTAAATAGATGAAAAACAATAACATTTCTTTCTCTAATCCGGTCATCCGAGCATTGCTGGCTACTGTCGATTTCGCGTACATTGCAGTATTCAATTTTCACCACAAGAGGGAAGCATACAGTATATTATGAAATAGTCTCCTTCATGGAGTACCTAACAGCCTTTAGTTGGCATGTTGACTTTCAGTTATGCATGTGCTATGCTTCAGAGGATGTTAGCCATAAAATCTTGCTTTGATGCGTATCTTTTATCTGGACCCTGAGTCTGTAATAAAGGTTTGATTGGTGATTGATTGATGGATTTGATTGATTTATTGTTAGGCTAAAGCAGAAAAATGCAGAGAGAGATTCAGAATCTTATCCAACAATGTGCATTAGATACATACATTTATACTGTACATACAAGAACACATAATATTGAGCAAAATGTTCATCGTAGCCTTTTTAAATAAGACAACACATTGACTTATTATTGCACAAATTGTAAATCCATTTGGTAGAGCTACACAGTGGATGCAAAAAAGAAAAGGCCAGCACACCAATGTGTTCAATGAAATGGTCCCAAGAAAGCAAATTCGTTTGTTGCAAACAATCACAGGGCCTTCACCTTGTTCTCCACCTTAATGGGGCAGGTGCTGTGTTTATCAGGGGGAGCCCTCTCCCAGGCCTGAAGGTTTTTATCGCTCGAGCGGCTGCCATTCCATGTTTTAAAGTGTAGTGACCCGGACACTGAAGCGAAGTGGTGGAGCTGTGGGCCAACAGAGGCTGCAGGGGGTGAGGGTTATAATACGTTCAAGGGTTATGTTTGTGGCAGTGAAGAGGGAAAAATGTGAGATTGTGTATTCAAGAGGAAATGCGGTGGAGGAACAAGGAAGGTTTAAAAGTGTGCATTAAAGGGGATGGGGGGCCAGAAGTGTTGGAGCATAAAATACACCCCCCCCCCATTTCTTTTTCCCTGATTCTTACTCCCCCTCTGTTGCCAGGCCAAACATAAAGCAATGGCAATTTGTGCAATTTCACAGCTCAGCAGTTTCCTAAAACCCTGACAGGCCCTGCGCTGAGAGACAGAGGCTCGTACGGTGCTGGCGGAAGGGAACCGTGGAAAAAGGAAGGGAAAGGGTAGCAAGGGATGAAGGAGAAATGGGCAGAGATGAGAGGAGACAAAAGGCATGGTGGAGATGAGGAAGGTGAGACAAGGGAAAGTAAAAGATTGGCTTTCTGAAGAGACATAGAGAGCCGTATGAACAGAATGAGATGAATGGCAAATAAGCCACAGCAGAGATGTGGAAGGCAGTGAGAAATATTTCCCTTTTGTGGTGATCATTGCCATCTTAGCTTGTTTTGTCATCTCTAGACTGTGGTAAGTATTATGAAGGCTGAATCAAATTACATCACTGAGTAGCTATTAGAATTAGGTTTAGAGTTAATCTGACACAGAATGACATTGAATCCCTAGGTCTCAGCACTGGGTTGTCTGTGGATTTCTGATTGGGTGGCCATTTCCCAGTTGTGTGAGAGAAATATAAAGGAGCTCACTGTATGTTGGGACAGAACTCTGAAGATCCCTTCAAGTCCTGAGTAATAGAGAAAAATCAATAACTAGGCAGCAGTCAGCAGTGGGAATGGTGGCTACATGTTTGGAGGGTGACCTTCCAAGTGTGACATCTGAGTTTGTTGCTTTGAACATCATAGGACATCTGGGCAGGTCATTAAAGACAAACCGTAGGCAGGAAGCCACGATAATCTTCCAGATGTGAAAAAGATTTGCAATTTTCAATGTTAATCCCACCACAAACATGTTCATGAGTCACTAAATCCAAGTCTGAATCACATCTGAAGTCTGAATCAGAGTCTAAATCAAGTCTCAAGTGTCTGCTTCCAATTTAATATGCATTCCAAGAGCTTTCTCTTCTTTTGAATTGTGTCCAGAGAATTAATTAATAAGGGTTAATAGTGTAAGAATCTCAATTACAATACCTTTTACACAATTCACGAAATTAAAAATGAAGAAAAAAACAGTTAAAAAAACTGTATTTTTCACTTAATGTTGGCATCAATGCAAGCATTGCCTCACTGAGTGGCAAAGGTGTAATGGTAACAACACCTTATGTATAGAAAAAGACTTGAAGCCAATAACAAATTATAAAACAGTGAGTGCTGTTAGGACTTTGTTTACTTCTTTAGTGCAAACAATTTAAAAACGCATTATCTAAAATGTGTTCAAAAGCATCAGCAATAACATTATGTACAAATGCTAGTTTATTGGCCTGACTTTCTTTATATGTCTACTTCAGATTTTTCTTTTTTAACAAAATATGGAAACATTAAACAAAAACAAGTACATGTTCCCCTAGGTTCTTCGTTATTTGGACACTGCAAACATTACTGCTTTTTTCGTTTGTGCTGCAACTTGCGGAGTTCTGTGTACTTTTTGAGGAAATTTTTGATGAATTCGGCATGAATATTATAAAATTATCAATGCAACATTAATAGGAAATAAAATCAGCGCCAGTGATCTATTAAGTGTTTACAGTATGGGTTCGCGTGTTACATTGGGCCCACGGCGGCGCGTCTCGTCTTCTGCCGGCTCTCGCCCAGTCAAAATGGATGTATTATCTTAGAGTCTTATGAATGTATATCGATCACAATACACTTCTGGCCCAACTGAAATGAAAAACAATTACGTAAGCAGGTTAAGCTTCTTAAATATAAATGAATAGTAAGCCTGCAAAACCCAGATAAAATCTCCGGTGCCTTAAGATATTTGCGAACATTATCTCTAAAAATGATTTCATAAAAGGATAAAAACAATATCAAAGCCACACCCATAAAATATGTCTTCCGTTTATTAACACGTTGAATACGTAGATTTTAGTTTATATTTTGTCGCCTAAATATTCAGTAAATGCTCGTGGGATTCTTTTAACTCTTAACTGGAATAGACATTCGGCACAATCAGAATCGTATGAGGCGCCAAGTGTGAAGCGTTCGTTTTCGTGCACGAAATACATTCTGTGCCACAAAACCATTATTTAACGAGAAATCAAGTTCTGTAATGCCTTGCTGCATTTAGTATACAAAAGACAAACGTCAGATACATTTTGTCCACGAAAGCATAAAGACTTCACTTTTCTTTCGTGCACGAAAAATCACAGGGAATGTTTCATTTTGTGCACAGAACTGATATCAGCACCTTGCATTTCGTGGACAGAAGGTTGAATTGAATGTATCTGTTTTCATGGATAAGAAAGTCATTTCGTTCACAAAACTGATTGTCAACTAGATAAATTATTTTGTACATCTGTACACAAAATTAATTGATTTAGTTCACTTAATGCATTTCGTCCACAAAATGACTTTCTTTCAATCACGAAATGCATTTTCGTCAACATAACGATTTTCTTTTTATTCATTAATGCAGATACATTCAGCCTTCAGTCCACGAAATGCAAGGTGCTGATATCAATTCTGTGCACAAATACGACACATTCCTTTTGATTTTTGTGCACGAAAGAAAGTGAAGTCTTAATGCTTTCGAGGACAAAATGTAACTGGAGTTTGTCTTTCGTTGAATAAAATGCAGAAAGGCATTACTTGATATAGTGATTAAATAGTGTTTTTTTAGTGCACAGAATGTATTTTGTGCACGAAGACGAGCGCTTAACACTTGGCGCCCAATATAATCGGTCACTCGGTGAATTTCGGTGCTGAAGTGAATCTAACGACAATAACGTGGCTTATGGGTCTCCGGAGTCTTGCCGAGTAACCGCTTCAACCGAACATGCCGAACTGCCGAAATACTCAGAACCATGCGGCCGAGCATGAACAGAGCACAAACACAGCGGATTATACGATATAGAGGAGCACTGCAGGCAGAATGGCTATGAGAGTATATGAAAAGTAGATGTAAGTGAATTTAAATTTTGGGTTTCTGTGTGTTTTGTTGTATAATAATTTGTCAGATATTTTTAGAATCTAACACTTTGACCTGTACAATGCGTGGATCTACAAAAAAATCGATTAATTCAGATTTTAAAGCCAATTGGACCGATTCTCTGAAAAGTACCGGTTCAAAAGAACGATTTATTCAAGAATCGTGCATCACTAGTGTGTATTATTAAAGCCTGGCTAACGTCAACGGAAGGGTGGCCGTGAGTTATTCCAACCGCTGACGCAGTCAAATACACTGACGGAAACATGTATAGTCATTTTTAAAAATGTCCATTGTTTTTAAGTGGACTGTGTTTATCTATGCTCTGGATGAGATGTATTCGTGGTGTTCAGGATATCCGCAGCGCAGCCTAGCAAAAAACACCCACGAATGCCCAGATATATGAAAATTTGCAAGCTCTTGCAGATATTGCAAAGCTTGCACGATTTTCTGTTAATTTCTGTGATCGCAGAATCGCGAAATCCCCTAGGAACTGGGTAGAAGATCAGGGAGGTTTGTAAAAAGGACTTTGCTCCTGCAGAAATGTTCAGCTCCCCATTGAATTCTGAAAGATTTAATGTTCCCGAGTCTTCATCCAGGAGTTGGAGTCAAGCCTGAAGTCATTTAGGAACAGCTACTGCGAGTCATGTAGGAAGTCTGTTTATGTGCGACTCGACTGCCCATCTCTGTCCCACCAGAACAGAAGCTAACTGGAATTCTGATCATAGCAATCGACATGTATATCTGCAGGCGAGGCTTGCCGGAATTAATATCCAGATTCTGCCCCTAGCCACTGGAGAGTTCAGAATTTTAAGAGGTTTTTATAATATATTGTTTCAGATATATTGAGTGCACAAGATAATGACCGGATAATTTAATTGCAGAAAGGCAGTTTATTTTTTTTTGTTTTAAAAAACACAGGAGTTATTGGTCACATGTATGCTTACAGGCTGAGATGGGTAGTTTGAATATTATATAAATACTAAGGAACTGAGACATTAAATGAATATTAAGAGAATATTATATTCCAATAGGCATGACATCTGTGTGAAGCTCTACATATTTCTCCCTGTGAATGTGGCATTGTCATGTAAGGCTGGAGGATCTAGTAAAGGTGAACATTTCTGGAGTTGAAAGAGCAGCAACACCCAGTTAACTGCTTTGACAAAACAATCGCAGACACTCAGTCCTGCTCCCTCAGTTCAAATGTGTACAAAATAATGCCCCGATTTCCTTTCTGTTTTAACTCACAGTAATTCGCCTAAATATTGCCGAGGCTGCGCTTTAATTGCTATTTTTCCTGTTAGATTTTTTGCAAATGTCAGACACCACAATATATATAATACAATATAATACAATGCAGTAAAGCTCACAATACTTGAGGAGTATCATGATGTTCCGTTTGACTTTCCCTCAAATAGCCTTACTAAAGAATATTCCATATTACATGAATATTGATCTGTGTCTGGTGAAGCTGCGCTCAGTGTTCATTCTCCCCGCCGTCCTTCTATTGCATCATATTCTCTTGGTTTCGTATGATCTCTGGGCTGTCACAGTGACTCTCCTTCAGGCCCGTCAACCTGTCGTTACACATCTGGGAGCACAACGGGAAGATGAGGTGTGAGCCGTGGGTTACCGGCGTGGCCTGAAACATGTCAAGCACACATCCTCTGGGTGAGCTCTCGCTGCAGACATCACCTGCATGCATCACGTGCTGTGTTAACAGTACCGATACATGTCTAAGCCTAGTATTATTGTAATATAGCTTCTATCCTTTGCTCGACATTGACCTTCTCTTCCCTGGAGGCATCCAGTAATCAGTGATTTATTTCCTAAATAAATCCTTTGGCCTAAATGGGATGTGCTTAAGGTCGGGGTTACTGTTTAGGTCAAAGATGACAGGTAATAAATTGCCCGTGGGAGATGGAGAGCTGGAAAGAGAAATAAAATGAGCAGAGGATCAGGTTAACAACATGGTCTAGACAATGAAAGAATCATATATCTTTAACAAATGTTGTATAAGGTTTTTACTATTTCCTCGTTTCATTTTTCCTATGTTATTTCTTATTTTAAAGTGTGCTTTTGTCCGTCAGACTGGAGCAATAACTGACTGGAAGAATTTCTGGTCCACATGAATGCCACTGTTCAGGCAGTGACATTTTATTGTTGGAAATACATATCTTATATCAATAAACATTATATCTATATAATATAAGAAATCTAGGTAAGCAAACTCAGGAGGGGTCTAAATATTTATAAAATATAAACCTCATTAAAGCCAAGTGATATCGAAAGAAAAAAATTGTTCTAAGTACAAGTAGATTCCTTCGATGGTGTCAGAATGCAGCACCGGTTTGAATATTGCAGAAAATAAAATGCTTCTGTCTCCCAGGACAGAACCTTGAATTAAATTCCCTTGATTTAAGGAAGGTAAGAGCACTTAGAGAGAGAAGAAACTACTTAGGAAAGATAAAAAATATGAACCAGATAGAATACAATAACAAATTTTATTGAATACATTGAGTTTCTTCTTGAAAATGTAGTCCAGACAGTTAATAACCAAAATTAAATTTGAAGTTGATAAACCAAAATGTATTCAAGGTCAAAGAATCATTAAAGGAGACAGCTACCTGCCAGAACACAGCAAACCTTTCAAGAAATTACAATTAATGAGGTCTCATTGTTAATTAAGGTGAAACATGCAGGCATTTAATGCTGCCCAATTAGCGGAGACAATTATTAGTGTATAAAAATGTGAAATGCAAGTAAACTGTTTTTGATATTATGTCGTTAAGGCTGTTGACAGTTTAATTAAAATTATGTTTTGAACATATTTTTATCTCACTATGAGATCTTTTCTTAAAAGTATCAATGTGAGTTTAATGTTGAGTTACGTTTGTAAAGAAGAAATGAGCTGAATTAATAGCATGTAGTTGCATGATGCATATCCTCGTAAGACAAGCTCATTCATTATTAGCTGTGTCAGTGTTTCCATTGATTTGCGATGAGGTTAAAAGCACCCCGTTTAAAATGTGCGTTGCCTGGCAACCTTCCTTTCACTCCACTGACAGTCTGTGGCCTGACCACCCAGTCGGACTGAGCACGGTGATTTCTAACCCTCAGCTGTGATTAAACGATCCCCTTTTACCTGTCACTGTGACCTTAACCTCAGGTCTTCCCACTTTTGGGGTCACTTACCTTGAACTCAATTACAAGCGAAGGTGGCTTGAGTGTGACCAGGGCCTTTGCTTTGCTCAGAAATGTCAGTGTGGCCAATTTGCCCTTGCTAATGCACTGGGCATACAAAGACATTGCTTGCACCAGAGTGTGTTCGCTTCGACCTCTCCTGCTAAACGTAATTCAGCAAAGCAAGCTGCTGAAGCACAGATAAAGCCATTTAAACATATAATGTCTTGCTGTCTGATAGACTTTTAATTTGGGTTCCACATATTTTAACTCTGAAATATTTCAAAATGGACAAAACATGGTTAGTGATCTGAATCCTTAACGGTGTACAGGGAATTAAACAGCCTTGAAGCACAATAGTGTGCAAAGGAATGTTTTAAAATTTTTGACAGATGTTGGGCAGTTGCATAAATGCAATTTCTGACATGTCGTAACGTTGGTGTTACGACACACTTGATTGTATGCTCTTATTGCAATAAGGTCTGGTTCAGGAACACTCTGTGACTGATATATATCCCAAACTGATGAAAAAAAGGATACACCATTCCTCTGAGAAACTTCTAACCTAATATTCAGTGTCAAAGGGAATGCAGTTGTTTTATTAGTTTTATGCTTGTTAGACAATTGTCCTGCAAAATGAATTCAGTTTGTACTATTCAACAGCTATATGTTTGTTGAAATAGTTTACTGGCACTGTAGTTTTAGTGTACAACAGCAGCGCTGTTTCAGGACTTTGATGCTGAAGTCCTTGGTTAATATATATGCTAGCTGTCAACAGACGGTCAGCACAAAGCATTGCTAATTTAACTGGTTCATGCCTTTCCATGTTCTATCTCAGTTTCTTGCATAATATTGCTGTTTGTAACCAAGCTGCAAAGCCAAATGATTCCTATAAGCTAAGTGACATTCAGAGAAACAATGCGGATTAAATAATCTGAACATGCATTAGAGGAAGTGATATCAGTAACAGAAATAAGAAAATGAGGTTACTGGCCTGTCAAAGAATGTTCGCTAAACTGAGGCACCGTTTGGTGCAGGTTTAATGAATTTGTTTTTGTGGACTGAGCTGTTTCATTGGGTGCCGCTTTTAGTGTGATTTTTTGGAGCCTGGGACACATCTGCATTTTATTTATTTAGCTGATGCTTTTATCCAAAGTGATGTAATTTTTTGAGAAAGCAGGGTCACACAGTCCCTATAGCAAGTGTGGGTTAAAGGCCTTGCTCTGTGGCCCAGTGGTAAAATCACTCTGCCGACCGCAAGATTTGAACAGGCGACCTTCCGGTCACAGGCACAGCAGCCTAACCTGCTGAGCTGTACACTGCCTCATTTACCCTCTGGGAGTGACAGATCTGTGTTCATATTGCCTGGCGCGGTGCTGATGTATGCTTGGGCAGGCAGCTGGACCAGGGACCAGCACATGGAAAAGCACACACATACCCATAAAGAATGACAGAAAGGTGTGCATACTGCCTGGCTCAGTGCTGACATATCCATAAGAGAGAAAGGTGTCCATATATATACCTAAGAAAGTGTAAACACCCTCAGAATCTGACCCTTTTGCTTGCTGGGTCCTCCATTGTCACTGATTCATTGCTGACCGTGCTATTCCGTCATGAGATGAGGCCAGTGACGTCGCTAGTGCAGTCTGAGTGCGCCATGGTTACTGACTGCACTGCTGTTAGGCTGCCATTAGCCCTGCTGTGTAAAGTGGGCCAAACAAGCACCCCAGGGTTTAGAGGGAAGGTGACTACAGGATCAGTAGACACCAAAAACATGCTGTCTGGCCTTGCCGTGGTTTGGCAATGTGCTAGATGCTAAATGGTCTATAAAACTGTCCATTGTTTTAGTCAACAATAGTTCATTCAGCATTCAGTACTATTCTGCAGGATATTTTATCTGAAAATCTAAATGGTATAGCAAAAATGCATATTTTAATAAATATTGTTAATATACAGAGTGAAAGGACCTTTTGTGGAAATATTAAGGTTACATTAGTATGTAACGTTGGTGGATTGTGAAGTAAGAATGTAACTTCATTTTGAATGCCTTTTATGTTACAAACATTTAAATGCATTATATACACTAAGGAATATTAATTAAACGTTTTTTTTTTAGTTTGAAAGCATTAATTTATAAGTGTTGTTTATGCTAATGTATAGTTTTATTCTGCTGATTTATTAGCAGATTTTCTGTACGTCTGGCATTTGCAAGACATTTGCAAATCTGATAAATAAATAGAAAAATGTTTACATGTGAAATTCCCTGTATATGTTACATTTAGCACTGAAGAAGAACTGGTTGCTGGGACCCTCACTGCAAAAATACAATCAATAAAAATCAAATCATAAATAAATCATGTCTTCATTTGAACATACACAGAAGAGTAAAGAAGCAAAAGGACTATTTCAATTTTTAAAGGTAACCCCAAAAGTCCAGACTGAGGCAGAGCCCATGTTCACAAAGCCAGACCCTTGGTTCCCATTCAGTTATTCCCCTTAGTCAGCAAGCAGGCTGCACTGACTGAACATCAGCGATCCAGATGAAATTTCCATAGTAAAAAAATAGCAAGTGGGGGTGAAATAAAGTCCATGCAAAATATTCATGATCTGCCTGTTTTTAATGTTTTCAACGCTAAACACAGAGAGACTTCTCACAAGGTGTTTAAAGTGAAGACCAGAACACGTACACCAAGTTACAGACTCTACATTTGTGTCTAAGTGTACTGATACAGTAATGAATAGGGGTATAAGCTGTTGGCCCTTAGGCAATTTGATTAAGGTTATTCATGGAATGACTGGATGCATTGGAAATTTGATTATTCAATTATTAAATTATTTTTGATAACCTAATTTAAAACCTTTTTTAACTTATCTGAAAAAATCCACAAACATTACCAATGGAACTTAACTAGGCCTACACAATATCAACAGAATACAAAGAAAGCAGAATCTCTGAACATTAATACATATTGTTACTCTTAACCAGGGAGAATGTGTCAGTGTAAAACTGTCAAAAAGCCAACTAGTAAATGATACAGAAAAAAGTCAAAACACATTAGAGGAAGGGGGGTTTGCCCGTGCAGATTAGTGAAATGATGCCGCATCATTTTTTATTTTGTGGACAATGGCAGGCCAGATTAAATAATGAATTATAAACATGTCGTTGGGTGGTATTTTGAGACCTCTTGTAAGCTGATGGAATCCCTTGTCTTCCTCTACAGAAAATAGCTGATCGTCCAATACAATCAGCTCCTTTATTTTAATAGTCGTGTCTTTAGCTCTGGTGCTGCTAGGTTTGAATATTGATATAGTTTAACTATTGGCCAAGATTGACACATTGAACTGATGCCTATATCATAATTTTTTAACAAATATCAGCTGATACCAGTATGGTAGCCAATATGTTGTGCATTTCTAAGGTTAACAAGATTTTTTACTTAGCTAGCTAGATATCTACCTCAGGGTCTTGACCATTGTTATGGTAGTTTGCAATGCCTGTGCTACATTAAGGAGGAAAGAGCGTTCTGCACAACAGAACAAAGGTGAGTCTTCTAAAAGCATCGTAGCGCGAAGATTATCAGATATTGCTTCCTTATGAACATTAATGAACCTTCCTCTACCATACTACGTTTTGGAAATTTTACTATGCTAAATGCTACTTTGTTTGACTACCTGCAGCACATGAACACAAGTAGGAGTATACTTAGTTTTCCCCAAAAAATCCGTTTTGACTTTACAGATCAAACAAAATCCATTTGAAGAGCAAATTTCCGAAACTCACTCAGCCCACGGGATACTTTTTCGAGAAAATTTCTGTGGACTTAATGAATTTTGGAGATTTAACAAAAATTCTTCTTTGGATTGCATGAGGACTAAGTGAGTTTTGGGTCCCAGTGCTGTAGTACGTGATGAGGAATCCCGACTTCAGGTCATTAGCAGTCTTATCTCAAGAACAACAAAAAAATGAAGAGTGAGTTTTGGAAATTTGCTCTTCAGATTAGAAGTCTATCAAACTCAGGGACAGTGTTGATGTTTCTGGTGTATCCTTTAAAAATGTAGTATAAGAAGCAGTGTATGCTATGATTTAGCTATGATACGAACACTAAGTCTAAGATGCGTCATGCTGATAACGGGAATTAAAGCCAGACGCCAGATTCATTTGCCAATAAAGCCACCCCTAAATGTTTGGATGCAGAGCAGATCTCGTGGAAGCAGCATCAGGTGTTGAATAGCCTTGCCTAAGTCCCCGTTATGTCACAAGGAGTTTGAACGACGGCTAAACGATTAACCCTGCAGCCACTGGAACAGCATCCCAGGTGTGCTAACAGGTGTTTCCGTCTCCCATCGGCTGAGCCGGCCGCGGTGCTACGTATCTCCATTCAGACGGAGGCGGGAGGGTGTAGCCTGAGGACACGGGAAGATGAGTGATGTGCCGCGGACTGCCGGGTCGGGAGGGTGCCAGGGTGATGAACTTCTGGGGCCTGAGGCAGGGGCTTCACCTCCCAGGTGGCTGATGATGCCGGAGTGTCCCGGGTACGGTGATTAATCGACGGCTCAGGAACGGCTTCTGAACGCCTCATTTCCTCCAGCTGTGTTTCGAGGATCGCTGCACTATGTCCACTTCTGCCTCACAGGACTTTTTATTCATGCCGTCACAATTTGAAGTTGATTAATTAGCCGCATTACTTCCCGAGAACTGCACAGCGAGACGAGCACCCAGCCTTTTAATGTACATTATTCATGTAGAGATTACTAGGGACCTTCGCGGAAACATTAAGGCTGCATTAGTATATAACTAACGTTGGGAGATTGTGAAGTAGAAATGTAACTTCAAAGTGTTACATTTCATCAGGCACCTTTTATGGGAGTCTGTTCTGTTGTTGACACATTCATGTTTTAATTATGAGGTCAGACAAATGGGCCTAATTTTCATTTATATTAGCATGTTTGAATTAGGTCTTTCGCTGTTATATTTGTGTGTATTATTGTTATGGGACTAGCTAGCCCGAGGGCCACATCACAAAAGACTCAAGGTGAACGTTACATTTGTACCTTACGGCATTGCCCCAGATTCATCCCCTGGTTCAAAATACTGACTCGCACTGAGAAGGGAAAGTGCCAAACACTGATTTCTTCTGACTTATGGGCATATTTTGCCACCCGAAAATGTTGCAGGGCACTGACGAAACACAGACACACGCACGCAATGCGTGGAGACAAAAAGACAACTGAAATTCTCACCACATCAATTCGATGCCACCTGAGCAACAATAAACCCAGAGCTTGTCCATGAACCAAAACGCCCAGCTACCTCAAATTAGAATATTTAGTTGTCATGTTGCAGTCTTGCAATAAAATATGCGTCTGGAAGAAGCTTTCAGATGTTTAGCCCCGGTTAAAATCCCCCATTACTTTAACCACTGGGGACACTTATGGAGATGAGAAAGAGATGAATGAGGGAGATGTCAGCAGTAGACAATGAGGGCTAAAATCAGGGAAGGAATCTGTGCATGTAAGACATACGATGCAGTTACGGGCTCTTTGATTTTCCTGATAATTTATTGAGATTCCATGGTTTTAGCATCATCTAGCTTGGTCTGATTAATGGACCAGCTGAAATGTAATAAAAGGAAAATGTACCACGCTTCCATATTTACCGTAGGAAAAAAGGGGCATTCTTTTATGGCACTCTATGAAGACTCTAAGAGGCATCATTTATTAGGTCAAATGGAGCCTATAGTAAAATGGCAGAGAGAGTGAGAAAGAGAGAGAGAGAGAGAGAGAGAAATGGGAACACAGCATGTTGAAGCACAAGACGACACGTAAACTGGGAACAAACTGGTCTAAAAATAAACTGTATGAATTATTTAACTTACTGACCCAGAAACAGCTACAGCATAATCATATTTGTGTTTGAATCAGGGGGTTTGCTGTGGCAAGCGCATGATACTATTAGTACAAAAACAGTAATGTAGGAAAAGGCTGCTCGAGGGGAAAGGAAGACGAGCAAATATTGTCTCCTGTCGTATCTCTCGATGCTGCGCAAATTCATAAAAAATGGCTTAAATTTACAGACAGAAATGAAGACAGATGCGAAGTTTAGAGGTAGGTCTTAATATGTATATGTAAATATGGCACTTTAGAGCAGAACAGGCCTGGGTACGATTGATTTTTAATTACAAAGACATTAGCTAGTATATATCTTTGCTTTAAAAAATGATTTTCAAAAAAGTTTGCCTAACAGTCGCCTAAGTAATAATGCAGGAGGCGAGTTCAGATAAAAGTTCTTATGTGCCGAGACGATCAAGGCACTGTGTTTCTACTCCAGGCAGACCCTCCAGGTCAGAACTCAGCTTTTAGTTCCCTCAGGATAACAAGACGCAAACCCTTCAGAGGTGATGTGTCAAAGGTTTGTACTATTAGGACGCGGTAAGGCAGGGATGGAGATGTATTATAAAGTTTGTTCAGTCCCTTTCTGTATTAATGCATTTCCCTGCCTTACTGGGCTTTTCTGTAATCACATCTCAGTAAGCAGCGGGACTGCAGCACAGCACCATTAATATTGATGCTCTGTGGCCTAACTGGCTTTGGTGAAACTTTCTCCCACATTAATATTGATGGTGTTGCTATATATCGGAGTCAGTCCCTCATTAACGTTTTATGGGGAAATACTGGAGGCACTTCTTTTTTTTTACAAGAGACAATCCCATTTTCAGCATGCATCCCCTTGGCAACAATCATTTTCTCTGGCTTGAAGTCTCTATTGAGGAGGATGGCCATACCTAACCATGAAATCTCTTCAGTGGTTTCCCAGAATCCAGGAGAGCTGTGTTCAAACGATGCATTTCAGTATATAGAGATCTAAATATTGAATGGATCACTTAAATTTATAAAAATGGACACTGCTGCAGTTCCTTAATTCTGCTTAAATCTGCACTGGTGTGAAGTGAGATGCTTAATGTCAGTTAATTAATTATGCATGCAGCCTCCGGCTTGCAAAGTACATGACAACCCCCTGACACCTATGAAAACGTATAAGCAGACAGAAAATCTGTGGTGAAAGGTTCAGTTTAACAGCTGAAATCCACAAAGATGCAACTTGATATCTGGTCTAACTGTTGTACAATAAGCCAACAAATATTTCAGTTTAAGGGAAAACATGGGTCATTAAACCAACTCATGATGATCAGCCTCAGCGGATGAAGATGGACATCAGGCAGCTCTCAAAGGGTGCCCTTAGCCATGTTCTTCCTCCACTTCTGATGGTCAATCTCAACTACTGAAGTCTGACATCACAAATCTCTGGAAGGGACCCCTCCTCTGGTTCCCTGGACATGTACTTCATCATTGAGTCACCGTCACAAGTGAACATGACACATGAGCCACCCTTGACCCTAGCTCAGCTGCTCAGCGGTGACCCCGAGCTTTGATGGAGAGCCTAAAAGACTCTCACCTCTTGGGCACGAATGACCTCAATTCATTTGTGACGGCTTGCCTATTGATTCTGACCTGCTGGAGGATTCCTCTGGAGACAAGTGGCTTGCCCTTGTAGCTGACGTTCATGTCAAAATTGCACCCAAGCGTCTGTTCATCATGCTCCCACCCCACCCCACCCTGCCCCACCCTATTTGAATTACAGGGCCGGAACATAACACAGAGACCACATTGCAGCCGAGAGTGGGGCTCCCATGGTCAAAAGCATGCAACCGCATTTCTGCTATCCTGTGCTGCAGGTCACTAGGAGCCACCAATGTTTCATCACTGTGCTCATTTTCTTTCTTGTTTCAACGAATGGCGTGTCATGTATGTAAATGTGATTGTGTTCACTTCATGACGCACAGAAGCAGTACAACTGCTGCCCCCATAGATTATGTAACATCTTTGAAATGCATTATGACACATAGCCCTATAAAATTCTCCAGTGTCTTCAATATTGACCTTTATTTATATTGCAAAAGTCACTCACAATTTTGAAAGCAGGATCAGACGGTCCCTGAACCAACTGGGATTTAAGGGTCTTGCTCAAGACTTGGACGGTGAAATTGCTTTGCCAAGCACTGTATTTGAACTGGCAAACTTCTATTCATGGGCACAGAGTTCTAACACCCTGAGGCACATATCTATCCATCCATGCCGCCATTTTCCATACTGATTATTCAGTATAGGGTCATGTTATTCACCATAAATGCCCACAGAAAAAGACCGAACAGTGAGTCACGGTGTTACCCATATTGCTGAAAGCCCTGTTTAATCGTACACTTCCCTGTTCACAGTTCACATCCCTGACGCCTCACACACACTCACTGATCATACATGTTTTATGCTCATCTCAGAAAAAAAGGGTCACAGCACCAGGGGGATGTAAGGTCACCGTGGTGAGCCATAAGTGACAGCTTTAAAATGAGGGCATAAGTCAATTTGACTCGATTTGTAACTCAGGGAAATGGAACACCGGGCGATAGGGCAATGCCTATCAAAAATTTTCACACAGCATCAGTGACTCCCCTCTTCATCCAAATCTAAAAAGGCAGGCTAGCCGTTAGCCATGAGAGCATTTATGCATTAACAAAATCCTAAGTGTCATTGGTACAACTTGTGTATTACTGACGGGTTCAGCGAATTGATTCCCTCAGTTTAGTGGAATCAAGAGTCAATGCAAGCAGAAACACAGCATCTCTGAGCAGGACACACAAACTCACGATGAATAAAATATCAATCAGAATTTCCTGTCACAAAACAAAAAATTGTCTCCTCCTCCACCAAAGTAACAATACGATTCTTTTTCTTAAATCTGAAACAAGAATCATATTTATACCTTTGATTTTCAAAGTAGTGGCGATGCAATACATTTGTCCCAATAACTGTAAAATAACCACATCAGTCCATATCCTGTCCTTCACGCTCATGTTATAATGTCTTTAATCTCAACTGAGAATAGAGTCAGAGGCTTGGACATAAACCAAAACTCATTTTGTTCGTCCAGCCAGCTGAAATTCCTATTTTCCTGTACACTTAAAATTCAAATCCCTGACACTTCACACATAGCAACTGATTATACATGTTTTATGCTCATCTCATTGATACATTTTATTTAACTGATTGCATACTGACAATATTGCAAACAAAAAAGTATACAAAAAACTTTCAAACATTTGGAACAAAATATAATGTCAGACGGGGCCAGTTTTCCCAGAGTCCCGATGGCTTGCTGTCCCATTGTACATTTCGTTGATGTGGTTTGGAAATTATGTTATTTAAAAGCACCCATGCTGCTTTAATTTCTGTAAATAATTACAGATAGCAGTGTTTTTGATGCACACTGCAAGAGGTGAATAGGTGCAGGTCTGTATTTCAGCTTACGTACTAGAGTATGGCATGCTATGGTCAGCATGAATTTACAAGAAGTTATTGACAGTGTGGGACTTCGGCGCACATTGACAGAACCCTAAAAAAGCTGAGTAAGAATAGTGTCCGTCAACGTCAGCTTACCAGGAAACGCTCGTCCCAACTGGCAAACGAAATGAGTCGTGGTAGCGCAAAAGTTAATGGAGTTCATTCAGGTGTGCAAATGCATTCAGCTAGCTAAAGATAGCATCAGGTCATGGATAATAAATCTGATCCTTTATTTGTTAGTTATTTCTGGTACCTGTTGTTGTTAGAAAACCTCACTCTAAGTCGAATGTTCTAACTATACTGTTTTTTGATTTCTGTTTTTAAGCAATAGAAGAAATTAATTTTTAAATTATATTGCTATACATGCTGTGTACCTGCTTGCTAATGCAGCAAACAGGAAATCATGATGCTGCAACTGAATACATACAGCACACAGACAAGGGTCAAGAAGTTCAGTTACTGGTTGACTAAGCACTGGAAAAGCTAAAATGCCTGATCTAAGCGATTTTGAACTTGATGTCATTGTTGGTACATCTCAGAAACTGCCACCATCCTGAGATTTTCATGTACTAGTTTCTAGAACTCACTGAAAATGATCTGATGAACAAAAAACAAGTCAATGGTATATCTGAGGCTGAAAACACCTTGGTAATGAGAGAAGAAAACAACTAAGCTTATTAAAGCTAACAGGAAGACCATAATTGCAAAAATAACAGCGCAGTACAACAGTGGTGTGCAAAAAGACATCTATGAACATAACACTCATCCCTTGAAGCAGTATTGAGGCAAAAGTGGATCCTGCTCAGTCCCTAATAAAATTTTAGGTATGTCCAAGGAAAACATAGAATTAAGTAGTTTAGCTTCAAATAATTCGCTAGTAGTGACCTAACGTACTAAATTTGTAACATAATGGAAATGAAATATTGTCTGTGTCAGCATGTCTGGTGCTGTACAAAAATGTATCATACATTGTATTTTCTTCATATATCAGTGTTTTGCAAGGTTTTATACACATTCTGCTTGGATTTTTAGTTGTACAAACCGAAAGAGACAAGAGGTTAACAAACAGAACCAGACAATGGCAGACCGTACATCGTGATAAGAGAACATTATAACACTGGATAGACAGGTTTGCTTTATTGATCTCAGGTGGGAAATTCTACACAAGTCCCTCATTTTTACATTTTTTATGTGTGAGGAAGGTGTTGAGCTGACGAGCGAGTAGGGCTAGCGTTGCAGTAACTGTGTCCTCCTGAGCATTCCTCACGCCCTGTCTGTATCCCACAGAGCGATTGCCTCTTAAATCAACATAAAAAAACAGACCGTACAAGTGGCGAAACACTAGCTTTAAGTAAATTCGCAAAAATAAAATATCAAATGTGGTAAACGGGTAGCTAAACCGTAGAGCTACCCTGAGGTAAAGGTAACACAATGACGTCGTCGTACTCTGCGACACGCTCACTGCCAAACGCTACACATGGACACGCCTCGCAACACGTACTCGCGGCGGCATGCTGGCGGCAGTGCTTTTGATGTGCGGTGCTCTAATTTGCAAAACTGAGACACAGTGCATGACTTTCATCTGAGCATGCTTCCTGCTCCCCTGGTGACACTGGCCCAACCCTGCAGCAGACTGAGACCTTGTCCGCAGCTCCGCCGTAGAGCCCATTCCGGAAGCATGGTGAATTCCTGACCCCTCATGCACAACGGCACCAGCCTGCTAACCGTTGTGTCACCAAATGAAGGATGGAGGCCCGTGTTTACAGTTACCAGCGTTAATGTCTGTAGTACTTTAGCATATTAGCTTTCCTCCTCTCGTCTGGAAGTGTCCGCCAATCCCATCCTGGGCCACAGCCCAGTTCAAACCTCTCCAGCTTATGAATGTTTGTTCTCTCGCAAAAGTGGAGCCCACATATCCTAATTATCTGGAAGTTGAACAGAGACAGTCTTTGCATTTCAGCAGGTGGCTTTCAATGTCCCATGTGTGTGTCCAAACTTTGCGCAAGACAAGTCATCAAAGTTCTGCCTCTGATCCGAGCCGGACACGCCAGTGGCATGTGGGTGGCATGTTACTTCCTGCTGATGGCTGGGAGTCATGGGGTGACGCCCGCCTGGGGAGGAGTAGGACCAGTGAGTCATCGAAGCGGGCAGTGCAGTGGCGGGTGCAGACACCGGGGTGGGGCGGGCGGGGCCGGACATGCTCAGGGCCCGTTCTCGTTGTAGTGCAGGGACAGCGGCCGGTCCCTCTGCATAGGAACGTAGGGCCAGTTGTAGCTGGAGCCAGACAGCAGCATGTCCCGCAGCAGCGTCTCGATGGGCGTCTTCCCCACCAGGCGCACAAAGAAGAGCTGCTCGATGACCGGCGAGGAGACGATGCGGAGAGACGGCAGCCGCAGGAGAAGCCGGCCGAAGCGGCTGGGCTGGCCCGGGTACTGGTTACGTACGTACTCCTCCAGGGCACACTGGCACTTCTCCTGGACACTCTCCACGTGGGCCACGTCCGACAGGCCGATGGCGTCTGTGGGCCAAGGGGAGAGGAAGGGGGGGGGCATGGATTTAGAGACAAAACAAACCCCACCATAGAATTACACAGCATACAGTCTATGATTCCCATCCATTCACCATCCATGATCACTGATCCTGTACAACAGTGGTATTCAAACTTTTTTGACGGGGACCCCTTATGGCTGATATATCTGCCCCTCACACACACACACACACACACACACACACACACACACACACACACACACACATACACACTGACCCCAAATAAACTTTACCCTGCAGCTCAATGGGAAGGATGAGCTGGTTCTCCTACACACAGGATAATTTTGGTAACTTCAAGTCTCTATATTTGTAATATTTCTAAAGGAGGCAAGTTCATCTAACCCCCCCCCCCCACGCAAAGTTTTCTGTTCCCCCCCTTCACCTGCCCTCCCTGCAATTCCTCTGTGGCCCACCCGGGGAACGTGCCCCACAGTTAGAATACCTCTGCCATACAGGGTCATGGTGAGCCTGGAGCAAAAGCCTATCCCAGGAAGCAGCTATCACACCGCAGAAGATACCCTGGATGAGATGCCAGTATCTATTATCCATACATCTGTCTACTAATCACTTATCCTTGACAGGGTCGCAGTTGGGCCTGGAGCCTCTCCCAGGCAGCAGAGGGTACAAAGCTGGGCTACATACTGAACAGGAAGCCAGTCCATCGCTGGGCACACACACGCACATACACAGTCATATGCTACAGGCAGTTTACAGACTCCAGTTAGCCATTGGGTTGTAGAAGGACCTACTGCCTTTAATTTATTAAAGTTTTATTTTTTATTTCTTAAGGTATCTGCCCATAAATCTATTTGCAGTCTCTCATTTCTTTCTTGCTGGGGGACAACCTAAGGTTACCAAACTGAAATAATGCAATATAGATTTAGCAGCGATAATAAAGGCATTTACATTCTTGAGACATTTAAGGGAAATCCAGCATTTTATATGCCTTAAGCTCTCTCCCTCATGGTCCACTGATGAACAAGAGGCGCACAAGAGTTTGGGTCAGAACCTTGACCCAGAGGCATTGTTCCGTTGGGTCACTGGCTCCGGCCATGATACTGACCAGGACCCAACCAGGAATCTAAGGCTTTCATAGGCAAGGCCCTTTTGTTGGCTAACCAAAGTTTTGTAACCCTGTGGTACAGGTGAGTTTTGTTATTTTTTCAGGCCCTGGCTTCAGAACCAGCCGTCTCCTAGATTTTACCATATGACAGTGCTGTGCTCTCTTAATCTCCACATGCATAAACCCTGCTTGACAAATCAAGGCAGGCTGCCCCTGCCTTGACACCTGTCATCCTCTGGGTATGGAGATATTCCAGCTCTGGGTCACGACGCAAAAGCTAAGCAAAGCGCCCCTCAAAGGAGTAACAGCCTTCTTGCTGCTTGACACCTGGTCTCTCCTTCTTTCACATGTGTTAGAAGGTGGACACTTTGGGAGGAAGGGGAGCATTCTGGGTAAAATGATCAGAGGCAGGAGGCTGGGCGCCGTGATATGGTGCAATGGGACAGAGGAGCTAAAGCCCCAGGTCGAGCTTGTCTAGCCCTGTTAGATCATGCTCCCAGGTCACAGCAGGAGGCCCCAGCCTGGACAGAAGGCAGGATCAGATAGATGCCTCGGGCGACAGAGGTTATGTAGGTCAGGGCCAGGCTCTTCCTCAGTATACATTATTCTGTCCCAGGGGTTCAGTATGAGTGGGGGAGGGCAGTACAGAGAGCAAAGGGGCTGCCTGCCTGGCTTCAATAATAGATGGAAGCGAAAGATGAGGAATGGAGAAAACCGGGGGGAAAACGAAGCAAGCGTCCGTTGGGCAGACTGCCGGTCTGAGTAGAGAGCTGATAAAGTGTTTCTGACAAGCTCAGCATAGCAAAGACAGACAGGGGCAATGACCCGGAGAAAAAAATATAAAATCATACTAGGCACTATGTCAGCATCATGCGATGGGTATTAGACCCAGATTCGGGGCTTTCGTTTAAATCCAGATATATGAACCCATTTAATTATTACCATGTATTAGCAATTACTAACATTTGTAAGTGATTATTAGCAATTACTAGCATTTGTAATAATTGATTATTAGCAATTATTAGCAAACTTTAGGCTATTAGCGAGTTTGGAAACTTCAGTTGATTGATTGACAGCTCAGTTTTCGCTTGCTCTGGCCTGTTGGTGTCAGGAGCCGCCCGCCACAGTACTGACCAGAGGTAAAGAGCACGATGGACTTGAGGCAGGAGTACTCCGCCGTGTCCACCTGCAGCGCCTTCAGCTTCTCCACCTGCTCCTGGAAGACGCGGATGTGGTCCATGAAGGCCACCACACGCTCGGCAGACATGGGTGAGGCGTGCAGGCCCGCAGCTGCCAGCAGGGGCGCCACGTGCAGGGGCATGGAGCACTGGGCAGCGTTCAGCACGAAGAGCTCGCTCCACGACATGCGCAGCAGCGCCACCTGTGGGGACACGTCAGAAGGCAAGTGTATGACATCGCTCTTGCCAGTTTGATTGAGCTGCTAATGCATGATTCAAACCACATTAAGTGAGAGCCGTTAGCTGTAGACAATTTTTCCATCCATGTGAGTAAATGTGTGTCATTTGAGTCATAAATTTGCCTCTAGACAATTAAATAATTAAGATCTAGACTGATGTTATTCTGAATTTATTTTTAAATTGTCATTCTAAATTGCTTACATTTTATAAATCATCGAACAAGCAGAGTATATTTTAGGAGGAATGCATGAAAGGCACATAACCTCACGGCTATGCCTCAGCTAACAGAATTATGGGTAAATATTAACCAGAGACAGCAGCATAGGCATTCGGTTCCACGAATGCATTTAACTTTGATCATCAACAGCTCAACCATAGGACAGTCTGTCTGTCACATAACCAGCACCTAGGGGAGTTTCACCGGGACCAAAACTCAGAACTAATGGTGTAGATAAGCATTCTGTTTTGCTCATCGTTAATTATTGTTGTAATTTATGCTCATTAGTGATGGTGACCGTGGTTCGATTATCAAAACCCATCCCCTCACAAAAAACGTTTGCTGGCAATTTAATACCGTGTGCAGGTTGCGTGTGTATGACGCACAGCAGCAGGTTTGTTTGACCTGCGTAGGTGCAGGTCTCACCTGGTCCATGAGCTGAAGGTCAGGGAAGAAGGGAATGTTCTTGGCCCACTCCACGGCGCTGAAGAGCAGCCGTGCGGCCAGCTCGCAGATGTTCTCAATGCCCATCAAGTTGTTGGACTGCATGCACTGGGCGCCGTACCGCGATGTCGGGTACGGTTCTGCCCTCAGCAGCAGTGAGATGAAGCCTGACAGATAGGGCTGTCCGTTGTACGCCTCACTGCTGTTACTCAAGTACTGGCCCGGGCTGGACTGTGAGCTGGACATGCGGCCTCGCTGGACAGCTGACAGGGGACACAAGGAGTTTCAGAATTAAAGCTTCTCTGTATTTCAAGAATTTGAATTAACATACAAAGCAGTGCCCCACGTTAATAAAAAGGAACTAAATTTGAGAGCTGAAGGTCACCACGCAATAAATCACATGTTATACAACACCGTTTTATTAAATATATCCAGCTGCATGGTTTATTAGAGAAAAGTAAGATGAGAATTGAGTTCCATAAGGTTTTGGACACTTTTAAAATCAATGCTTAAGCTAGATCCTCATTCAGAGGAGTTCCTGCCAGTGTTTAAAAGCCAAAGAATTTGTGTGGGGAGAGGAATGGACTAAGAATGGAATGTCAGAAGACCTTTTTGTGAACCAGCCACACGAGCCCAAGCCTGCTCAGACTTTAAGGGCCCGAGGGCGCTCCTCCTCAGCACTCCTAAGCCAATAATTGTGAATATCAAATTGGTAATTGTTTAAATGTGAAGCATGTGACATATTATCTTTAACATAAAGGATTGAGTCGGCCAGGAGATCCTAAAAGTGTCTACTGAACTGTAGTGAACCTGGAGGAGCCAGGTTCTGAATCATCCACGCTCGTGCTCGGATGTAAAAAGCTTTTGCGAAAGAAAGTCTCTACTCAGACATTCAAAAGGTACTAATGTAAGTAATTTAAGTGAATAATATAGTAATGTAAGAAATAATGCTAAACTCACATTATTTTATGCAACTATTCAGCATTCAGGGAAGAATTGAATTCTACCCTGTATTACGCCCATGCCCTATGGAAGACAGATGTGAAAGTCCTGTCCCCATAATGCCCACCTCTGGGTCACACATCCCTCAATGATGGTAAGGGCATCTCCTGTAGGTGCAAAGGGGTTTGTCAAATTCCTGTGACCAGCCCCTGATCCCACGGCACAGAACCAAACTGAAATGACTTGCATCCTGTTGCTACTCAGAGAAACATAAACCCTTATGCACTCCTGCATGGGCAAATCAACAGCTTCCAATCATCTATTAACAAATGTGGCAAAAATTCCTCCTCTCACCTCTTAATTGCTTATGGATGAATGCTATTCTCACCCGATACTGCAGATTGCCTAACAAAATAATTGCCTGTAAACTAATGTAGTCTCTCATTTGAAAATACTTAAAATTCTCTGTTGTCTTACTTTCTTAGTCAGCTCATTTATAAACCCTCTGTAAATGGAAGTAATTTTGCAAGGAATATTTTTGTCATTTAAATGGGTGATCGCTCTTTACTTTCCCAAGAGCCAAAGCTACATCTAAACCAAAACAATAAGCCTCTTATATGAAAACACTGCAGGGACCCAAAACACCCCAAGCAACGAATGCCGTGCTGCCAAATTTGTGCAGCCTGAAAATCCAGTGACTGAAAGTGGGTCTACATGAAGGACAAAGACGACACGTGTGGCTTACAAATTGACAGACAAAACCGGATAAACATACTGTGGACTGCTTTAAGGCAGCCTAGACAGCATTTTTTGAATTATGGTAGCACCAAACCAGCCCTCTACCTATAGAAGGCGCAATTAATCAAGTCTAGCTAGCCCTAATCGGAATGAATGAGCATGCTAAGAATAAGCAGGGCCAGCTGGTAATTAATCTGACTTTGTTGTTGTTATTTAAGGTTCTGTTACTTTAAATGACCTTTTTGTCTTCGGTTTCATTTGAATAGGCACTTGAGCATTGACTGCTTTTAGTAAAAAAGCCTTCATTTGGTTTCCACACTGTTGTCCAAGAAGTGCAGTGTTAAAAAAGGACAAGGGTAAGATGGCTAGTGGGAGCCTGCCCTCACTAGATCAGTAGCTTTCTGCAAGCAGTGGCAACAACACGTCAACAACAAAGGCAACAAAGGCAAGAAATGCAATATTTCCATGGGAGAATAGGGTGAGGACTGGAGCCTGGGTGCAGGGGAGTTTCTGAGCACTCAGAGCAAGTGACTCACAGCAACACACCTCAGCGACGCTGGCACACCAGCGTGCTTTGTGAGCCAAAACCGTCATCTGTTTGTCTTGGTGTTCTGTGCTTGGGCAAAGGTACAACATTCACCCCGTAAGAGGCGCACAAAAGAGTCGTTCATCCACACAACTCTGTGATAGGAGGTGATTCCCCTACTTAATTAAAAAAATGTCAGCTATGACATTCGACAGGGTCTTTCTTTTCAGGTTGGCAATTTGCTGGACGAATCAGAGCGTTGCTGTCATTTAGCGTAGAATCCTAGCCTGTCATGACTCTGAGGAGTCTGACCCCTGTCTCACCTTCCATGAGGCATAAATCCATAGGCCCCAATGTTGACTGGGTGCTCAGGGTATATTCCCTTCAAAAATCACTGGCAAGTAACAAAACGTCATTACGACTGGAGCTAATTATAAGTAGGGATTATTGTTGCTCTTCCATCCCACGCACTGCTCCTAAATATCCACGGGGAGGACACACCCAGTTGTACCAGGTTGACGACGTGTGATAATCCACGCTAAAGGATGTTAGCCGACTTGCTGCCTTTTTGTAAATGATTGTTGCAGCTCGTGCTGCGCAGACACCGGTTGCGATCCCGCAGCCGTCACCTCCGGGGACCTCCGATCTGCTGATGACGCAAAAGCGGCCTGTCTGAAAGCCTCAGCTTTTCCCGTGCGCTCAGCAACACCGATGCTGCCTTCCCAGCCTCCTGCTCTATTCTTACCCCGGTACATCTGCTACCCACTGCCAACCAACCCCCCCACAAAAATATAACTCTAGCTGAAGCAAACCCTTCAAGCATAAACGGACCAGAGTGTTGTAGATGAGCGTTTAGCAACGTAAACGCGTGACCGCTTCCTTCCACAACATCATCCGTTAATCTGTATAAAATTAAAATCTCTCCGATACACCAGGGAGTGGTTGTTCTGACGATACTCCTAGCTCTTCAAACTTGCTTCCTTTCCGCTTAAGTGCATGTGAGACACAGTTGAGAACCGAAAAATAAAATTTCCCTCCTAATATGAAATGCATAATAAGCGTCCAAGGGGAATGGGGAAAATCCGAATGCGGTTTGAATCACAGCAGGTTGTAACCGTGCGCCGGTGTTTTTCCCGTGTTTACACCTTATGTATCATGAAAGAACGCAGTGCAACTGAGCGATGCATGTTTGTGTGCATTTTTATAGCTCCATTAATAGAGAATACAGTACAGAAAATACCCCTAAATCTAAAACAGAATGTCACCTGGCCATATCTAATACACCATGAAGTAAAGGGAGAATGTTAAACAGGAATAAAGAAAACAGACCAGTGATGACAGGGAGATTGCAAGCTGGCCCTGCGTGACCCAGCCACTAAAACATTAGCAGGAATTAATCATCAGCAGCCTCCTCGCCCTTAAGAGCAGCAGAGACATCCATCCCCGTGTCATAGTCCTCCGTCACATTTGGTCCTCGACTCCATCCGTTACATTATTCATGTTTGGCTTCCCCTGACCTAAATTTCTTATCGCGCCGAGGCTGAGTGAGGCTGGGTCGCGGGAGGCGACGGCAGTTCACTGGTCGCAGTATCGCTGCTCTGGCCGAGGCCATTATGTCTGATCAAATGCCGCACTGTTCTGTGATTACACCGCACACCGGGCAATCAGACCTCTGCTGCAGCGAAGAAGCGGAATACCTGGGTCTTACTGCCCACTGAGCACCAGCTACATATATTCATTAATATTTATAATTATTATCAACATTCAATGGCAATTACATAAACTAAATATGGTTGCGATAAGAACAAGAACCAAAGCGATGATGATTATTATTGTTAGTATTATTATTAGTATAGTATTCCACCACCCTCACCTATTTTCCAGTTCAATACCCAGTACAGGTTCACAGGGAATTATTGTTGTTGTTGTTGTTGTTGTTGTTATTATTATTATTACTATTATTATTTAGAATAAAATAACTAGCGTCAATGCAGGCACATGTGTCTGTTAGGAATTTTATAACCGCATCTTTCCCCTCTGAATTTTTTGCTGCAAAAAAATTAAGCTATCATGTGAGTTTAAAATACAGCCGCCAAATTAACAGAAACCAGTCGTTTCCGCAAGTCATCAAAAGGAGAAAAGGCATGTTTTACTACAGTAAGATTCCCTTCTCGCATTGAAATGACACGCTTGTCCATCTTAGAGTAAATGGCATTAATGAAGTTTACCATCATCGCCGCATTCATATCCCTGCGAGCCGAATCATATTTAAACAAGCGTTTTGATGATCTACTACTACGCAGTGACTATTGCATGCGTGGTATTAACTACAATATGCCTTGAATCTTTACTATAACAGAAGGAAACAGTATCACTTTGCTGAGGAATCGAATACAATGGCTGTCCCACATTCACAGATATTGACTGTCATCTGCATTTGAACAAATAAGTGCATTTGTCATGTGCAGGTCTGCACTTGATCATAGGGCAGTGATCAGTAACGGTCCAAACTAATTTTGCGCCCTAGGCGAGCATCACCAGCGGCGCCCCCCACCCATCCGTTATAGGCAAAGTGTAATTGGCTGTCAAGTCAGCGCCCCCTCATAAGTTAGCACCCTAGTCGGCCTCCTGCGTCGCCTATACGATATACCCGTCCTCGGATACAGTCCCACATACGTAATATGCGGTGGCCTCATAGGAAAGTTACGTATCATTATTATTATTACTACTACTACTTAATAGGTTTTGCTAAGCAGGTAAATTCATGTGGGCTTGTTCTTTTCATATTAAGACACATTAATACCATCTAGTTTTAAGAATAGTGGAATGTTACGCTTTTTTTCTTCCTCCGTTTGTGGCGCCCACTGGATGGATGGCGCCCTTAGCATTTGCCTATATTGCCTATGCCACGGACCGGCCCTGGCAGTGGTACGGACTTCACGCTTTCCTGACTTCGACTCTGGCTCCAGTACTGTGTGTTTCGCCGTTTCACCGCTAGGGTGTAGCGTAATTAGGTGAAAGGCTTGTGTGAAGAGGCTGCTCTGGATTACGAACTAACTGAAAAGGCTGCCCTGGATTAGGAACAAAAATCCATCATTTTAGGTAAATTGTCCACATAAAAAAGATGCACATCGTCACATATTGCGTATTTTCTTAATTGCCAAGCCCTATCCGATTTCAGTGCTTTCTTCGAAAAGTAATTAGAGATTAAGAACAAATCACAAACGAGAAGAACCGGAGTCAGCTCAAATCCATAATGTATAAAATGTCAAAGTGGTTGTATCATACAGAGAAGGGAACTGCTATTTCACTGCACTTTCTCATCTGACTAATGCACACTATTAGTCACGCCTGCAAAAAGTCGTGACACGCTCGTGAGGTCAAAGAAGTGAACACATGGCCAAAGGGTAGCTGGTGCTAGGAGAGGCGCCGTTTCTTGTAGCTCTGCAGAAGTTTCCCTTCCTCTTGAGAATACCTACGCACTTTACGGTAGCGTAAACTCTATTTTAAAAAGAAACTGTTGATGAATGTAAACATTTGCCAATACGAAATGTTTGTTACGAAGGACTGAGATCAACAGAGAAGAAATGAGAGTTGCAATATATTTTAAAATCCAGTTACTTATTCAATTTACATACTTTATTTAATATCCATATACGAAAAAATAAATCTGCCATACATATACTGAATACACAAAGGGAAAGGTTTAAAAAAGATTTTTAGGAAAAGAACTTTGACACACGATTCTAAGTCAACCAGAACCTCTCATTCCATTTCCAGTTCCATCAAATTCCTGCTTTTAGGTTATTAAAAAGTTTGAAACTGTATTTTGACAATTGCTGTTAATACAGCTAAGCAGCACCGACGTTAGCCTTGAAATGAATGTACTTACTAAACAGATAAAATGCAATTAAACATACTAAATACTTAAGGTGACGTTTTTTATGAGCTGGGAGAATCATTACACGCTCGTAATAGTATGAGCTTGAGTAGCACATTAAAGCAAATAAGCAGAGCATACTTAGCTTCGCACCTTTGGTTAAATATAGCTTAGAATGTTTTTCATCTTAGAAAACATGACACATACATTCGTTAACGACATTTAAGTTTCTAACCTAAACTAATAGTGCAAAAAAATAAGGCATCAAAGCAGTGTTTTACAAGGTCTAGACGTTATGTGAAATAAATCAATTTGCCCAACAACGATTCTGGCAAACACACGCAGACGCATACAGATTAAATCAGGACTTAGCAAATCGCAGCGCTCTTTGTTTCTTGTCAGCTGGTTCATTAAATATTCCAAAAAGACTATAACTAAAGCATAATCAGTTGAAGACCAATTTAAGCTTTAAGCGTATTTCGAACCGCGCTTTTTGTTCAGAGAACGCCAAAAATCAATTTAATTTAAATGCACCAAATATAATATAAAACACACGTTTCTCCTCTTTCTTACGAGGTTTCCAAGTTTAATAGCATGATACATTTGTATTACTTAAAACAACATTATTAATTTGTCAGTAACCAAAACTGAAAAGCTTTCTCCAAACAGAAAACAATCATGAATTCATCAAAGCTATAGGAGAATGTGTGTTGAGTCACAAAGTAGTAGCCTACATTATTTATTTAATACTGACATGAACTAGGCATTTCATTGGTGAAAATTTTGGCTATGTAATAAAGTCATTGTGCACATTATATAAAGCTTAATTTCAGACTGATCAAATATTAAATGTTTGCAAACCGAAAATGAGGGGCAAACGCACTTTTACGAAGCAGTGCTGGGCGCTCTTGCCTAAGTTCAAATAACTCACTCTTAAGCAGCCTATTGTCGTAATTACCAGATTTTCTACTCAGATACGGTCATGTCGACTCAGATTAAAGGTCAGCATACCTGCGTCACGCCACATCAGTCATAAACCGGCAATCCCAAAGTCTGAATATATGCTTTTAATTAAGCCTAAAGTTACATTGTGTAAAACCATATTTTGGTCTCAGTATAATAGGCCGCTGTGATACTACTTCAACCTCCATAGTAATGCAGAACGTTTAACAATGTTTACTCTCTTTAAAAGGGAAAGAAATTACAAAGGTAAGATCTAAATAGTTCTCATTTCTTTAGTGGAAGACTGCGTTTTTGATGGAAACGCTAAATAATGCGATAAATAACAGCCTGATATCACCTAGTACTTTATACAAATGGCTTTCACCCTTTATTAACAGTTCATTCATCCGAGGAGTTTTATTGAGCATTTTTACGGAGCGCAAATTCTAAAGTGGATGAGGACCACACCCAATGAACATTTGAACAATGTTTTAGGAGCTTTTCATTCATTAAAAACCGATCTGTTTACTAAAGTGACAGTAACTTTCAGTACCGTAAATTATCGGTCCTAGAGTCGTTCGTTTTCAGGTCAGCAGGGATTCAAGACCGAGCTCACTTAATCTCTATACAGTGTATCGAACGGCGTTATCACACGGCTCAATTCTGGCCGATTGAACCTTAATTTGCTCGTTAAATGTTGACAATGCCTCTCCTCAACGGTAGCCTTAATGACCCCTTCTTAATGTTGGCCCTATGCAGCACAAGAAACGTAGCGTCCTTTTTTTCTAGAAACGCGAGATTATTAATAAGCAATCAGACCAAATCAATGTCAAAACAAATTGGTATGCCTATTTTACAAAACATGCACATTTAAACCAAACCGTACATTTTCGACAAGAAAATGTCAAGTTCAGTCGCTTGGCATGGCCGTCGGTAGAGCTCTGCGTAATCTTTAAACTTTATTACGTGACGTGCTGGCACCTTAACAAAAGCCAGTCACATGGCAATAAAGAGCATTATAAAGGAAACGTTTTATATTACTGATATCATTCACAGAGGTTATGTCTTTAGCGCGCTCTCAGAAAATGCGGTCTTCACTCACCTTCCCTTCTCATGCCGACTTTAAGGCACTTCTTCAGGCGACAGTACTGGCATTGGTTCCGATGGTGCTGATCGATCGGACAGTCTCGATTACCGCGGCAGGTGTAACTTAGGTTCCGCCGTACCGAGCGCTTGAAAAAGCTCTTGCAGCCTTCACAGGTAAACTGCCCGTAGTGTTTGCCACTTGATTTGTCCCCGCACACCATGCAGTCCACATTAGGAATTTTGTCTCCGGATAGGGCATCATTACCTGCGGTGGAACCAGACGGTGTTCCCGGTGTCCCTCCAGAATCCTGACCGCAAATCTGGAGCTGGGACCCGGGATCTGCAGAAATGTTATCTTGCCACTGGTTTACTACCATTGCCATGCTACCATACAGCACTTTTCCACAAATGCAGTCTTACTCCGTAGCGCGGGGCGATGTAGATCCGTTCTGAAACGCCTTCCCAAAGGAAATATAAATGAAATACGCTTCTGTATTCTTCCAGATATGAAATATTAAATTTTGGCTGCGATAATATCAGTGATGATAATTTCTGTAACAAAGAATCTGATGGTATTAGGTCCTTTCAGAATATTCGTGAAACCAACGTTCATATTACGTAAGCCAAAGCGACTCCTTTACTTTCAGAAAGGTATCAGACAAGCAGAAACACGCTCCTAAAAAGTTCCTAAGCGCTCTACCTTAGGGAGTCCCAGACATTCAGACAGCAATCGATACAAGAGGTCCCGTCCCACACGGGTAACAGTTCAATGAAAGAATTTTGGGTTAAAAAAATGTCCGAAATTCCTCGCACGGATTTTCCTTGTTGTATCATGCAGTCTAACAGGTTTTCTGATTTGCAAATATATTAAGGATCATAGTTTTAAAACCAGCAAAAATATTCATAACATATACTTTCAGCATACTGACATGTCAAAAATATTAAGTATATCAAGAAATTTCAAAACAGTTGTCGAGGCTCGTAGTTACACCAAGAGCGGTTGCAAACGAGAAAGTTTTTTAATTTTTTGTTCTTTTTGATTTTTTTTTGCTGGTTACACCGTGTGAGGAAATCGTTAAACCACAGGTCGACAGTCGATAATACGCGTCTCTGCGAACCATAAATTTCCCAGTCCGTAATATGAGTGGTTCAGATGTGAAAACTGAAAGTCAGTCCCATTTCATCCGTAGGCTGTAGGTCCCATCTCCGAGAAATACAGAGCAGGATCTGCTGAAAGTGACACTGAACAGCCGTGCATGCGCCCAGCTCGGAGGGCGCGCTCCTAATTAGGACATAACTGCCATATAAGGATAAGAAGTCCGTTCCATACGCAAGATGGAAATTCTAGAACGTTCCCAATTGGCTGTAGCAAAACGAAGTGGCAACGCTGTCGTCCAATTGGACAGATCGCTGCAGTTGTTTGCTCCTGATTGATCTAGGAAATATTTTGTAGTAAACTGTGGGGCCAGTACTGCATTGGGCAGATTGAAACCATGTTCGGTTTACAGTGTATTTAGGCCATTTTCATTAATTTAGATAATCAGCAGAGGATATATGTTATAACGACATAGACTAGTATCATTATGGAATTTATAATTGGATACTTGGAAAAAAACACATATAGGGCACGATTAATTTATTGAAAAGTTGTTCACAAACCAAGAGGTATTTGCTTCGAATTTGTTTGTCAATACATACATAGAAATTCAAGAATATGGATTAGTCTCAGCTAAGAGTCTTCATTTCGTTCCATTTACAAGATATATGGGTATCTTTTTGGCTGACCTGTTGTAGGACGAGGCTCAAAACGGATGCAAACATGACTTCCAAGATAAACGAGAAAGTTGTCACCTTTAACCCACCCTTAAACGTGTTTCTGTTTGTTCAATTGTTGCCAGTTTGTTTCACAAAAGGATATACAACAGTAATTACTAATGTTCTGTTAACCTTACTTTCAAGTGTCATACAGAGTTTTTTTATTGTAACACGAAAAAAACCCACATACATGGATACGTTATAACCAATAACATATCTCAAATATTTAGCTGAAAGAACAATACTTGTTTTCGGTGTAATAAGACAGAAATTAGAAGTTTCATATACATTAATTAGGAAATAACCTCTAAATAATTCCGATGGACTTTAAAATTTATTCAGATCTAATCACTTCACGTAAAACGTAGTACCGATAAATGTAGGCAAGTAATAAAAATGTATTAATGCAACAGAAGATGTACACTAGTGATGACATCGATGCTGCCACAATGTAGCAGATTTATTCGCCGAATGTCATGAGTACTAAAGAAAAACCATTTGTTCTGATGTTCTTCAAAGAAGAAAGCATTTACTCGTAAGTAAACTACGTTTGTTGTCTACACTGCATCTGCAGTTTAAGAATCACTCCATACAAAACTACAATTTTTTTTACAAAACTATTGAAAATGTTCTGACATTGTCATAATATGATGAACAGATCATTTATTTTTGTAATGTCTGTAGAGAAACACTTGAAATATAACTCATTAAGACAGAATTGCGGTTGGAAGAGAGTGACAGCAGACACTACGGGTTTTTATAACATTTCTCTCCAGTCAAAATGTTGAAATCTAACAAAATGTCTCCTGATTGACTTTCCAGGATCTCGCCCATCTGCTGAGTATCGTCTGAAACTCTCAAATAGAGCTTACGCGGCGGTGAATGGAGATTCCATCACCTTGTTAAAAAATTTAGGGTCGATCGCTTATTTACGCTGCGTTTATATCCACTGTGGAAGGTTATTAGGGGGGTGCTTTGGCAGATATTGTGTAATCGCATTACTAAAATATAGTTTTGTTGTTTCGTGATGGTCACGCATGATGTTTTTTTTTCAGGTATTTGCATCAAGATTGTAAGCAAAAATACCTGAAGTATCTTACAGGTCAAAAGTGAACAAATCCAGTTCCATTTAGCTGTCTTTCGTGTTCATCATCAAATGGTCAGTAAAGCTGAAATGTTAATGTTGTTTGAAATTCACAGCCGTCAATAAAATGATGAAAACTGTGAAGGCAAACTGAAAATAGGACATCATGCCCAACCTTTTCACATGGCAAAAAAATTACTCATGATGTATGGTTTGCCTCAAGTGCTACTCGGGAGAAAATTGACTTTTTTCCTGTGCTTAATTGTTGGCACATGTAACCATACCTGCTTTCCAAGCCTTAGCCTATTTCAATTGCGCAGTTTGCCTCGCAAGGCCCAGAATGTACCAACTAAGAGAATTCTGCGTTGATGAACCCAGGGATTGAAAGTAAATGTATATAGGAAAGTCAACCTGATGTCTAAAACTATACGTTCCGGGTCATGTCTGCTCAAGAATAAGCAGTTATTTTCTATACAGGTCCCAATAGCTACTTGACATCTTGCAACAATAGTTTAATGTTATTAATAAGTAATGTAACAA
>JAAGVU020000129.1:15962419-15994836 GCA_011763525.2 Mormyrus iriodes
TATTTTCTATACAGGTCCCAATAGCTACTTGACATCTTGCAACAATAGTTTAATGTTATTAATAAGTAATGTAACAATATATGGACTACTTTGGATTAATCAAAGCTACTTCAAAAAAAGCAATGTCAATTATGTCCTTAATCACTGTCAACGTAATACTTTTGTTTCATGGAAAAATGAAAACTGCGACTATATTCCACACTATTAACAACTGCAATAGGACAAAATAATGTCACAGAGTAGCTCCTTTCATCACATTGCAAAATCTTCATGAAACACAAGAAGCAGGAGAAGGGCGCCCTCTAACCTGAGCGCTACATGCCTGTCAGAACTAAGGTCATTGTATGCGATTTGCAGTTGTCACTGCAGACAGATCATGTTTAGTATGTTTACTTTAAGGTTGTGATGGTGCCCTCAGCTGTTTCTAAAAAAGCATTGAAACTAAGGAATCTCTGCATCTGTCTCTATTTATTAATGATTCTTTAACAGGTCTTGCGTGTTAGCATTATATGTGTTGAAAGACAAATGATTGCTTTATCTTTTTCAGGACATAGGTAAGGAACACATGCTGACAGCACATTGCTGCACCCACCACACAACAAACCATCTCAGAGATAAGAACCTGAGTGTAGCCATGCGGTGGGTGATTCCTCAGCACCACACTAGTACAAATGGACCAGTGTGAGTTTTTTTTTCCCCGGTGGCTGGAGTGCCAATTCTGCCACCAATCCCCAGATTTCTCTGTAAGTCAGAGGACCCCCTTGCTGGGCTGGATGTAGATTAACATCATACCCAGGACGAAGCAATTGCAGGTTAAGGACTTTGCTCAGGGGCCCAACAGAGTAGGGTCACTCTTGGCATTCGAACCAACAACCTTCCGATTGCTGGGCCAGATCCCTGGCCACAGAGCCAACACTCCAGCTCCAGAACATGATAATAAATTATATCATCAATCAATCTGGAGTTTCATGCATTGAATGACCCTATACACAATTTTCTCTCTTTATCTAACCTCTCATTTTGGAAATACCACTATTATCCAACTACCTTATAACAGACTCTTCACAGAAACAATCCATCAGTGATTTTGTTTGGATATTAAAACATACAGCAACCACAACTGCATATTCACCAGGGGGTGTTTGAGACTGTATTAATTCGATGCCAGATCTCCTTATGTACTGTTACGGATTTTTGTCCAAAAATGACACCACTAGTCTAACTCTATGAAAGAGTGTACTTAAAACTTGCAATTAGCCACAAACAGTGGCATTGTAAGCAGGCCTGGTTCTAGACTGTATCAAATGGGGGGGCAGTAAGAGATGTGGGTGGGTCACATCATTGGCTTTAGTGGGGCATGCGGAGCATTTGGTGGGGCATTGCCCCCACGGGCCCCTGCCTAGAACTAGCCCTGATTGTAAATGCAGTAAGGGTTAGGGTAAGACAATGGTTCTGCAAGTATCAAGGGTATGCAGGGTGCATGAGAGCGTAAGACGCAAAAATTACACTGTATCTTTTTAAGACATATATCGTAAAGAGTATAAAAGAGTAAATAAATAGGCACCGTTCTGCTGAAGCTCTCACCTGGAGCATGTAAAACAGGCAGATTAGCAAAATAACTGTGATAGACGGCATGCCCCTTTACAGGGGACCAGAGCAGCTGGTAGAGTAAATTTGAAAAAGGATGGTGGGGGCAAACACAGCTGCACGGTGTGGCTCAGACAGGCTGGGGCCGTTAGTTTGGTCTATAATTTATGGAGGTTGTTTTATTGTGGGAGCCACAATGGCGCGCTCCTTCCCTGAGCACCTAAACGCAGCCTGCTTCGGAGGGGCACTCAAACAATGGTAATTTGAAAATGCGCTGAAACAAATTTCAACATATAGTTTCTCACCAGGCTTCCAATTCTGATGTTCAGGTCAAAAGCACCCGTGTGAATGAGGGTAGAATTGAGTTTAACTGAATTTTGCCAGTAAAAATCTCAATGATTACTTCTTCATGGTAAGCTTTAAATTCATTCCATCTTCTAACTCGTTATCCAGGTTAGGGTTACAGGGGGGGCCTGGACCCCGTCCCAGGAAGCAAAGGACACAAGGCAAATATGTTAGTCCACCACAGGGCACATACATTCACACCCACAATCATGTGATATGGCCAATTTAGACACATGAGGCAGCCTAACTGCATGTCTTTGGACAGCAAAGCAAACCCTGGAAGAAGGTAACGCAACACTGAAAAACAGCAAGGGTTGTTATTCAAACCTCCAACACAGAGGGGTGAGACAGCAGCACAGGCAACAGAGCCACCCCACCTCATTGGGAGCCATGAACATACGAAGAAGTCTTAAGTAAAATATTTTATTTTAAAAGATGCATGCTTTTTTCTGTGTGTTTTTGTTAAATGCTAAATAAGTACATTTCTATTGTATATGAACTGTAAGTATACACATATTAGATTAGTGTGTAGTGATGAGTACAATATGTATTTGGTGAATGTGAAAGCCATACATTTATTGTAAAATATATTATGGCCATTTGAGAACATTTTTCATTGTTTACATTTATATGCTCAGAAAAATATACAGGAAAACAGAATGAAAAAAAGAAATGAATACGAAAAAGTTAAGGGTGGTCTAGTCACAACATTCATTTTGCATGTGTATGTTAAAGTAAAAAAAAAAATCTGTTGCGATAATTAATTTTCTAAACTTATTAATTAGTTGCGTATCTTTAATAACCTTTAAGCTTTCTAGGTAGATCTACTTGCTAATTAAGAAAAGTTTATCTTCCTGAGATGCACCACGGGATTTAGGAGTTTCACATGTCAGTTCAGAAGAAGGCAGCTTTCTAGTGGATTAATATTATCTGTGGTTAATAAGATGAGTGACAGCAAATTATAGTATGTGATCTCTACAGTTGCCTGGCAGTTCTGTAGCTTCATGGATTGTTTGTGTTTCTGTTTGATGGGTGTAGTTGTCTTTTAGTGGCCCTAATACTCTGTCACGATACTTTATAATGTGACCATTTCATACTGCTTTGTATGTGTGCTATTTCCTACAGCCAATTGGGGTTAATTAGGAGGTTAAACATTGCAGAGTTTGGCATCTTAAATCAAGATATATCTGTTCCTTCACTGACCTCACTGGGCTAGTTTCTCTGGACCCTCTGGCTTTATTTAGTTGTTTGTGAACTCGAGACCCATTTTTCATTCTTGGTCTCAGCACTGTAGATCTTATTTTGCAGTTATTGACAGAATTAGGTATTACCGTAGCTTAGACCTCAGTTATTTTGAAAAGATATATATATTTGGAAATATATAAGTAGAAAATGTGCTTAACGTTACTTGAAGTCAACTTAAAATGTTTATCTTATTTTATTGCCTTCATTCCATGTGTTTGTTACTTGGTCTTGTGTTCTGTAAGTCAGTATAACCATGACATTGGAGTGAATCAAAGGAGCATACAGCCAGGAACAGTTCATCATGGAAAAGCAATAAGAAGCAGTAAAAAACAGATCAATATGGAACAAGACTAGACCATGGTGTGGTATATGACATCATTGGTTCCTGTAGCTCAACAAGTAAAACACTGCACTAAAGTCACAAAGGTTGCAGATTCAAATCTGAGGCACATGTGTAAATTGTAACTTTTCCTTCTCCAACAAGTTACATTTCACGAAAGCATCAGTTAAATGTGATTGATTTATGCTCTTTGACAAATTTACTTAGTAAACAAGCTACAACCTACAGCTACAGGTGTGTTTAACCTTTGCACCTAGGCTCCACAACTAGGAATATAAAAAGAGATGGTGGATTGTTCATAACCTGAGGCCTTTGCTAGGAGAGCCCAGGCCTTACCACTTACCAATAAAATCCCCCATTGGAGGAGCCTGCATGAAGGGCGTGAACATGAGAAAGCATTTTGTACACATTGTGAGGAGACAGTGTCTTCCATTGAAATGCATATCAATTTGTTCTTCATGACTGATAAATATTTGACAGTCTTCCTAGCGAGAGAAAGAAGCTGTGAGTTGTAAGTTACCAATTAATGGTTACTGTGCCCTTCTGGAAAAACTCTTTAGCTTTCGTTTTTATTGGTCAGTACCTTGACTTTATAGATTCCTTGCCTGTCAAGTCAAGTAGGCAACATGATTTGAACATAATTTGAATTGGCATAAAAAAGACATACAAAAGAGTTTAAACTTGATGTGTGAGGGGCTTTAATCAGCTGACCCTTATATTTCGGTAAGGGTGGTAGGAGCAGGTACTGTAATGGCCAAATTGGATGAAGCCCCATGACAGGCTCTGGTGTCGTCGACTTGAAGAGAACAGCTTCTCTAGAAGTTACTGTAAGTAAATAATTCACAATCAAGACTCCCTCACCCAACTCCAAGAATAAGTATTGATTCCATGTTTGTTTTTTGTATGTACAGCTGTTTGCAATTTACAAATTGTTGACTATATAAAGATTTTTTTGAGGAAATATGCAAGACCAGTACTAGATAATAGTTTATATTATGGCAACATACATGAACAGGCCATTTCATTTCTATCTGAGAATTAATCACAATATAGAATAATGTCTCTAAATGTAATTTTTATTAGAACTGGGTGATTCATTTTTATACATCAATAATTGTCAAAAAATGCATGTATAAACATGTTTTTGACAAATAAAAGCTGTTTAAAATTATTTTATTTGTGTAGATCAGCCAATATTGGATATCATCCATTTTAAATACAGAGAAACCATTTCCAATTTCTTTGATAGTGGGGCAATCAGTTAACAATTGTTTTAATACTGACTTCACACACATGACAAATGTCTTGCTGGGAGAGACCCTGGACTTACTATAACCCTGCAATGGATAAGCACTAAAATAAAATGGATAGAGCGATAAACGTCACCCTAAATAAGCTGGGATGTTAAAAGAAGATAATTTATTAAGCTTTAATGATTATTAAGCATAGATACTGTGATCAGTGTAACAAAGCAGTAAACCAAACCAAGTTGCTCACCCTCTTCATGTTAATGCAGAGTATACTGTCAGTCATATCCCAAACGCATGTCATGTCATGTGGCAGTAAGTCACCTCATGGCTCGTGTGACTCCTTGCAATGCTGCTCGCATAGCCACCACAGGTGCAGACAGCCATGCCCTGCCTGGTAGTGCCTGGTTGAGCATGAGACCCTGACAACCCACAGAAATATGCCTCAGGGTTGTACGTATTGCTCGCCATAAATACAGCAGCTTCCTGGTAGTCTTACTTTATAAACCGACAGCAAGTGTCCTAATTATTCTTAGGGATAACAGGCAAATAACCATAAATGGAATAGTAAGAACAGGCAACATTTGTTTTAATTACACCATCATAACATAAGCAATTATTTTAATTTTCTGGCTATATAACATTAACTGAATTATTACATTACTTTTTAAGAATGCAAATTCCTGGCATTGCTTTGGAATGTTCAAACACCGTTTTCCTAATTGCACTTTAGACAGTGAAGACGGATGGATAGTATCAGTGTGATGGTGATGAACATAATCATTGTTGTGGTGTGTCTGGAACACTCGTACTTGTAATTGACCCCAATGCCTTTTTCACCTCATTGTTAAAACAATCAGATTCTGGCCAAGTGGTAAATTACTAGCTACTGCTCGAGGGTTTGGACCATTAGCAGCTTTCAGGGATGCTGTTTTATTTGCTTCACACTCAGTGCTAAAATCTGCTTTCCTGCTGAAACCTCACTCATACAAGGGAGAGGGAAAAAAAATCCCCACAGTTAAAATCTCAGACGGTGGTCTTTAACGCATTCTCCCTCCTTCTCAGTCCCAATAAAACTTGTGACCACCGGTTGACCTTTTGCGTTCCCGCTCTATTCTCTCCTTTACCAGAGGGACCTACCGGTGACCAATCCAAGGCAGCAGCTGCATGGGGGTAGGGTGTGGGGGGTCACAGGGGTCACAGCACTAGTAAAGTCTTTGCTGGGGCTGATATGGGGTCTCACTCCTCCCTTCAAAGACAGCTGCGGTGTCCGGGGGCTGCCCTATTGGCCCCACCATTCCCGGCCTCACAGGGGTCGAGGAATATTAGGGCTGAGAAAGTAATACCAGGTGTTGGGCTCTCAGCCTTTCCAATGGGGTTCCTGTTTCTCACTGCGGGAGCTGGATCAGAGCAGGACCTGGGCCACCAGTCTCCAGTTTGGGAAAAGCCCCAAAATTCCAAAGCGACAAAAACTTGCAAGCATGCGAGCCATCGCTCCAAACAAAGAATCCGGTGCCCTGCTCGATGACTGCGAATTAATGATTCATACAGAACAAGGAACCTGTCAACAAAGAGAGCGGGCCGCGACGTGGGAGATGCACGAAGATCCGAACTCCCGAGTCACATCCTGTCTCAGTGGAAACACAAGCGAGAGGCATGGGGTCAGGAGCGGGGTGGTGGCAGGGGCAGCTGAGCTTTTAACTGCTCGAAAAGGCAATCCTTGAATAGCTGTGAAGATCAAGCTGGCTGAATGGGATTCATTGTGGTGGGAGCGAATCGACTCTGACACCGAGCGAAGACCTGACAGAGGGATACTGTCAGCGCACAAGTGCTGCTGTGGCTGCGGCGTTAAGTAGAGTAGGGGGAGTGGCAGCTTTCCGAATTGGAACATCTCCTAGACCTCAGCCTGTTAAATGAAGGGGGCCTTAATTAACACTAATTAGCATCAACGACAGGCAAGAGGCCATTAGTCCAGCTAATCCAGGATTTAGATTTTTCTCTTGGATCCCTGCTGGCCAATTCTCACCCTAGCCATAGAAAGGGTACATTGTGGACTCCAGCTTCAAAGCTTTCCCCCCCAACAAGGAACCTCATTAGCCAGAACCGCGCCCGGGTAGCACATAACTCACAGGGAGTGGGCTTAGTGTTAACCTACGAGTTTTGGGTCCAACACTCACCAATCAATGGCTTGTTAGGTTCTCTCGGGCTCCCTCTTTTCGGCTTCAGAGCATAAACGAAAAGGGAAAGATCTGATACTGTAAAAAGAGTAGAAAAGAGCTCCATTCAGGCTACGTCTGGTCCGCCAAGACATGGGACTGATTGTAAAAGAGAAAGAGGCCTTTCCTCTTTGGCACGGTACGTGACCTTTGGGTTTCTCTGTGTAACCGTCTTGTTCTCCCTGCCAAGAATGAGTAGCGTCAGCTTTACTGGAACATCTGAGGGAAACAGTACTATAGAGCCTCAGTAGAATGAAATTAAAACCCTTCCATCGACCACCATAACGAAACGCTGCGTATAGCTATTACCATTTCTTGAATGGAAACCACAGTAGAAGAGGACCTCTTTCAGAATTAAACAAGAAGCAATTATTAGGGAGCAAAACATAAGGATTGCATTTTAAAAATCCCTATTTATGAATTATACCACACTTTATTACACAATTTAGGTCAGTTATTCCACATATTAAAATTGAACTGCATCAGTAGTTGAGAAGTAATTATAAGCGATAGTAAAACTTTTACATGGGATATATATCACAGTCAAGATCCAGAACGGTATTTTGGGGCTGCGAGTAATTTGAATTAAATGGGGATGCCCATTCCCATTTATTTAACGGCTCAGCTTAAAGCACATGGTTTTAAATGGCTTGAAACATATGCTAGTTAATGATTTATCACATATGTTAGAAACGGAAAACAGATCACTGGTGTCTGGGTCTGTTTGCTCCTTGCTGGCACTCCTGATCCATGAAGGAGGTATCTTGAAAGTGATTGATCCCGCCATATGTGAAACCCTCTGCACTGGACTCCCACTCTTTGAGCACTGAGTACCAGCAGCATTGTAGCCTAGTTCCAGATGATTCAGCCAAAATGGGCTCATGAAGAAACAGAATCTAAGATGAGAAGCTCTCCTTTGTCATGATTTTCTTCCCCTGTTTGACGTCACAGTGAGAGAGGTCTACATACCATAATAATATGTATCAGTTAAGATACCTGCATTAAACACACCTTTGTATTTAAATGATGAAGTTGCATCCCCCCCATATCACAATCTCTCCTACACCAGTGCCAGTACATCGGATACCTTGATATAGCGTTTCATGTTTATGTTACCAGTCAGGAGATATTCCTTAAAAGTAGAACAACTAAGGGAAACACACATGCAAACACACATACAAACACACGTGCACAGACACACGAGCAAGCACCTTTCCTCCCCCCCACAGAGACTGCCACCCTCCCCCAGCCCTGTAACCCCATCTGTCGGCATGCAGCTCGAAATTCTTCAATCGCCCTGACATTTGACCCCTGACCTTTCTGGCAGCATAGAGAAGGGAAGATGAAGTATCTGGGCCTCTTTTTCTCAACACAAAAAATCTCCTGTTCTTATACCACCACACCCCCCCCCACCATGCACAGAAAAACATGCACACACGCTTGTAGCTAATTTATGTTTCAGATGTTTCTGAACCAAAAGCTAGTTAATTCCGATTGGGTCAAAGTTACCTCTTCATATACTGGTACTGGTAAGCAACTTCATATACTGGTAAGCCACTTTTATTTTCAAATCACTGCCTGGAGACAAATTAAATTTTTTTTTAAAAGCTGGTCACTAGCATTTGTGAATTGTATGTGTGTGCTGTTGTTCAACAATGACTCCAGTGTTACTGATGCTTGGACACAGATCCTTGTACAGAGCTAGACAATTTTCCTCAAGCAGAGCCTGCTTCAGTCTGTAACAAACAGTAACATGTCCGCACAACATGTTTCAAGTTACACTCAAAAATGCTCAGTGTGCTTGAAGTGTTATGTTGGGGTTCTGGAATTGTCATGTGACTTGGATTAGTTATGGTTATCTATCTGAAACCATGCTATTGATCTAAACCTATCATCAATTCTAAAAGTAAAAGGCTTAATTGTCCTTAATTGTTAAGTGTTTTAACCATTGACAGCAGCAGATTGATTGACTTTGTATTGCCTGACACTAAAGACTGACAATTAATCTTCGTAAAAGGTTTTATTTATAAATGGGAAAATATTAAGCAAGAGATTAGAGTGCAGCATAAAACCATTATATAGGCAGATTTTAATTTTTTGTCTTAGGCTTTGTTTTAACTGTAACAGATTAGCCATTATGTGATGTACTGTAAACCAAGGATTGTGAACAATTTTCCAGACTGTTTGAGTTCTGACCTTAAATGTTTATATTGTGCCTGATGAAGAAATACTTATAGATTTGTTTGGATGGTAAAAGTTAATTCATTAAAAATTGTAATAAATATTATATGTTTTTTACTAGAGTTAGATCAAACACTGGTTCAACCAACCCATTGGCTGAGAGATGCCCTATGTTCTTCTGTGGGAAATATCGGACATCCAAGAAATGAAAGGTTTACACATCTGTCTCAAGCCTAAGGGCTCGTCAGACATATTCTCCCACTGGAGTCCCACCCGCGAGAGGGTTTATGAAGCCATCCATCACCCCTGAATAGCCCAGCGGTCAGGATCAGCTGCCCCGGGCGTCTCTGAATGGAAGAGGGATGGGCAGCCAACTAGAGTGGGCAGGCCTTGTTGCTAGTGCTGTGATCTTTCACTCTAGCCTCTGAGTAGTCACCAGGGAAAGTGATTAGCCCCCCTCCTCCTTTGTGTAAGCAATAATCTATTTCTCCTTGACACCACAAGAGTCTATTGTCTTCCCTCCCTAATTGAAAGCAAAAACAGATTCCAGCTATCTCCTACCCTCAGTAAATATCTGCTTCCTTTGCCATGCATATTCCTATGTTGTCTCTCCCTTATGTAATTGCCTATTTTCTTACTATCCCAAGGTGTAGCTCAACCATTAGTGCAATGTGCTAACAATGCACATATCTTGAGTACAAATCCTAGAAAACACACATAAATTGTAACCTTAACCAAAAGCCATTTTGGCAAAAAGTGTCTGATAAATGGCATTATAGTTGCTTGCTAAATATAAATATTGCAAGAATCAAACAAATAAAAAATTTCTTTGAAGATGGATACATGTTGTACTAACATTAATGTTTCAGCAAATTGTGGTAACGCTTCTGAGACCATATTGTGTCAATGTATTCTCTTTGGTCCAACCTCATCCCCATTCCCTTGTCCTATTAACTTTCTTGAACTTTCTTTTTTTCTGTAATACTCTTTTTGACACCCTCATTCAGCATTGGAACCAGGGGTGATTCTAGGATTTGACCTGCAGGGGGGCTTCGTCAATTTTAATCTGAAGAAATTCGGGTCTCCAATATTTCGGGAGGGCTGAGATAAAAAAGAGGGTAGCTATTGCCCCCCCCCAAAAAATATACAAGGTTTAGAATCTCCAGTGGTTGGAAACCAGCATACCGCTTAGCAGGATGTAGAGAAATACTTTTTAAGAGTAATTAATATTCCTGATTAAGATAATAAGGTTGATAACTGCTCACTTAAACTCTATAGCCAGTCAGTGCACCAAGGCATTCACTAAGGTAGAGGGATGTGTACAGGCCTGATCCTAAAAACTCAGATACACTCTCTAATACGATGACCACTTGGAGTAACATATATGAACAAGTGCTCTCACATGTGAAAGTTCCACCTTGTCATGCTGAGGGTTTCCATAACTTTCAAGGCTTTTAAGAGACGTAAAATCTAAAAATTTAATCTTGAATCCACAATTTAAATATATTGAGTTGAGGGGGATTGTTTTGTGAAAAAACAGAAACAGAATCTGTTAAAAAAACATGGGGGGGGGGCAAATGATTGCTGCCCCCCCACAGAGGCTCAGCTCACTAGTTCCTTTTCCTCTGACAGCCTCCCCTCTGTCCCTTTCACCACAATAGGAGACCCAACACAATGTGCCAAGCTATGTTATTTGAAGCACTAGGGACCTGACCCTCCTCGCTGCCTTGGCACAATGGCACCCTGTGGAGACGCCCCCTTCATTTCACCTTCTTAATGACAGGTCTCATCCTCTCTCTTCAATTTGGGGAGGAGCCCTGCCTTCCCACCACCTTTCCCTAGCTCCGCCATCTCCACCCCCTACTTGGGTCCCCTACCCCCAGTCCCTTTCCAAAGTCACATCTAACATTCCTGGAGTCGTGGATTCTCATTACAGTAAATGCTACAGTTGGTTATTAGTACAGAGGGTTACGATGGTCCATGTTACGATATTTCAACTTTACGGTGGGTAAATGTTTTTTCACTTTCAGCACATTATTCACTAAATTAGATATTCAACATTTTATTATAAAATAGGCTTTGTGTTAATGATTTTTCACAACTGTAGGCTAATGTAAGTATTCTAAGTAGGTTTAAAGTAGGCTAGGCTAGGCTATGATGTTTGTTAGGCTACGTGTACTCTATTAAAATGCGTTTTCGCCTTACAATATTTTTTGCCTTATGAGTATTCATGGTTTGTCGGAATATAACCCCATCGTAATCTGGGGAAAGGCCCTTATTCTGATTGCCTGAGGCCCATAGGTTTTATTCAATCAATAACAAACCTGGTAAATGAAACACAATTCATTACACCCATTTTCTTTAGTTTTTCTCCTGGTGGCCTCCTTGCCCCAATACAGAAAGGATCTGAAGCAATCAAGCATACTTATGACAAACAAACTTAAGCTCCTTAAGAGCCTTAAATGCCCAGACAGAACAAAACATAATGGAAAGTTTTGTTTTTTTCACATTCATTACTTCCCCAGTCGGTCTTCCCACAATTACGTACAATGCAAACCCCTTCATTATGCATGTAAGATTTAAATTTGTTTGCAATCAACGTTACGGTGCCCAATAAATCCAAAGGAGTGTTAGTGATTGTAAAATTAGTGCAAAATAAAATACTTAAAAAAATCACTTGAGAGAGGAGTAGAGATGAAAACTAGCTTTTTGGCTAACTGGCATATTTACAGAAAATAATATCAAACTGCAATGTCCCTGTCAAATAAACCAATAACCAAACAAACAAATCTGTCTCCATAGACTTTGCTGCCTTGTGCACAAATAGGGACACAAAGTTTCTCCTTGCAGTTTGGTAAGGTTGCATCCAAACATCTGGCTATATTTTGGTCACTCTGGGTCCATACATTGCTTTTGTGCCGTTTTTTCAGATCTTTTGAGGTATGAAGAGCTAGACTAAGCAGAAGGAAGGACTAACACGAAAGCACCACCGATGTCGGTAATGATGGCCTGTGGCTGGGGGGCTAGGGGACAGCAGAAAAGAAGCCCTCTTCGGTAGCCTCAATGTCTCCTGTCCCAGGGTTCTACCCTGGGGGTAGAGGGGATTTTACGGTTGACCTTCTTCTCATGCCTTTGTGAGCCCCCTCACCCCACATTCATTCTCTTGACCTACTTGGCCATCCAAGAGCTGTTCACATACACCATCCAGCTCTGTATCATCAGGCTGCTCCACAACATCGTCAAATTTCTTTAAGGTGTGCATTTTTATTGCTATTTTTTAAAACACAAAATATTGCAGCTTGATTGAAGGTAAGTTTTTCTTCATAGCACAAATACATGCAACCTTACAAAATCAGAAAAAATTTTAACACCAGTAAATTAGAACTCTCCATGGGCATATCTCACCTGTTACAAGATAAATGAATCAATATCAGTGTTTAAGAGAGCCACTGATTCTTCCTAGAAGTTTCAAGGTAACTCTAATAAAAATACATGTATACATGCAATACATGTCTGAAACTGCAATCTGCATTACAAAATGGATTTGACTACTAATTATGCGTTGCCCCACAAATTGATCTGGGAAATGCTTTAACTTTGACTAAAAAGCTACAATATCTGTTGTAGACTTTTCGACATTAAACTTTTTTATTCCTGATGAAAAGATTTAAATAGTAATGAAATGGTAGGTATAACTAATCTACCTTTTGTATCACATCTCCTTTTTTACAGATCAAAATATCCACAGTGTTCTATATCTGAACATGTTTTGATACATGTGCTAAGATTTACTTTTGTGAACAGTAAACCCTTGTAAATCATGTGTGTCATCAAACATGTGATTCCTACAGCACTTTATATGACATGAAAGGGTCAGCTTCTTTGTCTCTAGTGTGCCTGTTGTATTCCTTACTTTGACCTGGGGGAGAAGACAAGCTGGAATGCTCTGTGAAGAGCATGAGCTTAAGAGCTTCTGTCAGTCACATGAGATATATCTCCAACAAGTAGATTTGAGGCATTTTCTGGTCAAATGGACCCAAACAAAGAACTGTGTAGATGTCTGTTTATACGTGTGAGAGACGGATGCAGGGTGTCAGGGCACAGGAAGCGGGTTCAGGGAGGGGCTGCTCTGTTTTGTAAATACTCCCAAGTCAATCGCGGCCCCATGGTAAGGGGATGGAAAGGGAGGCAGAAGCCGTCCTGCAAAGGCAACATCAAAACACAATAAGAGTAAATGAGAACAATTTAGGGAGCCCTTTCTGCCATTAACTATAAAAAAAACAAATAGAAATCAAAGTATTCATTTTACTGGAAAATTACTCACCAATAACCATCTACTGGAAGTGGAGAGGCCAAAAAGAGAGAAAAAAATTAACATTTTGTCCTTGGCTCATCACAGACATAATAACCCACAGTAACATCTATATTCTACACAAATAAGGCAAGAGAAATGTGATATACTTGTGTTATATAAACCAAATGGAAGCACTTGGTTACTCTGACATTTGCTCTGGCTTAAGAGCATAATGTTAATGGCTAATAACTATTCAAGGCACTCATAAAATCAACCTGAGAGCCTCCCTTCTTTATGGGTTAAAAATGAAGATCTAAGTTTTGAGAGGGGTATAGGAGTGGGGGTCATTTTGAACAAAGGCCATAAAAAACAGAGGTCACATGGCTTGATGTCAAAAGTCTTTCAGGCATCATTGTGCTGAAGAGCAGCGGCACTTAGAAAATCAAGAGACCTGTTTGAGAGCACAAGCCAAAATATATCAAACAAGCTGACACCTTAATGATAATGTGTTTTGTTATTCTTAAAGTGTAGCCCTGTTTTGCTTTCTTTGTGCTTGGGTCCTTCAGATCTGGCTGAACTTCCTTGTTGAAAGCATGGCTTGCTTGGTTGTTTTGCTTTAGTCTAGATAGGTTGGGGGAAGTGATATCTATTTGTGTGAGGCAACGCTGGATTTGGACAGTGAGCATGGTAATATTGCTTGCATTGAAAAAGAAGCACAGAAAAAGATGGGAAAAAAAAGAATCCGTGTTCTTGAGGTTCTTTTCAAGGCACGAGGTGCCAGGAGCTCAGTCGTTAACAAGCAAGGTGCAACTGAATGCAGCACTGGGGGAAGGGGTGCTGATAGATGTACGAGGCTTACCTGTGGAACATCTGTGTGCAGATGTCCATTCAGCCGGTCTCTGGCAACAGGGAATGCATGACCTTCCAGCGGGGGGGGGGGGTCACGGCTGCCTCTGCTCCAAAGGGCCCACATTTGTCCACTGACTGTGTGCACATAAGAAACCAGGGCGACCAGATGTGGCCCAAGTGCGCAGCTGAAAAAAGATTTATAGTAGTAAAATCTAGTGCTTCTATGTTATTATTCCTCCAAGTTTCACTACACTTATCCAGGGGCCAGTTACTGTGGTGTCGGTTTTCACATAACACTTACAGACCGTTTGGTCATGAGCCTAGATGCTCTAATTATTCCTTATTCCATACCTAAAATTGTCGACATATTGACTGGTAATGATTTTGGTCGAGGTTGCTAGTGGGGCCAACATGCAAAAATTTTGCTGAACTGTGTTGAGCAATAGTGGCTTTGCGTCTCTTCCTGTAAAGTAAACGTGGATGACAGATGACAAGGCCCTGGAGGGAGTTTCAGCCCGTCCACATGTGACTTTGCAATGAGAATGCATGTGACGGCTGCACCGTGAACCTCTATGCCTTTCTGTGTCTTGAAACTTCATTTCCCATATTGACTTTTCTCATCTCTTCTGTCCATAATTGTTGGCATGCCAGTCTTCTCTAACACCAGTCACAATTCTGAAGCCATACTCCAGTTATGAAACTGTGAATCCATGGGAAATGTATGTCGTTATTATGGACTTTCATAACCTTGCCCAAGGTAACAGTATGAATTTTCCATTCAGCTCGATTATCAATCACAATTTGCCATATGAACTATGCAGGCTCACAGGGGAGGGGGCATGCCTATCCATGAAGCTTTGGGTGCAAGGTAGGGAATAACCCAGGACAGGACACACACAAAATCTGGTAACTCCAATTCATTTCAGTGTGCTTTTGGACCGTGGGGTAAACAGAAGAACCCAGAGGAAACCCCACAATGACATGGGCAGAACATGCAACCTCCACACACATACAGCTGAGGTGGATTCTCCAGAGGTGTGAGGTGCCACTGTGCTGTCCCCCTACATCTAGTTTCCAATGGCAAACTAGATCGTCCATTTTATTGTCTGTTTTGTTAGCCCTCAACAAAGTGCCACAACCATAATGCCTCTCATTAATATTTAACTAGCCAGTGCTGAATGCCTTCATTCTAGTATTTGTGGAAACTGGCAGCAGTAAAGATTGATAGAGGCCATGTGCTGAAGCCAGAGCTAATCGCTGGACCCACAAATGCTGAAATGTGTGCATATGTATCATTACAGATACAAAAGTAAGGCTTAAAAGACACAGATACAAATGTATAACTCACAGTAATTCAACTTATCAAATAAAAATGCAATATTAACGCAGTATGAAAGTATTCATTTTTATTCAACTTAACATTGAGTACTGGCATGATTTTATTGTGAACAGTGCCAAAATTATTTAATTAAATCAAATACATTTTTATGGCCATACTGAAAAAAAGAAAATTTTGACCTTACTTATGACTCCACCAGATAAATCATGTGATAACTTTTCACACCTGTATGTATTTTTCCCTCAAATCCCTGCTGATCCTTTCCTGCATTAAATCTTCGGACTACTGAGTGTTACTAAAGCACAGGCACACTGACCTTCTCCGTGTCTCATTATTTTCATGGCGATCAGTTTATCTAAACCAGTGTTTCCCAACCCGGTCCTAGGGGACCCCCAGCCGGTCCATGTTTTCGCTCCCTCTCAGCTCCCAGCAAAAACATGGATTGTCTCTGGGTCAATCCGGACTGGATTAGAAAACACTGATCTGGACGTCTTCCTTGCAAAGTTTCTCAAAGAAGTCATGTTATGTAAGTTACTCTCTCGAGTAATAAAATTAAAAAGCAAACGTCTGTACAACACAAACCAATCAAGACAAAACAAAAACTGCAACATTTATCAGATGAGAGTTTGTTTTTGAAGCTAAATCACCCAAACTGCCGTGGCTGATGCTGAATACGCTATTACAGTGTTTCCCAACCCGAACTTCGGGGACCCCCAGACGGTCCATGTTTTTGCTCCCCCCCCAGACAGTATGCTACCTATTGGGAGTTGGGAGGGTGCAAAAACATGGACTGTCTGCGGGTGCCTGTGCACACAGCGCTATTCCATTGGGATCCATTTGGAGTGACAGGGCCAGGCATGGAACAGACGTGTCTATGCAGACCCCACTGGAGAGGCCAACTGAGCCGAGCAGCCTTCCTCTGGTACGCCGGTATAAATCATCCAGTGTGCCAAACCCGCAGGCCACTCGCGGGAACGCACAGAAGCCCAGAGTCCCAGCCATCTCTGGCAAGGCTATTCCCAACATTCGCAACACTATGACGCAAGATAGCAGTACTTCCCACTGGAGATGCTTGCAGGCTAGGTCACGGGGGCACTGCAGAGACCTTTTGGAAAGGTCCCCATTAAGACATCAATCAATGTGGGTGAAAGAAAATTATGTAGTCAATAAATATTTCTTACCCAAATATCCTTCAGGACTATCAAAATCTTGTTTACATAACATCCTTAAAACGAGCAACCATGGGAATTCTAATGTGTTTGTTATATTGCCCATAAGCTTCATTCAATAATCCACTCAGCTGATACTGTATCATTGTTACCTACAATTTACATTATACTCAGCAGATGCTTTCATCCAAAGTGACATACAGTTGAGAAAGCAGGGTCAGACAGTCCCTGGAGCGATTGAAGGCTAAGGGCTCAATGGTGACATCAGTCTGCCAACAACAGGAGTCGAACCAGTGACCATCCGATCACTGGCAGTTTCTTAATCCACTGAGTCACACAACATCCCCATGTAGGCGAAAACATCACATACGAGGCCGGAAATTAAACTTGTCCACTCACCTGAGATGAGTCATTTAGACGAAGCGTGAGCACAAGGAACTGTACACTAGCCTGTTGGCTAGAAATTCCATGTAGGAATGTCAGCGTAAAGGCGTTAGCATTCATTTTGAAGGCATACCGGGTTATAATTTCTTTGTGTTACCGCATGCGTTATTTTTGACACCCAGTCTAAGAGAATAGTATGAGCAAAGATTTTAAATAGAGACCTGTTGTACTGGCAAGTTAGATCAAAAAGAAACTGAGAAAAAAAATACTAGATTTAATACATTGATGAAGTGTCTTAATGTATACTTAAAAAAACAAGGGGATGTGTGAATCAGAAAATTTTGGGATAGCTAGATGACCGGTAGGGATTGGCTATGTACTGACTATGTTGCCATGGGGTGATTTGAATGAGTGAATTGTTTATGGAAATTTATAAATGATATACTGAACATAAAATTTTATATGGTGATTTATTATTTTAAGAAATGAAAGCCTTTGGGTGTTCTTTATGCTTGAAAATTGTTGTACATTGTGGGCTACTGAAAATGTATCTGGGTTAGTACATTTTTACAGAATTAGCCCCGTTGGCTAGTAACAAAAATGCTCAAAAAGTTCCACCACTGTAACCACATAAATATTTAACAGGATGCTTGGCTTATCCAACGCAAGTTACCTGCGTACTTTGTGCATATGACCAAGGTCAACTGATGGAAGCATAATTAAAATTTTTGTTTCTCCTGTCGGTCTTGTAAATAATATCAGCATCATCACATCAAAATGCTGAGTTTGCACATTTTTGTTTGGCGTTCCAGAAGCTGGTATCAAATGCGTACTCATTCGAAGCCATCTGACCGATCCACTAAAATAATCACTTACTCAAGGGGTGTCGGTCAACTCATTAGGTGACACAGAAATTGAAAAAACAAGCTAGATTTAATGCATTGCCAATGTGTCCTGATAATAATTTTTGGGTAGCTGGGTGATTGATCGGAATTGGTTATGTACTGACCCACCCCTGAACACATACCCTGGGGCTTTCGCAGTTGACCAAAGGTACTGCTGGGATTATGGACCCAGGATCTCCCGAGTACTAGTCAGATGCTTCAACCAACTAAGCCGGAGTGATATTTCCTCAGGCACAGTCATACATACAGAACTGATTTACTGCACAGGGATACAAAATCATCCTACTGCATTCATGCACAGGATCTATTAATATTGATAATCCTGTTTTAGTGTTTAGGGTGACAACCTCCTTTAGATTTTAAAATATACTACATACTTTTTGTTCTCATGTCCGTAGTTGAACAATGTTACTTGTGGTGAGGACCAGGGCTGGACTGGCTGCCTGGCACACTGGGCACTTTCCTGGTGGGCTGATGGGGTTCTGATGACCCAGCAAAATTTATTGTGGGTGGGGGGGGGGGATCCATGCTCAGAAAAAATCATTGTGGGAAATCCTACCCTCCAACAATCAGAAAAATTCATCATATGTACAGTGCTCACAGAAAGTCCATTGACAACCAATGTTTAACATCTGCATATATCTTCCTCACAGACATTTTCTATGTGTACATTTTTTTCAATTCAACTCAATTAAATTTTCATATAGCGTCTTTCACAATGGAGTCTCCCCAAAGCGCTTTATATGGGTGTGTTTTGATATTTTTTTGACTCAATCATTAAGTTCTCTTCTTGCCAGTTTGCCATTAATTGTAGTCACTGGCTCCCAATGGGATACTAAACACAAATGTTTGGTATTTTATGTTATTGCAAAGGTGTTACTAATAAAAAAGCACCCAATGAGAAGCTCGTCAATAAAATTTTTTATTCATAATGGCTCTTTTAGAACAATAATTTGGTTTTCAATTTATTACCACTTTTAACTACAATTAATGTTAAAACTAAATTAATTCCTAAAACAACTGGTTGTTCCTAATGTGACATATTTTTGTAAACAAATGAATAAAGTAATGATTTTTGTTATAAACCTATAAATTTGCACTCACACTATATTTTTCTGAATTAAGATAGTGTCCCAAGACTTTCTGTGAGCAGCCTGCATGGTAAAGTCCAGTGCTGATGTTTAATCCCAGTCCAGCCCTGGTGAGGACAGTAAATTATTAGTCATCATCATTTAATTCTGAATTAATCCTAGACTCTCCTCTCCAAATTATTATTGACTGTAACTGTTGTACAAATATAATAACTACTAATTTGTAGTTTATTTAAATGCAAAGATGAAAATGTTTACTGCCCTCATGTGGTCATAGTGTGGAACATCTTCTGACAAGTAAGTATGCATTTGAGTATGGAAATTGTTGTTTTGGGGTGAAAAAAGTCATATTCTTTTCCTTTTATTATGTATTTTATATGCAACTTGAGATAAAGTATATATTCTTACAATTAAAATTATCCTTAATCTATATCCAATCCATGATATGTTCTAAGTTTGGGTTTTCACAAAAGCCAAATAATAAACTATCCTGTCTCCAATTACACTATGACAGTTACGTTAGTCAGGTTTAATGTAAATGTCTAACACAAGAAATACACCAGTAAGCAATAGAAAACAACATAACATAATACATTGTAGAATAGTTTTTGTTGACAGCTTTGAAATATAAATAAGTTTGCACTGCCAATCAGTGACATATCTGAATTCACCACAGTGTAATTCTTTTGTCTAAATAAAGTAAACAAAGGGTACATTTTCACAGGATTGTGGAATAGAAGGCATTACTGTTTACTGTCGTGGATGTACATTTCAGCTGGTTATTACATAGCAGTGCTGACAAGCTTTACATAATATTTTACAAGAAACAGATGTTTCGAAGTCCCATGTACCAGAGATTCCTAACAGCCATGTACACAGTAACAAGCTGAAACGCTCATGTCGATACTGCTAATATCTCACCCTAATCATCTCATCTCTTGCTGCCTGCACCAGTTCATGCTCACTGATCGCAACTCAGTCCTGAGCTGCTCTTAATTTTTCAGACATGGTACTGTCATGCTTTGAGCCCCCCAGGCATGGCGGGCTCTTGGCCAGGGTGGGGTTTTGCTCCCACTGTTGTGGTGTCTTAGCCTGGATGGCCAGGGCATGCACAGAGCTGCTGAGCTCTTCTCGTAATGCCTCATTGACCAGCCTGTGGCGTTGTAGCAGGGACAGCCCCTCAAAGCAGTTGCTCACCACCAGCACCCGAAAGTGAGATTCGGACCCAGGAGGGACTGCATGCATGTGGCTCTCATTTAGGACCTCCAAGTGCTTCGGATCCAGGGCCTGGGTCAACTTGGCCCATATGGTGCGCTCAACTGGCCGGCTGGTGTCCATCTGAGGCCGGGCTAGGATGGTGTGCCAGGTGAAGGAGAGAGCCCTGAGATGGGGACGAGTGTTATGGAAGACTCTGTGCATCATCAGCAGATACTGTAAGGGCAGCCCAATCAACCCAATCTGCCAAGGTTGAAGATATACCTACGAAAAGCAGTAGCCAAGGAAATAAAGCAATGACATTCTAGGTCATAGGTTCAACGTTAAAAGTGAAGTATGTGGTATCCTCAACCACACGACTCTTAATATAACACTGAAAATTAAATTAAATCAAACAGCGCGAATACAGTATATTTCTGGAGAGGCATGTCTGGTACGTTTTACGGAGCCACCGTCTCCAAACCTATAAGCTCAAACCTGAAGGAAAATCGGACCTATAGCACTGAAATTTCAAGGCCAGTGTGGAGAATACTGCACTATTCACGGAACCCTTTGAAGGGTCGAGATCGTAGTTCGCAACACTGGCATCACGTGTTCATGACATTTCACAATGATACGGGCTTCGCTATATATTTAATGTTTACCTGACTGTATCGATTATTTGACAAATAATAAGTTTTACATTAGTAATCAACCAATACACCTTTAGAGAAAGCATCAAAAACTAAAAGATAAAAAGTGACGACATTGCTAGCACGGTGGCTAACCCTGCTTATTTTGCATCCATTCATAATAAATAAATACATTTGATCTCATAATATTCCTATATATTAATAATTAACGTCTACAGTTTTACTCAGTTATAATGCAATATAAAACGCCTTCAAATTTTGTCTCACCGTAGCTGAAAGACGACCTATGCTACGGATCCTGACCGCATGCGCATACTGGGAGGAGCGCGTTGAATCCTGGGGATTGTAGTGCTCGAGGCAAAGTGAATTCAAACTACAAGTGATTCATAAGAATGAAATATGAATTTTAGTTTGTGATTGCGATCTTATATAATAAGAATGATAATAACACAATTTTAAATGTCGTATTATAAATTTAATTTACTATTATTGTATGATGCGAACTTGGCCCCTGTTTTGTGAGAATGACATACTTAATGGAATTAAGTTCATATTGTTCTAAACTGAATTCAGTGCATATATGACACCTTTTGAGAGTAAAATGTGATCTAAAAATAATATGTCACATGTTATATTTGCATCAATTATGTATTAGGCTTCCATCTATCCACTCCAGCACTGAGTCACACTCACATGGAAGCCCAGAGCAAACTTCGGAGGTTAAGGGCCTATGGCAGGGAAATGCCCTAGATGGGACGCCGGCCTAGTGTGTTATGTACACACGCGCACACACACGCACACACACACACGCACGCGCACACACACGCACACACTCTAGGGAAAGTTTAAAAACTGTCAGTACACCAAATTCAGCATATTTGAACTTATGCATGTAGACGAAACTGGACAGTCTTTAATGTATTACAAAGTCGAAAAACCAGTGTTCCAGTGCGGTGTGTCAAATAATAAGACCGTGGCCACTCATTGGATGTTTAGCTTGACAGCACTTGTACCTAAGTTGGCTGCATGATAGCTGTACGTTTGTGATGTTACTATCTGCCTTTTTTCCGCTTTGAATAAAAGTGTCTACTAAATAAACAAAAATGTAGTGTAATTGCAGAATACAGGAAAGGGTAACAGATTGAGATGGTACAAGTCAGATCGTTTCTTCAATGTTTATTACTGTATTTTATTCATGTGTATTTTTCACTTCATTGCAGTAGTGGGAGGCTGAGAAGTTATAGTAAGGACTGTGGAATCTTGTTTCATCAACTAAATTAAGCTGAAAAAAAAACTGTCACATAAACCAATGTACAGTAACTTGAGGGTGTTACATTAACATAGTCTTCATATCCAGTAATAATTACCATTGACATAATAATTCACATTTTTTAATTGTTCTTTACAAAACACAAAAAATTAAAGACAACATACAATAGTATTCAGTCATCTAGGTTGTTTTTTTTTGTATTTTTGTTGTTTTTGAACATATTATATGTTTACATATAAACATCCACAATTTCTACAGCACACGACAATTACGAAGTTAAAAGTTGTATTAAGTTTAAATAATGGCAATGCTTTATATTCGACACAGACATGGCATTCCTCAGAGATTTAGTTGGATGTTTACATTGTGAAGAACCACTGCTTCACACGAGCTGAGCTGCAAACTGGCAACGTGTTTGGCTTCTTTAAGCTGGCTGGGCAGTGCTGAGCAAACAAAACATTTCTCTGGTTATTGCTTCAATTATTTTGCACCTGTAATTAAAACTCAGTCAAATTTAAGGAAAATAAAAAGGAATGAAACAAATCTGACTAAAAATAACATTGTTCTGTTTTTAGTTATGTTTTGTCCCATGTAGAGGGAACCAAGACAAGGTTCTAATTCAGATGCTCCATTCTGTGGTAACTGATCAATATCAGGTTAGTTCCATAAAAAAAACTGTTATGACAACATAATGCTAAAGCAGATCAGCAGAGACATAAAGAAAATATACCAGTATGTCTGAGACATGCATTAATATTGACTGTGGTCCTGACAGCTAAGTCTTCTTAATCAGACTCTGTCAAACTGTCATCAACAAATTCCTTACAGGTGGCAGTCTCATATTTGATAAATTATGATGTCCACAATTTACTGGTTTCATCAAATATACGGTTTATAAAGTAAGACCAGGTACCTCAGTCGAATTACTACATCTTTAATGTACTGTGCTCATCATGCATTAAATAGTCAAGAGCACATGGCAGACAAAGGGGCCTCAAAGGGACCATAGATCTGGTAGATGCATTACAAAGATCATAGCGCTTCGATGGGTCTCGATCCAACACATAACTGATGTCTTCATGCTGATATTCAGATCTGTGTCTTTGTGTTTGTGGTAATATTATATGGTAAAAATTTACGTGGGAAAACTTTAGAAAACCATTGTATGAATATAAGATTCTGATTAATGTCAGTGGTTCTCAGCCTATTCTATGGTGAACTAAGTAAAAAAAAAAGCAAGTAAAATTAACTATATTTCTTTGTGCTTTGTCACCCTGCAAGAAACCTTCAGCCACTTTGATGTTATGTGTGATTTCCAGTTATGTTTATATGCTCTGGAATGACTTTCTAAATTAAAAAGTGGCAAAAGAAATCTGTGCTGTAGTTTTTGCTGGATACGGTGCTATATGGCTACTATCCGACTATAACTTGGCAGTAATACATAGCATGTGGAAATTCTTTTCACTGGTATATTTCCTTGACTCTGTGTAGAAACCTTCTAGATCAGTATTCTTTTTAAGGGCAGTTTACAGATTACAAATGGAGGTGATGGAGTCTTCTTGCTGACATACCAAAAAAACTCAGCCTTATTCCTACAGCACCACAGTTATGTAACATCGTTTTAGGTGCAAAAAGATACGGTCCTTACAACAACTTAGAAACGCCTGCCTCTCCCATTTTTTGCAGTCTATACAATGGTCAACTGGTGGAGAATCAAGTGTGAGAAACTGACCACACAAACTAACTTCTAAAAATAAAAAAAGTACAAATCAGGCTGTATGCTGTTTCCATTTATCTTGGTGCACTTTTATGTGTTTCTTTGACACAAGTGACAAAATACGGTACAGACTGCTTGATTGGCCCACTAAAATAAATACGACTCCATTAATAGTGCGAGAAAAATCTACTGCAAAATTTGCATGTATTTTAACAGCGGCAAAGTGCTAAGTTTATACAATGGCACAATATCATTGTAAAACACTGGCTTACTGCAATCTGAAACACATCCATCACATCTGGTGCCTCATTCAGTCCATGACGCCTATCTTTGACTTAAAAAATGTCTGTGGTCTTATGACATTAAAAACATGTGCATTTAAAACAGCGAGGACGCTGGATTTATGTGAACTGCGTACATTTACAGAAATGACGCGGTGTAACAAGCAGATTATTACCAAATCGGCTTGATAATTTAAGACAATAAGAAAATAAAAATATAGTTAATAAAGGTCACGCTCAAAGGTACTGGATATACACACCCACATACACACCACATGCATGCTTCCATATAAACATGTCTTTTGTTTCCATTATTTTGGCACAGAATATTCAACGAGGACAAACACTCAAAATGCATGATAGCGTGGAATCTCAGTAAAATAGATCTCTTTTTAAATTATGAATAAATAATAAAATAAACCAAAATATATACATAATAGAACCTGCAAGAGTCTCATTATACTAAATACATTAATAGAACAATTAAGTGTCCAATTTGGAATTTCGTTGAATTTCGATTTTCCTTGAACTTGTTTAAAAATGATCCTTTTAACATAGCTGTGCTCCTCTCATCTTGACTTGTAGGAAACATTGCCCTTCCCCCCTCGCAGTAGGGTGGGCCACAAATGCGATCAGAAAACAGGGTCATTCTTACTCTCATACGCCTGTGAAGTTTGGGGGGGGGCATCCTAATAAGATGTAGATGTCAAATGTAGATGCAATTCAGTCGGTGTTGAAATAACACGGCATTAATGCCGTAAAACAGCAGAATACAAAACTGTATTCTATTCCCTTTCCAAGTCCAAAGACATTTGTGCCTTTGGTTTTGTGGTGCCTTGTAGACACTTCCTGAATTCACATTTTTTTAGATGCATGAATTATTTTCTTATAGGCTAAATTGAGGTGTAGTTACATCAAAATGCATGTTTTAATGCAGCACAGCAATATAATAGTTTACACTGATATGACTGTTTCAATGTTAGAAATATAACTGGTGGACTAAAATGATATAAAATTGATGTCTGGTGACTTCTTACATCCCAAAGAGTTATAATCAGCAACCTGACACTGCTGTATACCCTGTACTCGAGAAGATGATGGTATGGAGGGAGAACGGAAGACAGGACAGACAGGTGGCAGTGACTTTGAGAGCTCAAAAAATATCAGACCAGTCAATGCATAAACCCTTCAAACTTTGTTTCTGTTCCATTAATATCTGCTCTTCTGTTCAGCAAGGACACATTTAAAGGAACGGAATGGAAGAGTGAGTCTGGAATGTTCTGGATAATTAAAGGGCAGCTCCATGTCTGAATATGTGCAATCCCAGTGATCATGGAAAGAACTCGAAGTATGATGATCTGGGTAGATCATCAAATGCAGGGCCTTCTCATTCTGGCTGCTAACAACCTTAATTAAAAGACCATGACAAGAGACAATAGTTGTAGACACCCTGGCTCTCCAAGACAGGGTTAAAAAGTGTTGTAACACTCCTAATTAAAGCATCTAACCCCACCACATATCCCTGGGGGCACCTTCTACTGTACCTTTCAGTATCTTACCCACAGAAATTGCCTTGAACCCCTGCCCCCACTGTTCCTTGAAATTGTGCTGTAAGTATTACACAATGCATCTTAGCTTAGTGAAAGTTAGGTAAACATTACTGTAGACACAACAGACATCCTATGGCATTCTATGTAGATAAAATTATCATTGTAATTATACAGCATAATTAAACCAAACATTTAAGATGTTTGACATCACTTACATAATATAGGACCGATATTGTAATTTTTACACATTTTATAGCCTGATTTTTTCTATTTTTTTTTTATATTATTGACAGATGCAGTGAGTTGATATTAATTAACACTATAAGCAGGTTCTTCTAAAATAGAAGTCCAGATGTGAAGAACTTACAGATACTTAATAACATTTTGCGACAAATACCTTGCTCAGTGTTTTTTGAAAGGGCAGCTGAAAATCAAAGTAAAAAATTGCTTGTACACTCATACAATATTATATGATGACAACTGGAATTTTATGGTTCAGGGGATGTGTTTTTTTCACAACCATGTGCAGTCACCTGGGATTTTTGGGCCAAAGTTGGGTGGCTCCAGTCACAGTGTGGCTGCTTGTTCTCCTCGCTGCCCCCTGCTGACGGCTCCAAATTACTGCAGCACTTGACCTCGCGTCTCTGGGAGTTTCAGGGCCAGGAAGCTGCCCACGGCCAGTGCTCCCGACGCAAACAAGATGGGCACAGCCTTGGTGATGCCCACGAAGGAGGTGAAGATGCTGATGCCCAGCACAGCTGCCAGCTTGCACATGGCATTCAGGAACCCGAAGGCTGTTGTTCTGCATACAGGAGGCGACACGCTTGAGTTACATTTTACATTTTATTTATTTAGCAGATGCTTTTGGTGAACATGCGAAAACAGAGTCAGCCAGCGTCCCTGGTGCAGTTGAGGTTAAGGGCCTTGCTCATGGTGATGTGATTACTCTACTGGTGAAGGGATTTAAACTCACAACCTTCTGAACACGAGCACAGATCGCTAAACCTCTGGGTACAGTTTTCATACTCATATATACAAGCATTTTCCTTTTAAATGTATTCTATTTCATTTTTAAAATGTGTGCCCCAGACTATTTTGTATATGTACATCATCAACAATGTAACGTGTGAAATGGCATGTTGTCTGATCCCTGGGGCTTCGCTTCATAAACGGGAGTCATTAATCAACCACTAATTAATATTTATTGTGCTAAGTCAGGTAAATATACTTAAATATTACCGCTTTTACTTGCATTTGAATCCTTTTCAATTACAATAACAAGATCTGGCCATAAGGTGGTGGTATAATCTAAAGAGCTATTTTATAACACCTGTTGCCGTACATCAGAGCACATCAAACCTGGTCTTCACAGCTCACTGTGGCTGCTGTATTTCATCCACCAGCACCCTCAACTGACTGAGCTGCTAAATGAGCAAATCACATTTTAATTAAGATAAAATCATTCTACAATGCATTTCCTTAGGACCCACTTTCATCTCCTAATTGCACTAAACCAATTCTTTTATAAATACTTATAAAACATACAGCATCTAAATGTTCTTTCAAAAATCTTTAGTTCTGCACCTTAAAACAAATAAGACATTGATAACTGATCATTTTAATTAATCAATGGTTATTTGTTTGTGGCTTTTGAACAATGAACTAAATGACTGATCTATCAAAATAATGAAAATCAGTAAACATATTGAATTGTTTAAAATACTACAATTTTTACAAATGATTTTCAAATTCATTTTTACACGGAATTTACAGCGACATTTTTTTTGCTTTGTTAACACTTAATATTTGTAGCAGCACATTGTTTCTTGGAATGCATCCAAGTCAGGTATTCATAAAGCCAAATGAAACAAGAGCTCAGCTGGACCAAACACTAACATACACAGTATGTCTGAGGACCAGGGCTTGGGATCAGAGCTGTGAAAACAGATGATGAGGTACTCTGTCAAAGTTCAAAGACGTATGTTACCCATCCATATGTATTTTCAAGAAATAGGGATGTCCTTGTGTACCAGAACGGACAATATTTCAGGCAGGCAAATGCAAGAATACTGAAAGGTATATTTGGTGGTAGAAAATCCACCATTGTAAGATAAGCCCTGACCTATCGTCACGTGAGACCAACCCAGAGGAAACAGATTACGTGCCACTTCAGACGTCACCAAACCATTCAGCGAAAAGCAAGTGGGCCACGCCACTCTGGGGTCACCTTTTGTCTGAGGGGTACAGCTCTACCGTGAGCACATCCAGGGAGCTCCAGGAGGCGATGCTGATGCCCCCGAAAAGGCAGAGCAGTGCGATCATGGCTGACTCGCTACTGCCGAAAGACAGGAAGAAACAGCTGATACAGGAGATCACGCTGGAGCCGGCTGAGGAGGGAAAAAATAGAGGAGAAGAGGAGGAGGGGCTGTTAGATGAAGAAAAACAGACTTCAAGACCAACTGCTTTCCATCGCAATAATACATATGCATTATGTCTAACGGGATGAAATTAAAAACAGGCGACATCAGTTTCGGAAAACATTGCTGCAACAGTCAGAAGCACAAAAGGTGACTTGGGTCACTCTGCCGCCTGAAATGGCTGCAGATTCTTGGAACACAGATGAGACAGATAATTAGTCTTGGTTGATGATTAAGATGGCACGTCACAGAGTGTGACTGGCCATCCATCTTCCTCGTCCGCTTGCAGTGTCAGCCTTTAGCCTATCACTGGGGGCATGGGGCAGGGGAACATCTGTGATGGCCTGCCAATCCACCGCAGGTCACACTCTCACACTATGGCCAATACTCTAACACCAATTTTGCTACTAGTATGGTTTTCTGAGTGCAGGAGGAAATCCATGTAACATGCAAACGCACAAAGCAGAGGTTGGAATTCAAACCCTGAACCTGCAGGGGAACCAGATGGTTCTTGAATCAGCATTGATCTAACACCACATCAATCAATTTTCTATTCCCACTTGTCCTATGCGGAGTCACAGGGGTCTATTTCGGAAGCTCAGCATGTTTTTGGAGTGTGAGGGGAAACCGGAGAACCTGGAGGAAACCCCACGGCTACACAGAGAGAACATGCAAAACTCACACACGCAGAGCCTGGGCAGTGACTCAAACCCTGGTTTCCAGAGCTGTGAAGCAATAATGCTAGCCACTGTGCCACCCCACATTGAATTCACATTTGAAATAATATTATGATGTTACGCCTCTTTAAAAGTTGTTTGTTCCTCACAGCTCTCTCTCTCTCTGCTGCATCTTTTTCTGCTGGACCTGACATTGAATATAAATCGTCACACAGATAAGCCCAGAGTACAAATCAGACTGTGTACAGCGTAAACAGTGTAGCTTAAAACCAAGCTGGCTATTTCAGTGGAGGCGTAGCCCCAGGCTTCCCCAACTTACCCAGCATCCTCAGGCGGCCAATCTTATCCATGAGCAGGGCGGACACAATGTTCCCTGGCAGCACGGCCAGTGTTCCTAAGAAGCTGACGAAGTAGATCATGTAGGCATTGTTTTCGTCGCTGAAGTCCAGCATGCAGCCCTCCTTGTTGTGTAAGAAGGTGCTGTTGACCAGGCGGCAGTTGATGAACCTGTACTGGAAAAGGTCTGGGGGTAGGGGGGTGGGTGGGGGGACTTTACTGGCTACTGATGAGCATGATCATCACACAGGTACAGCCAAAACTCCAATTCCTAACCCTAACCTGTACTGAAAATGGTCTGGGGGCACTTTACTGGAGTCTAACACAATCTATAGCCATTTGTGGTATCCTAAACTCAAAATAAATGCTTCTAAGCATTACATCACCTTTATAAATGAATCTGATAACAGCATCTGACTAAAACAGTTTATTCTTTCTTTGTGAGGCTATGCACACCAAACTATGCTGCTGTATATGATGTATTCTGAAAAATGACATGTTCCTTTCACACCATTACTTCCCAGGAACGTTCAATAAGTCAGGAACATTATGATGGATTTCTTTATATTCCATCCCTCACCTGTCAGGAGACTTTCATTATCATGGACATTCATTGTGCTTTCTGAAAAATCACTTAAGCCATGTCAAATCAGAATGCTCCCCTCATTCCCAAATGAAATGGTTACCAGACAAGGTTGCTAGGTTACTTCTCAGATACACTGATTAGAATTCATAAAGCATAGTAGCTATTCTCACAATGAATGAAGGCTACTTAGGAGTAGTTCCTACTGTGGAAAATGTGTGTTGCAGAACACCTGTGTTGTAGAAGAGTGTGGAGACGAAGGTACAGTTTCTGAAGAAGGTGTTGCTGGAGGTAATGTCCTCAAAGTAGCATTCCTCAAACAGAGAGTCTTCAAAAACCATGGACTTCATTCTCAAGTTCATGAACCTTCAGGACAGAAAATGCGATTGGGGCACACATTCACACAGCAGATGTCTTTATGAAACATAAAAAATACCCAAATACTAGGCAGTACCCTAATTTTCCTTGAGTTGCATTCAAGCCTGGAAAACCTATAACTGTTTCTCAGTGTTTTACAACATACAAGGGTCTTTCACAGGCTATTAAAAAGATACATTTTCCAGATCATGGATGAAGCAAGGACTCACTTGTCATTGAAGTACTCTCCGTTACGATGCACCTGGTTCTCAAGAGTGAAGTTGAACGTTACGTGTTCCACCTTCTCTTTGATAAACACCTTTGTGCGACTGGAATACTCCTGCTTCTGCAAGTACTTGATCATGTCGGGGAACCACACTGTCAAACCGTAATAACTGACAACGGGGAGAAAGAGTCAAAACAAGTGGTCTGTAAGAATCTTTAAGTATACAGAATCTTGCTTTGCGTTCAACAATATCAAACCAATAGCAATCATCTGGGAATACAATCAGACTACAAGCAAACCATGCAGTATGTGGGCCCTATACATCAATGGCATGTAGTATGTCCAAACTACATTTACTGCATCTCTAACAGCAGCGGAATCCTCCAATTGCTGTCTCTCACCTGAAGGACATGGAGAACCAAACAGCCATCATCATGAAGGTGGTGCGCCGATACTCGGGAGAGAAACAGGTAAGGAAATTGCTCCGCACCTGAGGAGATAAAAGCTGGTTGTCTGATGTGGAAAACCCGTGAAAAGGCCATACAGAGGACAATATACTACACTGTAAAATTTATGTAATACAATGTTATATAATTCATCCATCTATCCTTGTTTTATATTGTCCTGTGCAGCGTCACGGCAGTCCAGAGCCTCTCCTGGAAAAAACAGGTGCAAGGCAGGGAGTAACCTAGGATGGGGCAGTAACCCATCACAGATCATTGACACCATACTATACTATACTATACTATACTGTAATGATATGATGAGTGGTTAGCACTATTGCAACACACCTGTTGGACTGGGGTTCAAGTCACTGCCCAGGCTCCATGTGAGTGGAGTTTATATGTTCTCCCTGGTCATTACGGAGTTCTGTCTTGGTGCTCCAATTTCCCCCCCATAGTCCAAATCATGCTGAGGTGAATTGGGGGTACAACATTACCCACAGGTGTATGTATGGTCCAGGTATACCTTACGTTGTGGGTACCAATTGTCCCCACAACATAATAAAAACCTGTTATTTTGATATTGTGGGGACCATTTTTGCAGTCCCCATCAGGATAACCTCAGTTTTATAAAAATCTGTGACTGCAATCAAAAAACTAAAAATGCCCAAAGACTTCTATTTGTTTGGTTACTTATGGTTAAGGTGGAGGCTGGGTGGGGGTTAATTTTTGGATTTTGGTTTTGCCCATAGAAATCAGTGGATAGTCCCCACAAAGATTGCATATATTATATTACAAGCACATACACTATGAAAGTATTGGGACACCTGCCTTTACACACACATGAACTTTAATGACATCCCATTCTTAATACATTGGCTTTAACATGGAGTTGGCCCACCCATTGCAGTTATAAGGGCTTCAGCTCTTCTGGGAAGGCTTTCCGCAAGGTTTAGGAGAACAAAGTTGGGAGCATGAAATTGTCCAAAATGACTTTGTATGCTGAAGCATTAAAAATTCCTTTCACTGGAACTAAGGGGCCAAGCCCAACGCCTGAAAAACAACCCCACACCATAATTCCCCCTCCACCAAACTTTACATTTGGCACAATGCAGTCAGGCAAGTACCATTCTCCTGGCAACTGCCAAACCCAGACTCGTCCTTCAGATTGCCAGACAGAGAAGCGTGATTCGTCACTCCAGAGAACACGTCTCCACTGCTCTAGAGTCCAGTGGCGGTGTGCTTTACACCACTGCATCTGACGCTTTGCATTGCACTTGGTGATGTAAGGCTTGGATGCAGCTGCTCGGCCATGGAAATCCATTCCATGAAGCTCTCTATGCACTGTTCTTGAGCTAATCTGATGACCCCATGAAGTTTGGAGGTCTGTAGCTATTGACTCTGCAGAAAGTTGGCGACTTCTCAGTGGCATGCCTCAGCGCGTGCTGTCCTCGCTCTGTGATTTTACGTGGCCTACCACTTTGTGGCTGAGTTGCTGTTGTTCCCAATTGCTTCCACTTT
>JAAGVU020000129.1:15994936-16010837 GCA_011763525.2 Mormyrus iriodes
TTGATTTTATACACCTGTGGCCATGGAACTGATTGGAACACCTGAATTCAACGATTTGGAGGGGTGTCCCAGTACTTTTGGAAATATATTGTATGTCTATATACACTACAGAGAATGATGACTATACACTTACTGATATAAATATACATTAGGGTTTGCTCAAACACACATGGCATGACCGTAAGTCATGTGTATATCGCGCAGTGCAGTGTCATTGTCTGTAGTGTCCTTCTCCATTACAGTACCTGGTGGAAGAGGCTCAGCATTTTCATCCTCCAGCGTTTGTGCCAGGCTACTGCCTCATCACCCATCTCCACCAGCTCGTCCATCGGCTTCACCGTTTTAATGGTGGTGACCTTAGGTCAGGGGTTCAAGTAAGAGAGGGGCAATCAGAACATTCTGGTGGGAAAAATTCAAAAACGTTAATAGGTAATATCAATACTGTCCCTATACAACACAAAAAGCAGTGACTGAGAGACATTCAGATTAATACTGTTGCTTTTTTCCATGTACAGTACTGAGTAGAAGTCTTAGACAGTCAAAGAAAATTATCTTTAAATGATCATCATGTTGGTGTCAGTCTATGGTATTATGCCTGTCAAAGTGTGCCAGCTTAACCAATTCAAAATCTCTCCTAAAATCAACCCAGTATTTGCAATAACCATTCAATATATTTCACTTTTTTGACTCAACCACTAGCACACCTTGCGTGACTAATCGATATTTCTGTGATTTTTTTAACAAATTAAATTAATTAATTGAGCTGCTGAAAATTAACAAATTCATGGAGTGACTGAGGCGCCCCTGAGGATTGGGAACCAAAGCAGTGCCCATCTAGCCATCTAGCAGGATGTTGGTGACTTTTTGGAGAACAGAAGAAATTCCAGTAAGCGTTTATTGTGTTACTCTAAATTTTCATATGTTCTAATGTTAAATTGGGTTTTTTGATCTGAGCAAACATACACTTATACACAGATAAACGGCTTTAAACATTTCTTTTGGCTGCCTAAGACTTTTGCACAGTACTGTATGTTTGTCATGGGGTCCACAGGAAGAGTTTGCGCTGACCCTCTGTAGCTCCCAACGGAATAAGATGGGGTGAAGAATAGACAGAGATTCACCATCAGGTTAGCAAGTCACTGGTTCTCCTTCAGGCCCTGTGAGAGTTCCCTAAAACCATGATGCTGACATTCTGAAACGCAATTTTGTATAAATCCATTTTCAACAGTTGCCTTGGATATTGAAATGACCTTTGACACTTAATTCAAGTTTCAATTTCCTAGTGTCCCACCCTGTGTGTCATTCAGCAAGCTGATGTAATTATACTTTCAATCAAGCATAATTTTTCCTTCACGTCTGTATAATTATAGAGCAATCTATACAGACAAATTCAGCAAAGAATACATTTGGCGTTAGCTTCTATCAGCATGGTCAAAGTGACAGAATTATTCTAAGAAAACTAACCTTTATTATCATAATGGGTTAAAGAGGAATGAAAATATTTTTTCTGCAAGATGATTAAGACACATGATATCTCCCTCATCTGCAAACCCTCTCGCCATCACTTGGCCAGCCATTTTCTACGGTTTATGGGGATCCAAGAATGCTGGAGGAGACTCATGTGGAACTCACGGAGAAGACTCTCTCTGGGTAGCCCTTGGCCCGCATGTTGGTGTCATGGACCTGTTTCAGGATCATCCAGGCCTCGTCATGCTTCCCATTCTGTTAATAGCCAGAGGCACAGCACCAGCGTCACATACGGCTGTCGTCTGTTCCGGAAATCACTCAGCGTGTGCAACACGCCTTGCACAAAAGCCAGCTACCTGGGACCCATTGCTCCCCTAACTGTACTGTACATGGTTGTGAACAGGGTATGGGCTTAACTCCCATATATAAAACACATTAAGGTACGGCCACTGCATTATGTTCAGTGAAACCATCAGTTATCACAGTCGAACATGCTGCATTCGTGTTTAAAAAAATGCTATGCTAAAAATAACTCAGCACTGCGCTAAACAGGACACGGCTCGGCAAGCTCTGCAATAACAAAGTGCCGGCAGCTGAGTGGAATCAGCCGAACGTTTGGGTAATTCATGCAAGCCCCGGCGTTTTATGCAAAAAGGCGCAAAAATAAGCCGGAGCACCTCGTCCAGAATTAGCACGGCACTGAGTCGATTTTTCACCCCGCAAGCGTGCATGTGCGTCATTAATTCAATCCTTAGTGTCTCCTTAGGCCGATTTCTTGGTCAGATGGACAGTGTATACTTGGAGGTTTATGCTAAGGCGTGTCGCATGAAGTCTGCTGATGTGGCTGCACATGGCTCACCTCCAGGAAGAAGCGTGGGCTCTCGGGCATGGTGGTGAGGGCCGCGATGGCGGACACAGAAGGGAAGGCACACACCAGCACGAACACCCGCCAGCTGTGAAACTGGTAGGCAGAGCCCATCTGGAAACTCCAACCTGCCGGAGGTAGGCGGATAGAGCACCTGATGGGATCCACTCAAGGCAGTTTCAAGAAACACCAGGACCACAATACTTCTAAAAAGTACAGCTGAAATTTCCCTGAACTGGTATATAGGCCTATTTCACCTACAGTGTCGAAACCTGACTTCCTTACAAAGGGGATTTAAAAAATTTAATCCAGATGAAGGTACTGTGTTAACCCTATTTTCAAATGTATAACAATTGTAGGTCCAAATTTAAAACCATTCAGCATGACACCTTCAGAACAGATGGCCACATGCAGTAATGAGATGGAACGGAGCCACGGATGGAAGCTGAATTTTGCCACAGTGTGGAACGACGGCCCATGGAAAGCAGCCTTACCGTAGTGTGGGATGATGGCCCAGGCCATGGCAGAGGCGTAGATGCCCCCGATCATCCAGAACATGCAGAGCCAGCTCAGGTGCTCCCCTCTCTTCTCCTGAGCCAGGAACTCAGAGTAGTAAGAGAAGACAATGGGGATAGAACCACCGATCCTGGAGGCAGAAAGAGTGCCGGAATGATAGCGTGTCACTTCCTGTAGTGTTTACAGAAGGCCTACTGTGACGTCTGCCCTATCACAGGAAGCAACAAGCATATCGTAGCTGTCCAATAAAAACCGCACATGTCCACTTTTTAACGACTGTGACTTTAGACTACAGATGAAATATGCCCATTCTCCTCTGACCACTGATAGCGTCTGACATCTAATTGACCAATGAAAAGATGTTTTATGAAGTCATTTATTTAACTAGTATTTATGTTTGTATTAGTTAATGTTTGTATTCATGACAGTTTGTACAAATTATATGATTAATTTAACAACTTAATATCAGTAGCTAGATAGCTAGTTAACTAATATCATTGTTAATTGTGAATATAAAGTGAGACTGACTCACCGACAACAATCGACACAAGTCCATTTAAAGGATTAAACCATTCATCGAACAACTGTGTAACAAAAGGTTTCTATTTGTTGTGCTAAGGATGTCTCATTATGTTGTCTTTGGATTAATTGTAAAGCAGTTTTGGAGAATATGCGTTTTTTTCTCACTCCTGAAACAGTGAATTTTTGGAGATATGTGTTTTTCGTTGGACAGGGGCGATATGACTCCAAAGGGCTTAATCGGCATCATAGCTGCATTCAAAAAAGTCAATGAGCTTACCACAGGAAACACATCTCGGGAAATTAAACAGGAGCGCTGACCTTTTGACAGAGATGTCCATCCAGGTATATGTGAGCCTTCCTGACTATGAAATGGTGAAATTACACAGCAAGTAGATGGAAGAGGTGCCATGAGTGCCAGATCCTCACCCGACACCGGAGAGCAGACGACAAAAGAGGAAGGTGCTGTATCCTTGGACGAAAGAGGAGAAGAAGGCGAAGACGCTGTTGATGGAGAGAGAGATGAGCAGAGTCTGGCGTCTTCCGATCCTGTCGGCCAGCCCCCCCCACACAAAGGCGCCCACCATCATACCCAGGTAGACAATGAGGCCTGGATAAAGGGAAGAGGCAGGACAATGGCAGAGAGGTGGGGGCAATTCATTCGCAAGAAACCTACAGGATATGAGGCATGTGCTGTAATTCACCACATAGTATCTCATTTTTTTCATTACGAAAACTGGAGATGTCAGCCATGCCCAATGTCAGACAATTCAGAACAAGAGATGTTCCAGGGAAAATAGAGTAGATGAGTGAGATAATGGACTGGATGAAAACAAAAATGATGTCGACTTCAGACTAGATGAGACTAACGACTTGGTAGGTCTCTGAATCACAGCGAACATGACCAGCCATCATCCAATTTACATGGAATTAAACAGGACATTACAACTGATAATTTGCAGTATTTACTGAGTATTTCAGTAAACATCATAGAACCCATAAACACAGAATACTGTCGGTCATACTTAGTTATTTCCTGGTGAAACAGGGCATCATATTGCTTGTAGCAAGTCTTGGGACACATTTTTGATTCTAAAAAAAGTGATATCTCGGAATATATAGTCCAGAACTCAATTCTTTTTTAACTCAGTCAAGACGAATTCTATGTTCTTTCTCAAAATAAATATACCTGTCATTAAAATATCTTCATGGCTTCATATATTTCCATATTTCATAAGCTGCGACAGGCATCTGTGGCAAATCCACAATTCTTAACCAATGGATTGCGTACTTCTGTGCCTGGGCAGCCTCCCAGAGATGCACACGGCCTGCCACCCAGACCACACCACTCTGTTAAATCCAGTTACCCACCACCAGGACATTGGCAGGTTCTATTTTTCAGGGGAGATCCACTGGAAAGGTGTCAACTTCAGTGAAGAGCACATGAGGGAATTATTCCCACTATCGGTACTGGCTCCAGTCCACCTGATTAGTGTTACAGTACTAACTGAGAAATTACTCAATCTCTTGGTACAGCCTTTCCATTTGCCCATTGCAATTACTCAGTATAGGAGGAGAGTGAAATAGTGTCAGGCATCTAACCCAGGTTACGCTCTTCAAATCGATTAGATAAGCCATTAGCCTTGATGTATATTGAGCTCGGAAGATATTTGAAGGTGAATGGAAAACGTGTGGAAAAAAAATGTCCACTTGGCCTGCCTTAGGCAGAACCTGACAAATACATTCTAGATTTTGATAGCCACTGAGGAGCCCAAATGAACGAATCCCTCCCTCCAATAACAAGCCACACACTTCCAAAGTCACCCTGATGGCAGGTTCTTCACATGCCAAATGGCAACTTTGGCAGGGTTGTGACCTGGATACCATTTTAGTGTTTCTATATAATCAAGGAAATCAGTGAGCCAGCCACTGAACTAACACTCCTAATAAAGAGACTGCGCCCTAGATCAAACCCTAACCCTAGCCAAATTTAGGCAGTGGCACGACACTTTTACTGCCTTGGTTTAAAGGCAGTTTCAAACTGCTGCCACTTTGTGTTCACTTGCACATACTTCCATTGGTCTCCAAAACATACCGCAGGAATGAAACAGTGGCTTGAATCACATTTCTCTGCCTTGACAAACAGGGGGTGATCTTTAAAGGTACTACAAGCCTTGATGTATGTTATGGACATGCTCAGTTTGATCAGTCAAATAGATAAGTGGGTCACCAGAGTAATCACAAAATCTGAGAGCCACATATGCCTGCTGCTCTGACCGATGGCCATGCACTTGTTACAGCACCCTGCTCAGTTGCCACCTAACAGAATTTCTGGACTGTTGTTTTGGACACATGGCGCATGTCCACAAGATAATGCCACAAATGCCCTCGGCTGGGGATAATCATGCTGGCAGCTGCCACGCTCTCGGAGCCTATGTACCCCTTAAAACAAAGCCGTTGTTCATACTGTGGGAGCTGATCAGGATATCGACAAGATGGCGGTCATGTCCAGAGGCAGTGGCTTTGTGCTCCACTAACATTGTACATGCACAATGACAATAAAAATTGCATTTTATTCTATTCTATTCTATTACTGTCTGGATCTCTGGCCATAACAGTTATTGTTTGTTTAATGATCTCCCTACCATCTTTCTTTAATTCTTCTCCTCTTTTTTCCTTCCTTTTAGTTGTTTTTCTCCAGCATGACGTCCCATTCCCTCCAGCCGCTCTCTCACTCCCCAGTTTAAGAGTATCTGGCACGGAGTAAGGACCTTGGCTATCCCTTCCAGCAGCCCCGGGATTTCCCTATGCTCTCTCACCGGATATTTAATAAACAAAATCTGCCTCTTTGCAGCTCCTGCTTGCACACCTACCATTGTACATGTGCTTCTGTACTTACTCAGCATCACAATGGTGGGGGATGTGGGTACTGAGGACGAACCACTAGCCACCTATCTTCTTTCAGAAGCCTTTGAGTCTGTGTGTCCAGATCCATGCTGCATTGTCATGGAAGGATGAACAAAAGTCCTGGCCCAGCTGACAAGCACAATCGGCCAACATATGTCCACCCTGACAGAGGTAGTGACACAGCAGTATATATGTACCGGACAAATGTACGGGCATCGTACTAAGTTCATGGCGGAGGGTGATGTGGAGGTTTATTGCAACACATGTGGAGACTCAGCGGAAAGGGAAGGCTGGAGCCCTGCATCCCTTTTCTGACTGGGGATATCCAGCACGTCTAGTACAAGTCTCCATTGAGCGAGGCTGTGGATTATCCCTTGTAGAAGGCAGAGATCCTGCATGGGGTGAGTCACTGCCCTGCCCAACCAGGACTTCCATCAATGGAAGTACAACCAATTCCAGACCCAGATGTCAATTGGGCTATTGAGGCTCACTAAGCTCTCATTTAGAACAAAGGTGTACCCCATCCTACAGGTGGGTGGTGATGGATGACTATATATGAGCCCTGACCTTTGTGCTGCAGACTGCGTTTAGGCACATGGTCTCCACAATGAAATGGAGAAAAAAACGCACAATGAAGGGTGGATGCTACTCGCTCTGTGGTCTGCGGTAGCTGACCACACGGAACAGCACAGCCCCGGTGAGAGGCCAGCTCCACTTCCTGTGAGCTGGCTCCAGAACAATGAGCTCCGAAGGGCACCTCCACCCAGGAACACAAGGGCACAGACTGGCTCCACGCCGAGTCTGCAAGCACCGCTGACTGGAGACTGGGCTAACAGTGAACTACTAAGCATAACTGGCATTTGGATCACAAATATATTAAATATAAAATAAATGTAGTCCTGGACTGAAGGAGTATATAATTTATGGATTTCTCTATAGTTTAGTGCATTGAAGATGTGTGATAAGACATACCGAAGGAAGACACATATGATGCAGGATGCAAATGAAAGTCTTGCTGTTAGATTTGAAGGCAGGAGGGACTGGGCTAACAGCACCAGTTCGGTCGCACATATCTGACGTCGTAACCAATGAGAGACTGGCAGATTTTTGATGGATTTAAAGTCACTGACAGTGTCAACGCAGTGTTTCTTAACCCAGTCATCGGGGATCCCCAAGCAATCCACAATTTTGGTTCACTCCCAGCTTCTAACGCATTTCTACTAGGTATTGGGTGTTCTTGATTGGCTCGGAGCTGGGAGGGAGTAAAAATGTGGACTGTCTGGGGGTCTCCAAGGACTGGATTGAGAAACACTGACTTAACTAGACTATTTAAAGCTGCCTTGTTGATTGAAGTATGAATCCAGTTAAGTCCAAATAAGTCGACTTGAGGCAGGAAGGAAGCCTGGGCTCGGATCCAAAAGCCTTTGATTGAGTTTGATGGAGTTTGGTACAGCAAAGGCTTCTTTGTGAGATATATTAGCCTCCGCTGATTCTCTGCTGCTGCCTAAGTTAGGCAGGGGGACCTGGTGCAGGAACGCCGCAGTGCTCGAGCCGTCTGCTGCCGGGTGAAGGTGATGGTGCTGCTGGAGAGAGGCACCTGACAGCTTTGTCAGCGCTCTCCCCAGACGAACAGGGCTCGTCAGCGATGACAGGGCACGATAGTGTGTCGCTGCAATGCGGCAGGGGGGAACCGTCCTCCGCAGGAGGGGTGCCGGCCCTGGGAGCCATGCGCGGCGGAGCATCCTAATCCCCATGCTACATCCAGCCCCCGTCAGATTAAACGCGGGGGGTGAAGGGAATCAGCTCGCTTATGATGACGCAGTTCTGAGAAAAGTGCACGTCACCATCTGGGGTTTGTGATACACATTTGCTGAGAATAGGACTTATTCGAAGAGACCACTGTCACATCAAATTGTAGACAGCAAAGCTCTTATACTACACTACATTTCGAAAATACCCAAGACAAAACTTTTATCTAGTAAGAATTATTTGATTCTAAGTAGGGTTTTGAACAAACGCGTTAAAGTTCACACACCAATGTTATGACTGCGTATCTACTCTCTTCCTGTCTCTGAATTAATTCCATAAAGCGTGTGTATTATGTGAGCTCAGGTGTGAGGTGGGTCATTATGACTAGTCCTGGAAGTAGCTGGTCACAGCAGATCCTGTCAGTCAGGTCGTTACCTGCTTTGAATATTCATCACATAAGCCCCTCCATGATGCAGTGAGCGGGAATGGACAGCAGAGCCATTCAGGTGGTGGTGGGGGGTGGGGGTTTGAGGAGTTTGCACCTGCTAGTAACATCTCCATCTAAGTGCGAATCACAGGCTGTCACAGGACTCTGGCCTTGTGCATGTGCGTGAATGACAAATCTCTGTGTACATACCAGAAACACGTCACCATTCTCAGAACTTACTGTCATTCTCTGTGAAAATACCAGATGCCCGAATATTTCTGCACTCAAATTATTACTAAAAAAGATTCATGGATTTATTCAGAGGCCAGAGAGAAAATTACTGCGAGCTAATAATGATAATCTTTTTTATTCTATTCTTTTCTTTTATGTGATTCCACCTTGCAGCACCTGCTCTTCTGGGATGAAGAAAGGAGAAGTGCTTCAGGAACAAGGCCATGCACAGAGTAAGTATAAATCAGGTTTCCTTCCAGTCCATTCTCTGTCCCCTGGAGTCTCGCTCTCCTTTTATGGGCATGCCATTTGTGGAGTCAGATGAGTCATAAGCCTGCAGATGCAAACAATACGTCCCCCTCTAGCTATCACACGCATGCAGAGAAACACACGCTCACATGGCGAAAGCCAGATCTCCTTTACGTAAACATTCGTGCTTCACACACAAGCACTCGGACAAGCAAACGTTCCCTTTATATCTCCATCCGCAGACACAGCTGGAGTCACCACTGGCAGCTTCACTGCTCATTTCCTGCTTCCACCATGAGTCACAAGGCTTAATCGACCTGGACTCTTGCCGAGTGTTTTTTTAAATAGAAAATTTTCAGTCCTGTTATCTATTCCAGAAGATAACTAGGTGTGATAGAGCAAACAAGCGCTGAAGTAAAAACATCTAGTATTTTCAACGGGGAGTTAAGCAGCCTCTGGGAAACTAAGCAGCAAAAGGCTTTTAGAAATCAGAAGGCTGTTACATGTCATTAATACAAAACAGCACGCTTTCAAGTGGGGGCAGAGTTTGTATTCCTTCAGATCTCTGAGAATCTTCCTGTAGGTGTTCTAGCTTCTTCACACGGTTGCTGACGTGCTTTTCACTCTGTCTCTGTGTGTATATATGTGTATATGTCCGGAATCTGCCACACACCACATGCGGCCAAGGATTATATTATTCTGTCTCGATTATTCCTTTCACATCTCTAAGACTCTAAGACTATCCTTTTTTATCTTGTTGGAAGGGGGCATAAAGTAACAAGCTATTTTACACTCGTTATTTTACATTCATTTTTTTACACTAACAGGTATCCTGTAAGTGTAGCATCTCCATGGCCTCTTGTCATGGTGTTCTTTTTTGGGGGGGCTGGAGGCGCCATTGGGGGTTGCTACCCTGTGTTGAGAGTACTGAGGCTCTCCAAGCCCCCTGCTGGCCAGGCATGTCTGCCGCTCTGCAGTGCGAATCAGGCATTCATGTTTCAGGGGCCAGACTACCGCCTCGCCCGCGACTGACTCCCATATGGCACGGAAAAAAAAAACTCCCACGCGGGCACAGAAATACATGCGCGTCAAGGGAAAGGCAGAACGGTTGCTGGGGCAGCCTGTGGGACTCCACCGAATGAATGCAAGAAACACCGGGTATACATGCTGTTCTGTACACACACCCTTCCACCCATCCACCCTTCTCTTATAACCGCTTATCCAGTACAGGGAAGCAGAGAGCCTGGAGCCTCTCCCAGGCAGCATAGAGCACATCACTCTAATCGGCCCATCGCTTGCTGAATAGCTAGATTTAGAATCGACGATTCACCAAAATCAGCCATCTATAGACTGTGGAAGGAAATCCACATGGATTCTGGGAAAAATGCAAATCCAACACAGGCAGAGCCAGGGGTTGGAATGAAACCCCCAACCATGGAGATATGAGGCCACAGCTCTACCCACCCTGGAACATTTCAGAGAACAGAAGCTTCCTCATTATCCTGCAAACAAAATGTGTGGCATCATGGATGGCAGCACCAAAGTAGCCCGATGAATCCCAATGGGAGACAACCGTGACAGTGAGAGAGACGCAGCAGGTGTGAGGAATGAATCATTCTTTTCGCACGACAAAGGTTAAGCCAGTGAAATTCGCAGCCACTGGCTTATTAACATTGCCGCTCACCTGCTGTTCCCGCGCTGCAGTTTGAAAGGCACTGGTTTAAATGCTGGATCTCTCTTTCCTGCGCTCAGCCCTACTGATGTTTTTTAGGCAAGATCTGTTGTTTTGTTTATGTACTAACTGGCTACTAAACAGTAAAACAGATCAAACAAAGTATCTACATCAATCCATCATCCACGGTTGCTTATCCAGGACAGGGTCTGGGTGAGGCTGGAACCTATCCCAGAATGCACAGGGCACAAAGTAGGGGACACCATGCATGAGATGCCAGTACATTGCGGGGCACACAATCACACATGCTCACACCCGCATGGCACCACTCAGAAACTTCAGTTAATGTGGTCTACAATTATTCTGCAAAAATCTGGAATCTTCACTGTCTCTGTAACAAAAAAAATCAAAATACAAATAATTTAATGCTACACATTGTGGCACCCTAAATATGTTTTTATAATGATAAACAAAATATGTTGTACACTATTTTGCAGAGAAAAAAGTATGAAAATCAGGTTGTACAATTAAATTTAATTAATCCATCAATTCATCCATCCATCCATCCATCTTCCAGCTACTTATGCTGAGTAGGGTTGTGGGGAGGCCGGGATCACAGGGGGCACAGGGTACAAAGCTTGGATGGAATTTAGCTGTCCACCCGATTGACAGAAAAACCCTCTAGACCATGTAAGTCACATAGATGACTTATGCGTTCAGAAAGTGTGAGGTTTCAACAATGACATGGTGGACATGCATCGACAGTGGGATCTGTAGAGTTTAAAGGCCTAGTAATATAGTAATTAAATCACAAACAAGATTTTAAAGATAGGCATGATACCATGCTACTTTGCTTAGATAATAAAGACCTCTTCTTACCCAGCATGCTCTTGTTGGGCTCGGACAGACACATGTCCTTCTCAGCGCTGGGCAGCACAAACCCCACGACAAAGATCTCGACACCGTCGGCCATGAGAGCTAGGCCCAGTACGAAGTAGAGGGTCCACTGGAATCTGCCATGGCCGCATTCCTGCAGGATCGTCTCATACTGCTGGGCCAACTCCTCCCTGTCCTTCCGCCTCTCCCCCGCCTGCTCACCGATGTCCCGGAACTGGGCCCCCGTTGGTACAGCGCCCCCTAGTTGCCCGTCTGCCTTTTCAGAGTCAGCTCGAGGAATTCCCTGATACTCCCCTTCGTAGATCTCGTCGTCCTCGTCATGACCCTCGGTGGAATCGCTGTGGGCATCCTCCTCGTTGTCATTGGCCCTACTGTCGCTACGGTAATAGCCACCATCCGGGCCCTGGACTGGATAGTCGTCATCATCATCCTCCTCGAAGCGTGTGTATGAGCGCTTCGAGTACTCATCTGACATCCTGTCCATGCCCCGGCCAACCTTCTTGCCGGCCTGCTTCTTCACCTCTTTGGCAAGGTCTTTGGCACCGCGAATGAAGGCTGTTCGGTCTCTGTAACCTTCCTCCATTTTGAAAGGGTCCAGTCAGATGGCGAACCTCAAAAAGTTCTGTGCTGTGTCTTAGGGATCCTGTCAGATGTTAGACTGCCGTGGTGCAAGTCTCTTGATCGGTGATTCAGTGACTTAGTCCAAAAACTCCAAATGTAGCTTTAGCTACGGTGAAGAATTTCCTCCAGTAAGCCTGAAGACAAAAGGAAGACTATGTAAGTATGATGTGCCTTTCTTAGTTTGACAACCAAAACCAATTCTCATCAAGGGATAACACACCCAGAGACAAAAACTAACTGTAATTATTATTCATGATATAACTTCCTAAAACGCTAAAAAATAAAAGCCTTATAATCAATAAAAAATTCACCCAAATCAATAATGAATGATTTATATGTAGATCTCAAAAGGAAATTAAAGAATCAATCCAAGTATCTGAAAAACAGTAAGGGCCAAACTTCACTTCTGTTAACACTCAAGGGTGTAATGGGACTGGATCAAAGATTCCCTTGAAGCTAACGTCGAACAGATACAGAGCTCCCAGTTAATATAAGCAAGAAATTCAGGATATCAAATCCACACATAATAAGAATGGGAGTCAACAGTATAATGAAGAATGTCCAAAGTACAACGCAAGTATGCCCTGAAGTCGTGAATGCACGTTATAGCACAAGAAGGCCGTTAACACAAGTTCTTGATTCTCCCGATGTTACCTAACCTATGACTGACACAGTGTTGATGTCGCGAACATGGCTACCGAGGTCTGACGGGCATTTGCTGCTCTGCTGCGTCAGTCAACGAGAACGTGAGATGTATGAGGCGACTTCACTCCACTGCAATGCGCACAGCCTTTTCTGACGCTTATAAAAGTCACACAGTGATAAACCTTCCTGAGCAGTCTTCAGTGTATAACCATGTGACCATCTGAAAATAACACAGTTTGAAATCTGGGATATGATGTTATAACTAAAAGGTGTCAATCCACAGCCTCCGCAAAGCAGAGAAGCTGTGTGGGTACTGCAGCTTTCGGATGCCTGCTTTCTCTAGAGGCAGCTTGCTAGTTCCACAAGGACTGGTGTTACTGCTTGTCTGTGGGGTGTTGCATTCTCCATTCACCAGTCCCAGGCAATAGCCACTGAGGCATCAAGCTCACAAAAAAAAAACATAAAACTGAATATGGCACAAAAATAGAGTGGAGAGTCCTCCTAGATCTCCTCCGAGACCTACTCCTATATCCACTCTTAGACCTACCCCAGACCTCCCTCTAGACCTGTTCCTAGAAAAACATTTTAGCAAAAACACTCAGAAAACATGTGGAGGGGAAAGAAGACGCTCAAGGCCAGTCCTCCAGGACCCAAACTACCATCTCTGTCCACAACCATCCCCCCCATCAGTGAAAGTTAACAAGCTGGGAAGTCAGGCCTGTGGCTCCTCTAGGCCCCTCGCCTTTGTGGCAACACTCACTGCATTGGTCAGAGGGAGACAAATATGCCGGACTGTCTTTCGATCCTGGCTATGCAGTGCTGGGTGGCAGGTCAGCGGGCAGGTCTCCTGGGAAAGAAACGTGTTGAAAGGAAACCACAGCGGATGAAAAAGGGAAAACAAACACCATCTACTTTCATCCTTAGTGATTTTCACTGTTACTCCTATCGTTGGCTGGGAAATAACTGTCAATCCCTCTAAACATTCTGCTGCATTACAAAAGGAATCAAATGCATTCAAATAACAGTTTCTTCTTTTGAGCTGAGATTATAAAGTAATATTTTAAACACTGCACAGCAACTATAAATAAATGGGGTCCTGCAGGTAATGGGCCTTTGTGGCAGCTATGTGGCTGTTCTCCAAATTGCTTTCTGCCCTTGGTTGTTTTTTGACAGGGCGGTCGGATGATATCAAAAGCCTCCTCGAAAAACTCAATTATCTGTCTGGCAGGGGGCCTCGCAGAGTGATATCGTCTGATTACGCAACGGCTGTCAAGCTAGCAGCATCGACACCTCAGGTCCATGGGCGGGAGAGCGCGCGCGTCAGGAGGCCACAATCACCCAGCGTCACAGGCAACCCCCTCGCCCCAATGGCAAGGAAGCCCGAACTCCATCCATAATCGGCATCCCCATAGCATGGGGAGGGGGGAGGGGGGGATGTGCGAGCGACGCTCCCATCATTCCCTGCTCACGTTGGGTATGGAATGTGATAATGATTCATGCAAAAAAAAAAGTGATTTGACTTCTCTTTGATTTCTTACTTTTTAAAAATACCATATGCCATGAGAAGCTGGTCAAGGAGCTTCTTGAGTACAATGGGAGTTTAGCCAGAAATTTTTGGGGGCAGGGCGGCTCAAATTATTTACACTAGCTAAAATATTCCTCCTCATCTTCACTGCCGGACTGCTGGGAAAACAGAGACAATTTAAACACCGAACCCAACCCTGGGCAGAAGATCCATGGACTATAGAACCACAAGTGTTCCAGCAGCTGGGGATAAAATAGGCACTGCAGGTCCCCATCTGACTTTCCCCCCTTCCCTCATCATCACAGCTGGGGCAGGTTGGCACAGCCTCTCTGCAGGTTCTGGACGACACCAGTGAGGGGCGCCCTCGAGAAATACAGGGAGCCATGGGAGGGGAGTTTGAAGAAGAGGAGGAGCAACGAGTGATGACCAGTAACGAGAGGGAATGGGGAGAAGGGCGTATGCAACCGAGCGTGTGGGGTCTGCATGCGGTGCGAGAAAAGAGAAAGAAACAAAGGACACATCCATCCATTGGCCAGCAAATTTTCCTGGCCAGGGGCGCAGGGACATATAAATTCATTATTTAGATATTTTTAAGCAGGGGCGCATGATATATGAATTATGCTCCTTCTTATGCCTCCCACCTTAAAAAATCTTATAATCGATAGAATCATCTTTAAGCATCTTAAACATACATCATAACACTGATAGTGTGTAAAACTCCTTTGCTCATTTTCTACAATTTTATGCTACTGCGGTGTGAATCCACGCTAATCTATTTGGCCTTATTCTTCAGTCGGATGTTGTCCTCCTTTTTGGCTTGCACCACACTGACCCTCTGATGTTTGAAAATGTAAGAATGTGATACTATCGATGAAATTGTTATAAGGTACATAAGAAAGCCTGTCATTTCTGTCCACAGTATCTCTGTGTTTATTCACGAATGGAAGATGGGAGTAGTGGAATTTAGGCCGTTTTTATACTGCATTCATTTATCGATACCACACCATCATCTGGCCTCACCGACAGCACATTAGCAGAGGTACGGGATGTCAAAAAATGGGACAAAGGACCGTAAGAGGTAACCAACCTTGTAAAGAACATAATGTCGAGACTTTACGTATCGCCTGCCAGTCTATGACACAGCAGTAATAAGAGGGCAGAGCAGTGTGACAGTAATGAGGGTACGAGGCTCCGCGGACAAACAAGGCTCCAGTTTTATGTCTAAACATCAGCTGTGCCTAATGGTACAGGGGTTTTCAAGCCTTGTTATGCCCAGCCTAATGACACTCTAGTGAGCTTTCCCGTAACGCCTCCCAGCACGGTTACGTTTACAAAACAGTGACCTTGACCTGCAGACAGGGGCCTTGAAGAGATAAGCTAAAGAAGTGTAAAACTCCCAGGATGGACAGCTGTTTCAGAGATGCAGGAAACACCATACATGGCAGCGGCACTAATATCAGGTGCCTTAGTCTATATCTTTGCACTTGTCTTTGATTGGGATAGCTCTGCTTTTAGGTTCTTACAATGTTTAAAGATAGGCATGATACCATGCTACTTTGCTTAGATAATAAAGACCTCTTCTTACCCAGCATGCTCTTGTTGGGCTCGGAC
>JAAGVU020000129.1:16016621-16058640 GCA_011763525.2 Mormyrus iriodes
CTGCAGCCTCCGGGATAGGCTCCGGACCCCCCGCGACCCATATGGAATAAGTGGTTATAGAAAATGGATGGATGGATTTAATTATTGTAGAAACTAGTTTGTTTCCAGCTTACACCAGTTTGAAACTAAGAACAAACCTGTGGAGATGTAGGACTCATGAAACAACAGTGGCTGTTCTGTGACTTGATGAACTGAAGGCGTTTATGGACAGTTGAACAAAATTGGGCAGAATAGCCGTGTTTTTCTCAAGTTTGGCATGTAACAGACTTGCACAGGCAATGACGGGACACCCAGGCTGCTAGCTGCAGTCTGTCTGTAAGAACATTTCTCAGCCTCTTCTCATCTGCTTTCGCAGCACACAAAATCTAGCACAGAGACCCTGGCAGGCAATCACTTAGGTTAGTCATCTATCACTTTGTATTATATAAACATTTTGAAGGAAAAAAAAAGTGGTAATATAAGTTATTACCTCCATAAAGACAAGTGCAGGCGGCAACTGCACAAAGGTATGTGCAACAAATCACATCCTTAGCCCGCATCAAAACATCAGCTCCTGTCAAAGTACATTATATCGATGCCTTGATTTCATAATACAAAGTGAAACGCGGTTTCCTCATAACGCTACGTTATTCAGTATGTGGGAGTTCTGTGAATATAAAAATATGTTAAGGTTTTTCTCCTAAATTGATCTATGAATCAAACTAATGCACAGTCAAAATAAAAGCAAGAACTTGAGCAGAAGAGAGATTAAGAACAGGGTCCACCAATAAAGGAGCAAAAGCAAAATAAACCGATACAATGGGAGCTCCCCGATCCCCATGAAACTCCGAGGATAAAGACCAAGAAGAAAAGAATAAATTTAGTCTAATAGTGGTAACAGTTAAAACATCCAGCTACAAGAACCCATCCTTCTTGTTCCGATTACAGAACCCTGATAAGGCTATTTCCACTGAAAAAGGTAAATGTTTTTAAACCATCTGTCCACTGTCAGGTATCGATGGTGGAGATTAGAGATAAACTGATATTCGTTTATGGGTTTCATGCCAGAGGTTCTCAAGGCTGTACGTAGTGGACATATCAACGGGTGAATAAGGGAATAATCCTAACGCCTAACGCATTTCAGAATTTGGGCGGGGAATGAGTCAGAGCCTGAGATTGAGCAGCCAAGTTCTGCTTAAATTTACACTGCTTGGGTAGCAGATCATGAACAGATGGGAGAAAAGGGGAGAGAGAGACACACAGGGAGAATGAGAGAGGGAAAGAGCAAGAGGGAAAGAGTGAAGCCCCTCCGCCATCAGAAGATTCCTCACAAAGAGAGCGGCAGGGGCACCAGAGAGAGAGGGGAAGTGGCGGGACGAGTAGCTGGCAGCTGATTAGTCCGTTAGGTTGGCAAAAGAGGTGGCACAAAGAAGCCATGCCATTCATGGCATCATGGATGATGCTAGTGACGGGCGAGGTGACAGGAGAGCCAGACCAACTGAACCACACCGTCAGGCTGGAGAACAGCAAGCCTACATGGAAGGGATCTCCAAACAAAGAGGGTCTTCAGATAAAATGTCCATGTGGAACTTGAAAGAAAAAGCAGTAATGTCTACACTTCATTGGAAGGTCGCTGTTTCGAATCCTGTGGTCAGGATGTCACCTGGGCCCTTGAGTGAAGCTCTTAACCCCAGCTGACCCTGCTTTTTTTGATTGTACATCGCCTTGGATTGAGGTGTCTGCTACACAAACAAATGTAAAGATATTACTCACGCACGTCAAACTGAGAGATAATATCCAACTGAAATGAAGCCAAAAAAACGTCAAACCAAGTGCTGTCAACCTAATGACATTTGACATCCCATTAAATTCAGCTGCCACATCTCTTTTCCCCGGTTTCTTCCCTGATCATGCCTGCTAGGTGCATCCAGCCACAACTGGAGACCAGGCTTTAGCCATTAAAATTCAAATGAAAGTTTCTGAGACTCACTTGCAGCATGCATGCATGTCCTGCATCTCACCTGGCATATAAGCACAAACTAGTCCTTACAGTAATTTAAAAAAAGTCAATTAATTCAATATTCAGAGGCCTACCACAAGGCTGGGATACCAGTCCATCACAAGACTCATACACACTTCATCTGCAATTTGGCAACTTGGTGACAATTTGGAGTAACACATGGGACATGGGAAGAAAATGGGAACTTTACACACACAAAATGTGCAGGATTTAACCCCCCCCCCGGTGTGAATATATTAGGCAACAGTGCTGCCCAGCGGACACCTCACCACCATATATATATATATATACATACATACATACATACATATGTATATTTATTTCTCAGTTGAATTATATTAAGAGTTCAAGGAAATCCACTGATAAAAAAGCTTTTTAAAAGTTCAATAAATGCATGATATCTTCAAAGTCAATAAGTAATCATGTTAAATAATTGTGATCTCAATACCGACCAAAACAATCGTGATTATGATGTTTGCCTTAATTTAGCCGTCTAAGTAGTGTGCCTCTTTTTTAACTAGAAATAGATGTCTCCACATTTCCCCTGCTCCTAGATGAAGAGCGAAGACAAACCTCAGCAGGCTATAAACTCTGGCACACACGCGCGGGATATTGGGAGCTCCCTGGGCTTTTCCGCCATCGAGTCACTGTCCGCACATTAGGGTTCAGAAGCCGAGGAGCAGCGAGGAGCAGCTGATGCGGGGAGACAACTGGGCTAAGCTGCTCAATGGCAACTAACATGCAGCAGCGGGAGACTGACAGAGGCCCGCTTAGTTAAGGAGAATAACACTGAACACTGCTATCCAAAGGGCACGACATGATTCTATAAACAGACACGTTTTCTTGCCGTTATTGTTTTTGCGTCATTGTGTCCAGTTTTAGACCAATTGTATCTCCCATCTACATGAATGCTTTGTCAAATACAGGTGCACTTCAGATATAAAAGGGTGTACAGTAACAAAAGAATTATTCGAAACCCCCTCCCACCCCCCCACCCCAGATGCTGGGCTCTTTGTAAGTGGGAGGTTCAGGGGCCCCCGGGGCCGTTGGCTGGGGCAGTCCCCATAGAATCCCCTTCAAACGGATCAGCAAAGTGCCCCAACAGTGAGTGGGCTGCCATCCCATGGACCAGCATCGACCTCGGAGTGAAGATCCGTCAAGGTTAAAGCACAAACCATACTAGTGGGCATGTTACAACTTCTTTAGGGGGCCAGACGTCCTTAGGATAGGAAGGCAAGGCTATTCATCCGACTGTGGATTACAAACAAATGAATTGTGACACAGAAATATGTGTGGACACACAGTCACTTAGTCAGGTTAGAGATTATATAAGATACTGCTACATTTTCTGTCCATCTTCCATACCCAGTTCTGCAGTGCAGGGATCAGCATTAGTCTGAATCCTATTCCAAGAGGCACAGGGCATAGGGAGACCGTAGGCGGGAAAGCTAGTCTGTCACGGGACATGCCGCCTTTGGACTGTGGGAGGAAGCTACAGTACCCAGAAGAATCTCACTCAACACAGGGTGTGCATGCAAACTCCATAAACACAAAGCAAGGACAGGATCTGAACCTTCAAAACCTTAAGAGACAGACAGACAGACATACTAAGGTGTTTCAGTGTTACTGGGTGATGTCTCCTAATTGAATGCCTACCTAGATGCATTTAATAGCCTTTCATACCTTAATAAATCAGTAAGCATAGAAGCAGCCCAAGTGTATGACCTACAATACGATGCATAAAACCAGCGATGCCTCCTCCCATAATGATGCCATCAGAGATTTCCACAGGGTATTCCCTCAGCCCTTCAGCCAAAGTCATGTGACTGACTGAGATGGCTCAGGATCTGGCCTGAGGAGTTACCACAAAGGGAGTCATTGTGAATACAATGAAAATATGATAGGATAGATATTTGGAAAATTAAATTGTTAAGATCACCAATACATATCCCTATGACCCTATACTGACTACATGGTTGAAAGCATGTAGGTCATATGACATATAGGATATGACCGCTTGTTTAACATGCTGTCTGTTCAACTGAAAAATATTCAGAAATTTCCGGACTGCTTTAATCCTTTAGCTAGATTTCTTTCTTTCTATGAAGATCCAGAGGCAGTCTGACTGCACCTATTTTACAGTCAGAGCACAATGACAGCCGCTCACGTTACATGTTTGCCCCTCTCCCATTCAGAGAGACAAAACAACCTTAATGCCAGCCCGTTTTTATGATAAAAATTTGCGTCTAGTCTTGAAGATGAGCTTTCAGGACATTTTTTCTAACTGCAAACTGGAAAATTGGAACAGTATAAACACGAAATGATCTCTCGTGTACCGGGAATTGTTACATTTCCCTGTTTTTTTCTGCTTACATAAAATGAATATAGAGTCATGGCAAAAATAAAACGGTGGCATAAAATGAGGGCAAGCACAGGTGCCCATCTGCCTGGTGTTTCATAAGCGTGTCGCACAGAAACACATACATCAGCTGTGGGGGAGGGGGCTCTAATTTATATTAAATGCACTGGAGTCACGAGTGATGTACTTGCTCCCTTGCCACGCCCTGCACATACAGGGTTTTGTTTCAGGCAAATGGAAGCAGACTGAGCTCATAACATCCTTTCATCAAATGTGATTCCAGTAGGGTCACTGTATCATTTGAACCCACCAGGATGAAGTTATTTCTGATTAGTGCTCCTTGCTTTTATTGTGAATGTTCTACTTTTTAATGGGTTTAAAACCAAATTTAGGTAATCCTAAAATGCTTTGATTCATAAGTTAATTTCAGCTTTATGTGTTTATGTGTCCACAGGGTAGGACAAGCTGACATTTCCATTTAAAAAAATTGTAATTTTGACCACTAAGCCTTTTTTGAACCCTTTTTACCTCGAAGTGATAATCTGAGTCAGAGGATTGTGGGGGGAAGCTGAAGCAAAACTCCTACAAAACAATGACTCTTGAACAGATCAAGATAAATCACACGATCTTACGTGATGCAGTGAGCACCATACACATCATATAACGCCGGCTGAATCTGCACGCAGCCTCACGACTGTGGCAACAATGTGCTTTTCAACCCAGTCACATCATCCAATGAGTTAAGAGTTCAAAAATTATTATAACAACATCAAACAAGTATAATGTGGTATGGTACAACTGCATATAGTCATAAATTAAAGAATTCATAAATTAAAGCATGATATAAATTATTCACACGTTAGCTTCACGCTATTATTACCTACACGACTTTATGGAATAATAGTACAAATAAATATGTACCCATTTTGTTTTTCAAATAAGCAAAACACAACGCCAAAGACATAAGTCATGAGAGATTTATGAAGTCGAATATAATGTTTTGAGACGTGCGAATGAAATACTCGTAATCATAATTATTTAGATTGGTGATGTGTTTGAAATGAGTGACTGGGAATTTCTTCAAAGCTGTAGCATACTGCAGTAAAGTAGGAATGGCAGGAATAAAAAAACGGCATCCCAGCCTTCACTGAACTGCAGAATGTGACATGTTTTGTAATGACAAGGTCGTTGTAGCAGAACTAACGCGCCACTGCAATGGGGAATATCATCAGCTCATTTTACAGCATGCTATATTTCACCATAGACACAGCGTTCACCAAACAAGGCCAAAATACTACGAGTGCTGCCTGGAGTCAGCGAAGGTCATTGTATTATCTTTAGGCAACATTTATATACGCAATTAGCCGATATGTATGGGCTTCTCGATCGATTTGTTCAATGCCGTTCTAACACTAGATTTAATCATAACAGAAATACGATAAGCTAAATCAACATCAACGGGAGGCCACCAGTGTGAAGTATACTCCGTTTTGATATGAAAAACATAAATGTCACTAACACACCCCCGCCAATCACTATTTCAGCCGAAGTAAGGTGAAGTGGAGAGGCGAAAAGGGACGGCATGCTTCTCATGAACTCGGCAAGAGCTGTACATGCAGTGTTCCATTAGGAGAAAACCAAAACTACAGATTCTGGATGAAATATCTTCGGTGGTCTTACATGTTTATAATTATAATAACGCAGCGAACTGCGTTATTATACGCACGAACTGTCCCATTTCATACCACATACAGCTATAATTAAGATTAACATAACACCGTTGCAGTGCGACATATGTGTGTGTATATACACACACACACACCTGAAAAACAAATCCATGATGTATTACACTCGCTAAAATATGACTGTCTCTTAAAGACAGACAAGTGGTGAAGACCATTTAACACGCCTAAGTCTAGATTTCGGCTATTATACGTGAACATGCAGAGACACACTGCTTATTTACCAATTTATTATTGTTTGAACGTACATTTTATATATTCTTTTTTTGCCATTATTGCAGTATTACAGAACGCAGGATGTCCTTACCTTTGTATCGTGCGGCACTTTCCGTTTTATGCCAACCCCAAGAAAAGGAATGACCCTGGAGATGCGGCGCAGGGACCGTCACGAAGAACAGACCACCGAAGGTTGCGGCTAGACACGAACGGACTTACTAGAAGGAGCAAGACAGGAGAGGAATCACGATTACACGATACATACCTCCCTCCCCTTCCCCTCCCTCCCTTACGTCCTTTAAGGGAGCACTCCATTCGAAGGATTGAATGGGGGATCCAATCGGGCGTTGATTATCGTAAAATAGGATTTTTTATTATTTATAAGAAAAAAATTGCCTTTATAATTTAGATGTGGTCTGCACTCCGTGAGCCCACCACCTTCTACCGCATCTCCTGAAAATTTCGCTACGAACGAAATACAAAATAGTTTAACCTTTTACACTGTACGTTTAACAGTTATGCATGTGGTCCTAAAACAAATTGACGGGGATTTCCCTTGTTTTATGCCATAACAAGATACCCATACGTAACAATTCGTTATTTCAGGGACATTTCAATAGTGTGGAGGAAATCCGCTGTGTTTTATAGGTCAAGGTGTTATATTACCTAATATTCTATTAGAGTACAAGGTTAAAATAATAGGCTGCTTTTTGTAAGGTCAATAGATTTGAATGTCAGCAACAGCACATTTTACATATGCAATTCTAAAACCAGCTATTTTTACTTTTACTTGAGTAGTATTTTACTGTATGATTTTTACTTTTTCTTGAGTAACACGTTGGTATGGTATCTGTGCTTTTACTTAAGTATGAAAATTGTATTGTAAGGTATTACAGATGCAATATCATAGAAACCAATTTAGATATTTGGAAGCTGGAGGCACAAATGAATAAAATATCATTGTTTGTTTGTAATTTTCTATGAAATATAACAAGCCCTAAGCAAACACTCTACACTGTGCTGATAACTCGTTGCTGATATGGCTTAAAAATGACTACGAACAGCACGAAAGTCTACATGTAAGTAGAAAATGCAAACTATGTCTTCAAAGAATCACGCAGTAGCAAGCTATTAGCAATACAGCTCATTTCGTATCATGGTTTTGAGGCAGACAGAAGTGCTGTAAGAAATACGCCTGTATTAAACGTCCCAACCGCACAAACATGGACAATCGGTAGACTTTTTGCTGTAGAAATAGCCTAATTTTGACTAGCATTTATTAAGTCTTCATTAAATAATCTTTTACAAACATTTTATCAGAAGAAAAGAATAAGCTTTCCCCGTATGCTAAAATATAGCTCAATTCCTTTGTAATTACTACTTAAACGCTTGATTTCTCTTACATCAAGGTATGCTTTTCATTTACTATCGGTGATGTCCATAGACAGGATTTCAAGGTGCGGCAAATGGCTAGTAGCATCGTCCCTGCAATTTACAGATAATGCTGTTCTTTTGGCTACATCCAACTAGGACCTTTAGCACTCCCTCGAGCAGTTCGACGCTGGCTTGATGCTGCGAGGATGAGAATCCGCATCCAAAGCCGTAATGGTCTGTTACAGTGCAGACTTGTTGGACTAGGAGTATGATTTTCGATTCTCGCGGTTGCAAGCGGTCCTGGGCTCCAGTCTAATATACATTTGAAGATTTATTTTGCTGGGTGGTGTGTTTGACTCAGTGATTTAGGATGCTGTGCTTCTGATTGGAAAGTTGTGGACTTCAATCCCAAAGTGGTTTCATTTGTAGATTGCTTTTAGCCAGAGGCTTTGTTACAGGCCTGGCATCCGTGGCTGTCCCGGATTTTTTTTTACAATAATAGTAATAAAAACCCTGATCAACCTGTCATTGCGATCTTACTTTATATCCCTCGGAAATAATGATATTGTTGATCAAAAACGCAAGTAGTACGTTTTGCGTCCTCAGGCAGGGGATCTACTTGGCACGCGTTCATTTTGTGTGAGCACGAGAGAGCGAGAGCACTGGGTACCGGGCTTGCCATTGTTGGCGTTTGGTGGTAACTAGCTAGCTACTTTACTTTACAAAAGAACCTTTCCTTTTCCTGGATATGAGAAGCTTTTTTAGAATGGAAAAAGGCAGGGATGGGAAGGCGAGGCTCAAGGACGAGTTATTTCCTATTGCCGTTGCAGCTTCACCTGCACCCGCAGGTTGGTGAAGAGGGCTCGCTAGCTAACTAGTGTAGCTAAGTGGTGCTCAGACGTTTTTGAAACAAGGCTCACTATTTATGAAAACAAGTATTTCCAATGCTCACCTTTACATGTAAAACATCGTAAGACTAATTCCAAAACACAGCTCGCCAGATTTCAAAGCACACCGGTGTGCGACAGTTTTAGAGCCACTGGTCTAGACAGTCGGGATGCACCCGAATACGAATAAAGTATTCAGAAACGCACAAATAATGCATTGTAAACAGATTTTCTCTACCCTAAGTTTCGCGTTATTATTCAGAAAAACGTCAGTTCCATGGCTGACATGTCTATGTTTCTTCAGATCTATACTTATCGTTGTGGATGGCCACAAGACATAAACGCATATTCTGTTCAAAACATACGACTTTGATATCACTAGCTAGTCATTTCATTATTCTGCAGTCGGCCCACCAAGCTAGCGTACAACAGGTAGCGGGGTGATGGCTGACCTTTCCGACTCCGTCATCACTCTGGGAGACTCGCATGGAAGGCAGGGAGGTGTCAGGGTCGTGTGCGGAACGCCTAAACCTATAGAACCCTTGTCGTTTTTAGCTTTATGTGTTAATTCCTCCCATTAAAAAGATAGATACTAGGAAGAAAAAAAACGACGTTTTGTACGACATCTTGTATTTCAGTAAATATTTATAGGTTTAAGATGTTACACTATCAGCTCATGGGGAAAATGTTTCAAATACTGTTATGGTTAGTAAAGCCTTATAACAAGCATTGGCAACACGCTGCATTATTAATGTCATGGCTCTGTTATTTCTTAACGTTCTACTTTTGCTGCATAAAATAAAAGTAATTAAGTTGATTGAGAACTCAAATTGTGTTAATTTTGTTTATTTTGATTTCATGTTATGAAAACCATATGCAACTGACTGGAACCTTTTATTAGAGTATCTCACATCATATATTCATTTTGCTCTGAAAAAAAACTTGAAAATTGTGCAATTATTGCATGAAAATCTAAATATTTCTTGGCTGAGTTAAGCCCCTGATGTTTCAAGACCGTAACAACACCCCTGCTTTTAGCTAATGAAATAAAAGGTCTCAGAAAAAAGTGTATTTCCCCATTCAGTTGAGTGGGAGATTCTGCTCTTGGGGAAGAAGTTTAAGTACACTGGGGTTTTGCTTACATGTGACAGTAAGAGGGAACATGAGACTGACAGGTGGATCAATTCAGTTGGGTGGCTGCAGTTCTGTGAACGATGAACAGGTCTGTGGTGGTGAAGCAAGAGTCATCTGGCTAGATTCACGTTTTACGACTTAATCTATCCTCACCTGTAGTCATAAGCTGTGAGTAATGCATGAAATTACGTTTCTCTGCAGGGTTGCTAGGCTCATTTTCTGTGACATGAGGAGATCTGGAGGGACCTCGAAAGAGAGCTGCTCCTTCAAGTGGAGCCAGTTGAGGTGGTTTAGACGTCTTGTAAGGATGCCATCAGCTTGGCCCATGGGGGCTGTTCTGGGCAGAGGCCCATAGGAAAAACCCAGACATGCTGGAAGGATGAGCAGAATGAGCTAGAATATGTGGCCATTGAAAGAGAGGTATGGCCTGACCTCTTCTGCATGCTGCCACCATGACCATCATCAGGTGACACAGTATGAAGATGAAGATGTATCTCTTACGGAATCATTTGGTTGGATTAGAGGTAAATGTCATATAAACAAATAGTCTACTGATCTGATGACCAGGGTGGATTAAGACGCCATAGAACAGTAGGGAGACAATATTTTTTGGGCCCCCTCCAACATACTTCTTATTCATATAAGCATATCATGTAGGAGACAACCAGACATTATGCTATTACTAACCTAGTACTGCCATCAAAATATTACTCAATATGAGCAATTTTTTCCTATTTTGTAAATATTATTTCTAAATTTTATATATATATATACACACACACACACACACATACAAATGCAGGAGATATATTTATATATAAAGAGATTTATATAAACTTTGTCTAGGCTGACCTTGCTAATGCCTGGATCCGGCCCTGCTGATAAAACCTTTAATTATCTCTAAACAATTATTTGTGGTACGCAAATAATTCACTTTATTCGGAAAGACTACTACATTCTACGATAAAGAATGGTTCTGATTCACATTTTATTGAAATAGCTTCTGATTCACAGAACCGGGTGGTTAGTCCATTTTATTGATGTTTACATATCGGAACGTTTCTCCTCTCAGCAGCTAAACAATGATCAGCAGGGCGTTGTTGTTTCCCCATAAGGAATTCAGTATATCTTAATGTTAATTATTTAACATGGTTTCTTTAATGTTGTTTTATCTCATACATAGTGGCTGTGCTGATTCTGTAACACTTTGGAAAATATTTTCCTGTAACACCCTGGGTCCACCAATGGCAATAGAAAACAAATAAGTTAGCAATACTAAGCAATAAACTGCTCATCCTGGTTTGAGCTGCATTTCTCAGAAAAATACAGATTAAATCTGCATGGCACATTATATATGTGTGTGTGTGTGTGTGTATATATATATATATATATAAACTAATAAAGAACAAGAGAACTGAGCAAAACTATGTGACTCAATAGCAATAGATTATATTAATACCACCTTATACATACATGGTAACCAGATAGTCTACTTGGGACAGTTTGTGGATGTCTACATTTTTGTCAGTTATTGCAGCTTAAAACACAAGAATAGAGGTTTGCTTCCTACATTGGTAGGGACCAAATCAGCCCCGAACTCCCTGTCTACCTAAACACACGTGGTACTTCTAATTCAATATAGGTAGGGACATGTCCCTGCCGTCCATACTCGAGTCTACACCCTTGTTGAAACATTAGAAGGAGGAACAAAGAAATATTAAAGCAATACTAAGGAGTAAAAAACGAACTACAAATAATTAGCATAATTAGCTGCACGCCTTCAGCCTCCATCTGAACAGGGTGCTTGAAAGCCTACAAATAGCTAGTGATTTTTAATTTGCAATATAAATATGTCTTTTCATACAGCATATTAGAGTTTGCATGTATTCAAAATAATTTGGTATTGCAATTACGCTGAACCAGTTATTCATATGTTTTCAAATGAAAGAAGTGCTGTGTTTTTTTTTTACCATGCAAAAAAAGCACTTTCTAAGTGTGGATTTGGGGTTCTGGGGGACTTGTTTAAGTAGAATTCCCAATAGTCATGTATCAAGAATGTGTTCACCTTCGTGTTTTTATTTTCAATTTCATATAAATTTTATTATAATTAAAACAAGGGAATGGAATCCACATTACATGTATTTGTGTTTATTCCTGAGGCCCATTACAAAATAATTTATGTAACGAATACCGGCGCAGCATCACGTTAAATCAAAATGATGGCGGTGTCACCACCTAGCGGTTGCCATGTTAGATTTCGGGCCCTGGGTGTGTCAGGCATGTAAAATAACAGGTTGCGGAAACAGCGGTTTTACTTTCTTGACTTATTCAGATCCGGGTTCTTATATATAGCTCACGGGTGTGCTTGCGTTGAAACAATAACAATATGATCTGTCTCGACAGAGTCCTGGAACCATTACTATTCGATGAGCCTAGTTAAGCTATCTTCAGACATAATTTTTAATATATTTTACAATGGTCATTTTTACATTGTTGCATTTCAAGTAAAATATCTTTGTTTACTACTTCCCCAAACGACCTGTGATTATTCACTCTAAGCATTTTTGTGTTTGGTCAAGTGCAGTAACGCATCTAAATATTCGTGCACTGACGATGTACGAATAAAATGCAAAATTTTAACAGCGCAAGATAAAATGCAACAAAACACTGCAGTATCGGTCGTTGTGGCCCGTTGTCCGTACATTTGCTTAATTCACATTAGGTTTTGAAATGCAAATCACCAACTTAACACCCACGTTTGCTCTGTTCCACCTGAATCCTATTAGCAAACAGTGAGCATCGCCTGTTTTTTCAGCTCCCATTCCTGTTGTACAACAGGTTTTACCATTACGCTGACGCAGAGGTCCAGTTAACGGCGCTATCGAAAGCAAATGCATATTTTTTAGACACCCCCTTTTACCAGAAATCCTTTTGGGATTTGTAAACCAGCATCGGTGCATTTACCTATGCGATACACACTGCGCTGGTTTCTCCGATATGTAAATACAACCAAACTGGAGGCTGCTGAAACAATTTGGTGCCGATCAAAATACCAGCAGTTTCAGGATGTTCCAGCAAAAACCGCTGGCGGACCGATCGCACGGACGGGATCAGTATGATAGCTGACAACATGGATCTGCTGTGGAGAATCTTCTCGGCTCTGAGCTTTGACTGCTTCAGACGTGAGTCGTGTACCGGGCAGAGGTGCGTTTACCTGGCATCGTCAGTACCGCAGTCTCTAAATGCAATGTTGGAATTATAAGAAGCGTTGTTTCAAAGCATTTTGCATTCCTCTTTAATAATCGCTCTTTAATTTTCGCACTGACTCGGTGTCCCTTTAGCCACACCACGCTCAAAACAGCATTAATTTGATTTATTATGCGTTGGTATGTTATGCAATAACAATTGCGTAGCTGGTAAATTTTATTTTCTATGCAAATCATAGTTGTATCCCAGTAGTATATGTCTAGGCTGTCTTCAACAGGGGGGACTGAAGTATACCGTTTCCTAAGGATAAGGAATAAAGACGCTTTGACGATTGAGTGCGATTAAACGTTTGTCATATGAAAATAACAGCTGCGTAAAATGAGTTTATAAAAAAAATAATTATGACTTGTAACATTTTTTGTAATGAGGTCACCACAGGCACTGTGTCGTAGTTTCTTGTGGTACGCATTATGCTATGGAGAAGTAGTACGTATAGAAGCTGGTGTATTTTTGTACGTTTTGTTCACTTGACATGCATTTTCCTCAGTATTTAGTACAATGCCCATTTCTGTCAGAGTGAAATATTTGATCTAAGATTCCTTTACAAATATTATCGAGGCCATATGCCATGGAGGATTTGATCTCCATTATATAGTCTTTGGTGACCAGTTTTCTAACCATTAGTCAACGTCATTTCTCCAGGTCTCCCACAAAGTCAAGTCAGGCTGGCAGTGTAGAGAGCAGCTCTCTGAGTGGAAGCCTGTCTTTGGGCCCTGATTTACCCCACTGCCAGTGTTGTATCACCTATGATGCCCGACTGAGACGTCTCTCCTGTGGACATCTGTATTGCGACACCTGCATTGACCGCATCGTCAACCTAGCCTTTGAGGACATCGAGGGTCTCTCCGACTACCCTTGCCCCATGTGCAAGTCCATCCGCCAGCTTGGTGACCTGCTGCATGCCCCAGACACCCTCAGCACACCCGTCTGTACCCCGTTTTGGAGTATACAGCGACAGGTCATCAAAGGGGAGGAATGGAGGGGAAACTGAGGATGGTTGATGTTTCAGTGTGGGTAACATTTACGAGGCAAGTCCGTCAACTGTTTAAACTGAGGGTTGGACTTCTGAGTAATAAGTGAAGGACTGATTTTTGGTTTAACAACCCAAAATTAGGACGTCAAGTATTTTCTGAAGCAAAAAACCATTATAACTATGTATGTTTCAATATATAAATAAACTGAATTTGTGAACAGGTAACAGGTGATCCGATGTAGTAGATTATTGACTCCAGTTGAATTTAAGTGAGATACTATATGTCTACCAGTGTGGGATTTATTTTATTTTTTTAAGATAAACTGTTTGTAACAAGCATTTCAAAAGAGGTTATCTGGGTGACAATAACTGGAAATTCAACAGAATGTTAGTCTTATTTGGTTCTTATCTGGATCTTCACCTGTGAAAGATACGTATACATTTATTAAGCTTGTTGTACAGTGATTTGCTATTCTAGTATGTTGTGGCTGTAGTGTGTATAAATTCAAACTGATCAGATTTCCTGTTGGGCAGGAGCTATTTCAGAAGTAAGTCATGAAGAACCAAGCTATCTCAATGACAATGAATGTTTGAGCTGTTTCCATAGTAACTTTTATAATGTGCAATATGTGACAAGTTTTAAATTGTTCATTTTAACTGTTCACTTCAGTGTTTAGTAGTATTAATATCAAGCTATTTCAAATGACAGACGATGCTGTAAATATATTTATTTTCAATAAAAAACAAATTCTGCATATGAGTCAATGTATTTTCAATCACATTGCATTACAATACAGCCTCTAGGACAAAAAATAGGCAGACTAGATTTTCAAAACAAAAGTTTATTCCTTTTGTTCATTAAATAAAATGCAAAAAGACAAAATATATACATACAAAAAAGTTTCATTTGTACCAAAATAGGAAGTATTCATACATCTAAAAAATGTTTTATCTGATGCAGGGAGAATGTCTGTTTGAAAGGATATGCTTCAAATAGTCACCATTTTACTGAATTGCAGTACTTCTTAAATCGTTTAACCATTGTTTTCTCCATGAACCAGTTGGGACAAAAGCACTAGAATGATACTATTGACATTTACCACCTTTGATATAAAGCAATACTGGCTCCATACTGCTGTCCATTTCTTATAGCTATGTTAAGAATTATATATTAGATGTTGAGACCAGAAAAGAAGCTTGACTGGTTTTCTTACTCTGCATATGTGGTAACATACGGCGGAATTCAAAACACTGTTCTAGAACTTTTTTTACTCCAGAATTCCTGAAATGCATGAAACGTAACCCACTCTGCTACAGCAGAGGTTCTCAAATGGTTTAGCCCAGTGGTTCTCAATCCTGTTCCTGCCCTCCTGCCAGAATGTTTTCCTTCTAGCCCTACCCTAATCAGGCTCATATGGTCCTTAATAAGCTAATAATGAATGTGGCAGGTTAAAAGCAGTGTGGTTTAGAATGAAAACGTTGTGGTATGGGGGGGTGGGCGCCAGGAACAGGACTGAGAACCACTGTTTTAGCCTCAGGACCTACAGTATTCCTTGGTCAATAAGTCATGACCCAAACTCAGCTGTCAGCCAAGGTAGGGAGCTGTCTATGTTAAATGCTGTTGGGGGGTGCTGATCGTATGGTTTTTTTTTTTATCTGCAAACTCCATGACCCACCTAAAATCGACTTGCAACCCACTTCTGTGTCACAACCCACTAGTTGAGAAACCCTGACCTACTGGATGACTAAGATGGGGGTCTCATTGGAGGAGGTGGCAATGCAGCTAACACCCACAGAGATTAAAGCCAAAATGATCCCAGTGCTTTGTCACCTAGAGATTCACTTCATATAAACAGGCCTCACCGACCACTTCACTGTCCCATTACGTCGTCCCATTATCGTCGGCTCTCCTGCATGTTCCCCGAGCCACGCTGTACTTAAAAAGTTCATTGGGGAAGAAATCCTAGAATTATTCATTTATGCAGGCTATATGTACAGATTATAAATATACAAAACAAAAATAGACGCTGGCAGTTGCTTTCGCTGATTACTCAGTTATATTAAGCATGTTAATTCCACTCACCCATCATCTAACCGCTTATCCTGGTTAGGGTTGCAAGGGATGTTAATGCCGGCAGCAAATAATACTACAATTTCCCTGTAATACTCATAATACTGAAAAAAGTTTTTTTTCTTTTTATTCATCTTAATGTCACTGTTGTACCGTCTCTGGTTGGGTGAGCTGTAGCCAATCAGGAATCAGGATACATACCATTACGCTTGTCGGGCACTTTTCTTCACAGCCGTATTACCCTCTCCTGCAGGCTTCATGTACAATACAATAGTTATAATAAACATTTGGCACTCAGTGACTGCACTCCCATTATTTATAGTGCTAGGAATTTCAATCATAACCACTGGAGGGTACGTACTACTCAAAAAATACATTTTGCTTGAGAAACAGTCATATACAACCATTTTCCCTCTGTACCAAGCATGTGAATTTTTTTTTTCTGCTGGTATAATACTGTATGCTGGAATCATATATATATAGACTACAGTTAATGTATGTTTTCTGTACAGGACTTCAACACTATATAAAACGTCTGTATCAAAATTGTGTGACCAGCAGAATCCAGTTAAATACAAAGAGCCCCTGAAAGGTAGGATTTTTAGCACTTATAAGCTTTTGTGTGAAACTGTCTCCCTTCGGTAGAGATTTTTAGAATAGCTCACGACCCATGGACCAGTACTGATTTTAGCCATAACCAGCTGTTGTCAGACAGACCCATTTTTTTGTAACGACTCCATGCATAAAAAAGGATTATTAACAAATGACAGAGAAGGCTGGTAATGAAAAAAATTACCTAGTATTTTTTAACCTTGATCTTTCATTTGGATGGTTCAACATTAAACTTGATATAGCTTGAAGACTGGGAAAAATCTGCATGACAGTGTGAAAAATGTAATGATTCAGATTTGGAACAGAAGATACATAAAACTACAATGAACATTAAAGTGTAAAAATGAAAGTGTAAACGTTGCAAACATGTAAGGTAAATGGAGTAAAGTAAATGGTGTTTCTGTATAACAAAAAAGGTAAATAGCCTACAATGAGAAATATCCAGAAAACAAACTTAAGATTAGTCACTAAACAAAACTTCTGTAAAAATGATGTTCTAATCTAAGACGTCCTGAAGAATAAGTTTTGGAATTTATTCTTAAAATGAAAGTTTGGGAAAGTCATTAGGCTTTTTTATTGTGACATGAATTTGATAAATAAAATGATTATCATTGTGTTGTGTGGTGATATCACACTATCATGTTGCATCATGGGAAGTTAATCTCACTGCTCAGCTCGGTCCACAACAGGAGTGAGAGGAGTCTGGTCAGCTCCCAGTTCCGTACCTTCGCAGTTTACTGTGCTCTACTGGGATAATGCACTTAGGATGCCAGCGATGAACCTTTTTTCTTGCTCAGCCTGGAGCTGGGCGTGGGGGCGTAGCGCAGGTCTGGTCGGCCATCCTGCGATTGGCCAAAGAGGAACGTGCGCTTGCCGGCCTCCCGCGGGGCAAGGGCGGGCAGGGCAGATGTTGGGGGTGGGGCCCGGGCCACAGAGATCCGTGGGGCCGAAAACAGGAAGGTGCTGCCATTGGCATTCTGGTTGAGGTTGACGTTGGCCCGGTGTGGCTCCTGCCTCTTGGCTCTGGATCCCGCCGCCGCCACTGCCAGCCTGTCTCTCAGTTGCTGCACCTCCTGTGCCAGTCGGTCCAGTGGGTGGTGTGAGGATACAGGCGCAGGGTGTGAAAAGGCCTTCAACCACAAAGGACAAAGTCGCCTTAAGGATGTCACTTGACAAGTCAACAGTCAGTGAAGGTGAGCAAGGCAATGATTCAGCAAGTACCTGTGCCTGCAGAGCCCCACGGAGGCAGCATTCCCTCCATATCCCCACACAAGGACCCAGCAGCCGAGGAAGCAGCTCCTGTGGCTCTGATCGCCCCCTGCAGGACTCCGTCAGCGAACAGGCCTTCTGCAGTCGCTCCAGCCCGGGCAAGCTCTCAGACGAAGGGGCTCGCCGATGGCTCTTGCGATAGGACCCCCCAGATCCTCCGCCACTACGCCAGGGCAGAAGATGCGAGGGGGAGGAAAAACTGCCCCGGGACAGAAGGAAGACAGAGCCCAGGGCACCATCGTTCGGCTGAGTGGGAGAGAGGAAGACACGGCGGCTGTTTGATATAAATATCTTTGACTACTCAATAACATGTCTTGAAACACCTCAAGCTATTAAAAACTCACTGTCTAATTTACCACCCTTTAAGACCATTCCTGTACCAGGAAGAAGCCTCCTATTCGTCCGTCATAATTCTTGCTATCATCAGAGCACGTTATTCGAGAACAGCTCCGAGAAACACCGTGACTAGCCTTGTTCTGCCACACGGATGAATGTTTAATGTTGCTGAAAGTGGGAGTGTCATTTCATCACCTTGGGTTGAAAGACAATATTGGTCTTGGGTGAACTCCCAGTCTGAGAGACTGACTGCTTATGCATACAATTAGAGTTCCTTTTGGGGACAGGGGAAGGGACTCAGGATAGAAATCACCCTGCACTGTATTAATTATTTTGTGTCGAGTGCGATGCACATTCATTTTATCTTCCCCACTGGACATTTATCCTTGAATTTGATTGAAGTACGGGTAGACTATTCATTTATAAACTATATAAAGTTTATTCAAGACTACAAGGAGTTTTTAGGAAGCTGAAAAGTACAAAAATAACATATTTGGGGAAAAATATATATTGCTCCATAAAAAAAACCCAGCTGCAAAGCACAGGAGTCACGTGGAGCTAGAGTCACATGACTGTGACAGCCACCCTTAGTTGGTTCCTGTCGCGCTCTTGCTCGGACACTAAGCTAAGCGCAAGTAGCCCCCCCCCCAGGAACCTTGGTGTGGACCACCATTTTTTTCCAGCGCTGGGTGGAGCCGACACAGTGCTGTAATTATACAGATGAGGGGCGAGCAGGAGGACAGATGGTGGACATTGCAGTCGTGGCTGTCATGCCAAACCAGCCAGAGGAGTGGCACAGAGAGACCCAAAACCGCTCTTTAGGCTGTGTTGAAGGTTTTTGAGGAACAGAGAGCTTCTTTTTTACTCCCAAACAGACCATCTGGCATTCTTTTAGCCCATTAACTTTCACATATGGCCTCTTAACCCTTAAATTCTAGAATCTATAGAATTTAACCTCATTTTGAAAATGGACTGGGGTAACTTCGACCCAAAAAATAACACGGGGGTTAAATGTGCTTTTCATCACAGCGTTCCTATTTAGCACCAAGGTTTTACTCAATCTGTACTTTAACCGGATGATAGTGAGGCTGTATATCCACATACCAGCTGGATTTCGAACACGCGTAAACAGGCACCTACACAGCTCTCCACCACCTCTTCGTCATTTAGATCTGTGCGACATTCACATGGCTATGAAAAGTCGAGTGGACAGTTTTGCTTGTTGTCAGAAACTGCTTGGAGGTGCTGTCTACCTTTACTGCCATGATTCAAAATCCCCTATTGTCACCTCAGTCATGTAAGGACACACGAGCACAAAAATTTCTGTACCATGAAACAATGGCTACCATGCAATGTTGTTTCACCAGGGCCACTGTGACGAGGTAAAAAAAAACAGAAGAAAAAGCATCTGCTCAACATTCACGCTTCTGACAGGCATACATCCAACAAACATTATAATATTTAGAATAAATGTTATATTCACCTGTTTGCATGCATACATACCACAAGCCATAGAGATTATATTGTAATTCAGGTGCCCCTCAACTTACGATGGGGTTATGTTCTGATAAGCCATCCTGAGTGGAAAATATCTGAATATGAATGTGATATGATAAATAAATAAATAAGTAAATAACTACTGTCACTGTGCGAGTAAATAAGTAATTACTGTAACTAATTAGAGACCAGTAATTTATAATTAAGCATAAGTAATAAATAAAATATAAGTAATAAATAAAGGAGTACAAGATTTCGTAAAACTCAGAAAAAAAAACGATGTACGATACGTCGTTAAACACTGTATGAGATGTTTACGCTCGTGATCGCTGCAGAAACTGGAAGCATGGCTGCGTAGATGCTGGAACGAATAGAAAGTATCGTACAGCATATCGCTAGTGCGGGAACAGATCGAAATTCAAAGTTTGATGACTACTGAATATGCATCGCTATCGCACCATTGTAAGACTGACCATCGTACAGCAAGGAGCATCTGTATACATACGTATAATCCCGCATAGATATGGCACAAGAAAGTAGGCTGTCTGCTCTGACCTTGCGGTAATTTGGGGTGGTATTTAAGTTCCCGTTCAGGACCGAGTTGACCGGGTCGGAGCTGGTCAGAGGCTGGCTGAATTGGGCTCGTCTCTGGGGGCTGTACTGCAGGACCCAGTCCCAGACAGGTGGGAACGGGGGGTCCAATGGATCCTGAGTAGAGTCAGGGGGCGTGGCCTCCCTCCAGCAGCCATTGACGGGGGTATAGCTCTGGGGCAGGCGCTGGGGACAAAGCATGATCGTTTAATGACACTCATATGGCGGTTCTGACAGACTCTGTAGTTGTCTTACTTACATACTTTTTACCATTTCATACTAGGCCAGTAATGCTATGACAGACAGTATCTCACCTTGCGTGACCCCAATCTTTCATTTAGCATCATTCTAACGTGGGGTTTCTCAACCACTGCTCTGTATTGTAGCTCTATATTAGGTAAGCACGATTTGACCCGTAATGGTCCGTCCCACGGCCGGCGATTATTATCGAGGGGTCGTAAAGTAGGCCGCCAACATTTTGTAACGACCACCAGCCAGGACGTGTGGTTGGAAAGGTTGAGCATCCCTGTTCTAATGTAATACTCAGTAGGTCTCACTGTTGCCTCACACCTCCAGGGTTGGTAGATTGTATCCCACCCCTGCTGTGTGTGTGGACTTTTCACATCCCCCAGAGTTGTGTGGGCTTTCTCTGGCATTACTGGAATCCTCCCACATTCAAATAACAACTGGTCAGGTGAATCGGGCTCTCTAAACTGCCCAGAGCGTATGTGTGTCCTGTGAAGGACAGGACTCCCACCCACGGCTTCCGCTGCCTCACATCCTGTGCTTCTTGGAGTAGGTCCCATCATAAGGGCTATCTATAAGAGGGAACACTTTCAGGGGCCCAGACACTAGGGGGAGCCCATGAGTATGAGATCATGGATAACGGTAGCTTGGTTTTGGAGAAGGGGGACCCAAGCGGTAGAATGTTTCTGTGGCCCTGCCCATCATCACCATGTTCCTGTACTGAATAAGCTTCTGGAAGATGGCTGGATGAATTAGCTACAATGTAATCTAAGTGTCTTAGTCACTAGAATTTCAGTTAGTTAAAATATTTAACGTGACAACGCTACGCATTCTGCACTGTTGTTAACTATCATTCACCCTTATAAAATGCTTTGTTATAAACCTCTTTCATTGACTGGAATACTGTTTCTACCTACAGGCAGATTTGCTGAGCGACCTGTCAGTGTATTGGATTCCCTTTGCATCCAAGCTCCCAGGATTACAGAATTGTGCTTCACATCAGCGAAAAAAGAAAATGAGAGCTTGGGAAGCCATCTTGGTTTCCCGGCCAGCTCACTGTATGGTCAGCACCCTCGTCGGCAGCGAGCTGCTACCTGTGATGGGCGGCTCCTCTCCCTCTGGCAGTTGGACAGGAAGGTGCTAAAAAGCGGGAGGTGGGCGCTGTCATGGAGAGCCAGGAGGTAGTCCCCAGTGAACTGGAAGCACGTGGGACACTGTGCCCATAACTGCCAGACGCAGTCCAGGAAAAGCAGAAACACGGGAGCCTGTAGAGGGAACCGGCACAGGAGACCTTAGGGTGCAGGAGGTCGGCTGCCAGTGCTGCACAGGTGTCAATTGTCACTTTTTTAGTCCATGCTGCCATCGCACAGCCATGAGATGAAAATCGTGGATTGTCACACACCCAAAACAAATGAAGAAGCTGACAAACAGTGACAAGATGCTGCAAAGTGGATGGTCAGAAAACTTATCGCCAGACCCACTCCCAGTTGCAAGCTTTCCCACTGGCAACCCCCACCCCCCACCCCATCTGTAAGCTTCACTGCCTACACAAGTCAGCTAGTTATCAGTATCAGTAATATACTGGATATTGTGTCAGTCAAAATGTCCACATACGTGCACCACTGTGTATAAGGTGACCGTGCCTTTTTTCGATGGCTCACCATTTTCACCAAATCGTACAGGTATTTTATCTCCCATCTCACTGTTTTTACTGTGGCTAAGTTGACGTGTATGGCTCTGCGATCGCTATAGATGGTAGGTAAAGACACATAAACACCAGGAATTACAGCAATGACTATCAGTAAAGGTTGGCATGGTGCCTCAAAGTACGGAACTGCTGGTTCACACTGCTGGGGTTGTAGGTTCAGTTCCTTCTCCCAGCTCTGTGCTTGTGGAGTTTGCATGCTCTCCTTCATTTTGGGGCAGGTTTCCTCTGGCTATGCGGTTTTTTAGTGTCTCTAAATTGCCCATGGTGTATAAATATGTATCCTGTGGTGAACTGGCATGCAGCCCACCATGTTCCACTGTCTCATGCTCTGTGCTTCCTGGGACAGACTCCCTGCAACTCCATACTGGAAAACAGGTATGCGACTCAACAAGTTAGAACCCTGTGACTGTCACTGGAAGGTTATTGGTTTAAATCCCATGGTTGGAAGAGTAATTTGTACGGTACCTACAAATAGGTCCTGGGATTATAAAAAATGGATGTTGCTTTGGCTCAAAGCATCTGCTAAACAGATTAAATGTAAAAACAATAATAAAATGTCCTTCTCTTTAAAATTCACTTATTTCAGAATGTTAACTTCAATGAGCACTGCTGATATCACAAGCTAACAAGTTAATCAAGAGAGTAGAATATGAGGAAGGCTTCGTTTAACACCGGGGTCCGATGGGGTCTCTGCCACAGCCTGCTGCGAGCCTCACCTCCTCTTTGTCACTGTCTCGGTAGTAGTTGGCCCTGCTGAGAAAGCGATGTCCAGCCATCACCCACTCCTTCTGGATCAGCCCCTGGAAGCCCAGCATGGTTCTGCAGTGTGGGTCACTCATCACCTGGACCAGACTGGACACCACGCAGTTCATGTCCCGATCTTCTGGTTCTGAGGACATGTGCATGAGTATCAGTTAATCAAGCTCACATATTCTCTATTGTGCTGTACTTGCACCATGGGCCTGTAGTATTAGGAATAGGTAAGAAGAATGCGGCTTGGATCTGGGCACTCCACAATTCTCCACAATGAAGATAAAATATGCCAGTGAAAAACTTTATCTGATCTACAACAATAACCTGATTTACAATAGCCTACTAAACATTTTGCAGGTAAACCTCTGCAACAAAACCATTATTTACATAGATTTTTTTAGACAATAATCCCTCAAAAGTATTTTGCCTCATAAAGAACGATAGTAAGGCATGAAGGTGTACTTCTTAAATGATCAAAAATTAAGATAAAGCAGAATATATAGAAATGTAGCGGTAGCACAGTACACTTGATCCCAACAGGTCTGCAAACATGATAATATTTCATATGTATTTATGAAAAACAGTGCCACCTGGTGTTCATATCTGGGTGTGCACTTTCTGACCAATGCATGTGCTCCGTCATTGTCCAGTGTAAGTATTATTTCCCTCATAATCAGTTTCATTCTATACTCTGCTCTTATAAACATTTTCCCTGTGACTTTCTGTAAGATAATACTGTAATCCGCTAGCCAGTAACGAGGGCAAAGCCAAGAGCCCTCGCTGGGCCAGCGTGTAGATTTTGGGTCAGACGCAGCGAAAGCAGCTGACTCACCTTGCAGGATGACCGTGAGCTGACCGGCTCTCAGCAGACACGCAACCTCAGCAGCCTTCTTCAGACAGCACCTAGCAGGGAATGAGATGTCAGAGCTTTGTGCTAATCCCAGAAATGACACTTACAACCAGCGATAACCCTGTAAAGCCCAGCATATCCTTAGTTAGATGATAAACATTATACAATGATCGCCCATTGGTCTAGAGACACACTGACTGATTGTGCCCAACTGAACCCTTTTCAGGGTCCTAAGCAAAATTTGGTTAACCCATTTGTCATTTGTCATCTTCCATCCCATCCTGGAGGAAGGGAGGAGGCGGCGCTGGTGCCCAAGGAGCCCCCAGCAAAGGAATAAAACTAGGCTTGAAACAGCACAGTCTGGCTCCATCTTCTTAAGAAGTAGCCTTGGTAGCAGTTTGGATGATTGTGAGTCACTGTTACTCAGATGACCACAAATGCATAGCCCTTGTCAATTTGCAACCAGCAGCTGAGCCCAGAGGACGAAGTGAGAAATTGGATTATGGGAGAAAATTGCAGCAGAATGTACTAAATTATGCAGTTTTCTATATTTGCATGCCTGGGTCTACAGCCAGCCATAAAAGTTGTGATTGTGCTATAGGCTGGGCTGTACTTGATGATTTTCCCTAATTCCTGCATGCAGTATCTAACTCTAACTGATTGTTGATGGTATAGATAAGTAGGAGGTTATGATACAAGTTATGATCATGTATTAAATGTATTTTTAGAAAAGAATAGTGATGCTATATTAATTCTCATGGGGAAATAGTCCTTTTCCCTACCCCATCATGCTCTCCATGAGAAGGAAACAGACTCATATACAGGTGAGAGATTAGGTGTCCGGGCTAAGCCACTGATGTCTTAAGATCCTAGCAACGACCCTGCCTTAGACTGAACAACCAGAGAGGGAGAGTGGGAGAGAAATAATTTGGGGGCTGCCTGGGAGGTCCTACCTGATGTGGTCCAGCCAGCGGGTGCTCTCCAGGGTAGACAACCACCTGTCATCCGGCACATAGGCAGACGTTGAAATGTCTGATGGAGATAAAACAAATATGCATCTGCTTAATACCCAGGGCTCAAACTGTCAGACTGCAAAGGCAGCTGCAGTCAGAGAGAATATCAGCTCAACATTCATTAAACAAAGGGTTTCTCCTGATCCTCCTTTTGAAGTGTGATTTATCTAGGTATGATAAACACTGGGGACAAATATCAAGTGGAGAAAAGGGGTAGGACTATCATGTACAACTCCTTTTTGGACATGAAATATCTATTGTGTTGTTTCATTGAGATTTTGTTGTATATGTTTCAATTTTCTAGATTGTTGTGCGTTTTTGTCTTCAGATATACTTTCTACTTTTTTAACTTGTTCGTAATAAACTCAGTTAAAACTAAAAAACTGAAATGTGTGATTTACCTGCTGCACTAAGCACTTTCTATATACCACTATTGATTAAAGACATCTCATCTTAGGCATACTGATTTCAGGGAGGTGGAGAAGGGACTACGGGGGGGGGGGGGGATGGTAAGCTGGCTAGGCTTGGGCTGTATTACGATAAAACCAAAATCACTAAATTTTATGGGTAAATACCAGAATAGCGTTGCATTTTAAAATACCATCAGAATACCATATACCACAGTATAATGTCTGGTTGGTACGAAGGTATTAAAAATTAAATACTGCCCAAGCCTAGTGTTGGCTGTTGGGGTGGGGGGGCAGACTTGTAGTGGTAAAATGTGGGATGTCTGTGATTAAAACATTGGTTTTACGGGAAGAAGTAGTAGGCATGGTCTACTGTCCTCTTTAACGAAGACCAATACCTAACAGACCTAATAATGTACAGTATGAGAGATATGAGGAAAAACAGAATGTTCTCTACAGAGGACAAAAATTAATTGTTAGATATCAGCTACATAAAGCATAAAGGGATATATGCACATACAGTACCGTGAAAAAGTCTTACACAGTCATAGAGAATGATGCTTAAATTATCTTCATGTTGGTATAAAACTTTGCTATAATTTCTGTTACAATCTGACAGCTAAACCATTTCAAAAACCCTCCTAAAATCACCCCAGTATTTGCAGCAACTGTCCAATACACCCATGTATTGTTTAATTTGACCACTAGCACGCCTTGTGTGGATTATCAATACCTCAATGACGTTTAAAACTATTTAAATTAATTAATTAAGGGAGCTGGTGTTGAAATTCAATAAATACATGGAATGGCTGGGGTGCCTCTGAGGAGAGGTTTGGGAACAGAAGCAGTGTCAATGTAGCTACCCAACATGATAGCAGTAACTTTTTGGAGAAAAGAAGAAATTCTTGTTAGTTTTTGTTGTGTTACTCTTCATATGCATGTATTCTAATGTTAAATTGTGTTTTTTGTTCTGGGCAAATATATATTTATGACTCAGATAAATAGCCTTAAACATAGACTTTTGCACAGTACTGTATATACATACACAACAGAGAGAGGTATCAGAGAATTGCAAATGCAGAAAAAACTATAGCGACTCCTAGCCATTTAAAAAAAAAAACATAGGCCTCTTTAATGACATCATATGCTACCAATGTCAGAGGGACAAAGTCTGAATTTATTTCACATGCCATAAAACGCCTTTTTCATTCCCTTTCATTGCCGAGGCAGATTTATTGAGGAGTTTCTTACTCCTTTCTTGGACGGCTTTTGATCTTTTATTTACAGTCTCTCTGTTAAGATCAAAGCCACCCACTGCAGTGTGATACAGGGAATTTGATGGGTTTAGCCAACTTTCAGAAGTATGGAGAGGTATCGCTGTGCCCTGATAACTTTGGACGATTGTACTGAAACTGTTTATAGTTATAGCACCTACAAATGGTCACAAAGACTCAGTTGATTCAGTGATAGTCAATCACAGTCCTTCTGCATCCTTCTCCAAATGTCATTTTATTACATTTAACTAAAAGTAGATGACTTGCAATTTCACAGACATGTAGTGGTGTGTGCCTCAGCATGCTGGGACTCTGTGCCCATGATCGAAAGATTGTTGGTGCGCATCCTGTGGTTGGCAATTTGATTTCACCCTTTTGGTCTTCAGCTCCAATTGTTCCAGAGACAAGTTAAACCTGCTTCGGAAATTGTACGTCACCTTGGATTAAAGCGTCTGCTAAATAAATAAAAATGTAAAAATGGTATATCAACTGATGTACCACAAAACCTGTTTGATTTCTCCTCAAGAACATACAGAAATAGTACACCACATAGTAGGGTGACCAGATAATCCATGTCAGAAAGGACGCTTTGAGCCACTTCAGGTTTTACCAACTACTGTAATACTGAAAGGCTCCTGTGCTTGGATAAATAGTTCAGTTCTTCTTGTGCTTTGACTAGTTTGTTTCCTTGAATGAAAGACTCATCCAGCTGTGACACATTGACATTAGTGACGCATGCATGATTATAGGAGACTGACCAATCAGCACACAGCACTCAGTTCTTCAGTGAAATTTAGGACCTTTTTACTCGAATGGTAGTTTACAAATCCTGTGCTACCTAAAAGTGTCTTCCCTGACATGGATGATCTGGTCTCCCTATCACATGGGTATCTCACAGGATGTATCTGCTAGCAATACATGGAGGGTGGACTGCTCACCCCCGAGGCACAGAGCTCGCAGGCGCGTGTGGGCCAGTTGGATGTCCACTGGCGTCACCATCTCCTCCCCCAGCTCCACCACCACGCACTGCTGATGGCTGCCAAACACGACGGCCTCCAGGTTCCTACATGCCAGAGAAACCAAAGCCACGGTTAGTGCAGCGAACGCACCAACAATGGGCCATTCACCCAGACGCTTCCTGGGAAGGAACTTTCCCCAGGAAGCCCATTGGCCAGTCTGACTCATCGTCTTATATTTATCCCCAACCCGCTGACCAAATACGGCAACCAGCTACTAATAGTATACTTTTGTTTAATTCCTCAACCATAAAGCCATTTAAAAATAAAAATACCAAAATAAACAAAGATACAAAAATAAGAAATTATTCATAGGGTGCCCAGGGATATTAAACAGACTGACTAAATATCTTGTCTGGAGGGACTCGTATGAGAACTTAGAGTTATATAATAAGGACCCCCGTCCAATACCTGATGTCATCCTTCTCATGGTAGATGTTGTTCTGGAAGTTGGCCGTCCGCAGGAGGTCACTACCACAAGGGTGGCGCCAGCACCATCGCTATCGGACGAGAACCACACACATCAGCATAACATCATCCGAGAGATGAGACGGGGATGGGGAGGAAGGGGGTTACTCACAGGGATGCGTCCTTCATTGAAATGGGCAAAAGTCTTCTTCAGTTCGGTGTCCAGAACCTTCTGAGGGACCACATTAAACCGGGGAAGGCTGAAATTGAATTGGAGCATCAAAGTGAATGTTCCTTTTGCAACAAAACAACAAACATCGGGTTTACATCAAAGAACTTGAAGGTTGTATTAGTCTAGAAACTAACTTCACAAGCATAATGTCTGATTTGGGACTTATGGTTTCAGGTTTTCTTAAAATATTAATTATTCTATTTCTGCTAAAATATAAATAATACATGGAGAGAAGGTGTCAGAGGTCTTCAACTGTCCCCTGGTGGGCAGTTGTCCATTGACGATAAAAGCTGTTGGCTGAGTATGGTGACGGTTAAAGGAAATCCTGTAAGATGGTCATTTTAGTGGAGGCGCTCCCAGGCACAATGTTTTTTTCTCTTATGTGGGTCCCTGAGCTCTTATGGGGACCCCCTCAATTCAGGACCCCCTCAATTCAAGCACTGCTGATCATGCATCAGAGAGACTCCCTAGACCAGAGGGAGCAAAAACATAGACCGACTGCGGGCTCCTGAGGAGCAGACTGGGAAATACTACCCTAGACTCGGATCTTCCAAGGCTGATACCTGGTGGCCATCTCAAAGCGGTCATTGATGGTGCTGACCCTCCAACCTGTGGCTCCTGTCCTCTCCAGCTCACTGTCCCAGTCGGCCACGCAGTCAAACAACTTCATCTGGCTATCTGGCCTCCGGTTGCTGAGTAACTGCCTCATCTCTGTGTGTCAAGCATAGGGGGAATGCTCCAACACCTCACATCACACAAGCAAGGTTACTTAATCCGTTCACATCAAATTGATGTAGATAACTAGCATGATTTCAATTATTCTCCTGTTGTTTGTTCCCTGAAGTAAAACATAGGGTTAAACAAAGCCCAGGGCAACATATCATCATGGCCTGTGGGTAATTATACTGATTTAATAATGCCCACTTATGGCAAGGTTTAACAGAGCAGTTTTTTTCTAATAAGCAAATAAGACAAGGGTTCCCACATGAAACGATAAAGCATTCTTTAATTGTTTCAAATGAGCAATTAGTGGGCGGATCAAATCTCTTAAAATACAACTTAAGGCTCAGGCTCACTTGTTCTGTATAATTATGGGAGAGCTGCCCTTACCCACACTCCCTAGCGCGGCATTTTGGAAGGAGAGGATGGAGCCAGGCTTCAGGGGCTGGTAGGTTTTGGCAATGGCGTGGGTAATCTGCGGGGAAATGGCCAAGCAGCCTCAGTATAGTAGAAGGTGTCTACAGTAGATAGTGGGGAGAAGTGCTCTGGGCTCCTGCTTCAGAGCCAAGACCCAAAACCTTATGGATTTGTGGGTTTAATCTACAACAGGAGAGCAGACTATCACTCACCTCCACAGCCTGGGTTTCAGGGGTCAGCCGGTCAAACAGGAAGCAGAGCACGCGGAGGTCGCGGCAATACAGGACCAGCTCCTCGGGGGTGAACTTCAGGGAGGAGTTGGGCGTCACCAGCTTCGTGCGAGATGGTCCCACTGCAGCGAGCAAAATTGAGGCAGCCATCATGAATAAATGGACTGAGCGGGTTGGTTAAGCGAATCTAAGAGCTTAATGGACATGGCTTACCAGCCACCACCTTCTCGATAGAGGCGAGAGCCACATCGTGATCCCCGAGGAGCACTGGGTCTGCATTGTCCTGAAGATGGAGACTGAGCTTTAGAGGCTTCCAGGGAACAGCATTATACTGTAACCTCTACCTGCTCATCCAAATAGAGTTTCCTCACATACATACTCTGGATCGAGACCTGTTAATCTCCCAACTGCTTATCCACTATGGGGTCGTGATGAGTTTGGGTAAACAGGACAAGAAGCAGGAGAGACCCTGGGTGGGATACCAGTCCATCACAGGGCACGCACATGCAGTCACACAATATGGGCATTTTGGAGCCACCAGTTCACCTAATCACATGTATTTTGGAGAAAATGTAAACTCTAGACACAGAGGGTTAGTATTAGAACCCACAACCTTCAGGGTGTAAGGCTACAGTGATTCTCACTGATCCACTGTGCCAGGTTATCTCACCTTTACTGAGCATTGCATGGACTGGATAATGTCCATACTGGCTAAATATAACAGGCCTGCTATCAAGGGTCAGTCTTATCTTGAGGGCCTGAAAGTAGTTCTGCTAGTGGCTGTTGCTGAGCAACACTGTCGCTGTGCAACCAGTCTGTCAAATACCACTGAGTAACCAAGGACCCATTCCTTTCCTGCTTCATTCCTATCACTTAAAAATATTCACAGTTTGCTAACAGGTGCAGCTAGATACATGTATACCCTGTTTTACACTGAAAGCAGGGTCCCCTTGCTATGCTGTGAGGAAAAAGATTTTTAGCCCATGTGTTGGTTATGCTTCTGTTTGTGATGTCTAGGATAATCTTTAAGGGGAAAACAGATTTTGTCACATCCCCATGTGACTTTAAGGTCTTCATATTATCACCCTGCACTACAACAGAGCAGAACAGCAGAGCCACTGAACCTGCACTAGGCGACATTTCAGAAAATATACCTATAATTTTCAGCGTCATACAGCTCAAGTCAGCCACAAAGCTGAGATTTGAAAAAATCACCAGTGCAGAGTGTCTGGTCATTCATGCCCTGCCTTCAGTTTAAACAGACGTTACTCAGGTAATCTGTGCAGGTTGTCATGACGACATACTGTAGCAGGTGCTAATTCAAAACCTTACGTCTGGTTTCTCGCTGTCCTGGGGCACGAAGGCAACTCTGAAGTGGGTGCAGAAGAGGGTACCAGCGAGCCAGCCACCACCTTCGACAGCAGACAGCTTCTTCCTCACTAACACTGCCCTCTGGAGGACACATTCGCCTGGGCAGAGGGGGCAGGGCAGGAACAAAATACTCTATCAGAGTGATATAGGCTTTGTTTCATTACAAGTATTTTACTGACAAACGTACACAGAAAAATATTGCCAAGGTACATTCTGGATAAGCTTTAACTAGCCTGTATTTTCAAAATTTCTAATTTCCAGTTACTATTCTGTATTTTCAAAATTCCCAAATCCTTATCATTTGTGGCCAAAAACATATATCTGAATATCTAATTCAGTCCTATATTATGCACAATAAATGTAACAGTCAAAGCCGGAAGGTCAATTTTAAACTTGTTTTAAATGTATAATTTCATGTATCCAGAATTTTTTTTATTATTCACTCTTTCTGTATTGAAACCATATTTTATTGAGATAAACAAGAATACCATAAAAACCAATGGCACACGTTACAATGTGACTTCAACATGATTCACTCCATGTATTTTCTTTGCACACCCTTCAACCTAAAAACAAGTGAAGGAATGTAAAACTCTAGTTTACAGCCGACAATAATGCAATAAATCTGTTTACATACAGAAAACGCCATAAATTTTTTTAGCAGATGCCCAGCCTGCCATCACCTCCCCCAAAAAGGGAAAGAAAGAAACCAACGGGGCCGCATATTTGTAATGGTCTCCAGCTACAAAACAAAGGCTTTGCCAGTGAGGGCCGGTTTCCATGGCGACGTCGTCCAGCGCGGCACAGATTTAAAGAAATGCCTTTTTACGCCTGCAAAGGCCATTGTAAGACTCTGCCCAGAGAGAAAAAGGCACACCCACAAAAAAATATGTTTTCCACATGAAGCGTTTACTGAAGCACTATGAATTCCTGCAAAATCAAAAGACAGTAACGGCACCTGGTGGTCATTTCCGAAAGTATGATTCTGTATTGGGTCTGGTTTGCATTTTTGACCCACTATTTTGATGGCTACTGCATTAAACTACTGGAATTTTTTGTTAAAATGTGGGCCTTTCAGTGCTAACATATGATTAATGTGTTGCCTAGGAACATACAGGAATAAACTTAAAAAAGGATGACATGCACAGACCTCAGATTAAGGAATCAAAGTTTATATTAAAAACACAATAGACATGCTGTCCACGTAGTAAACTACAAGCCACTGTAGCTGTAAAATATTTAAAGAGGTAATGTCTTGCTCTTTCACTGATAAGCATCCTAATACAGCAGATATATAATAGATATCATAGTATAATAGATGTGCTTCACAGACAAAACCACAGCCTCTGGCTATGTGAAGAGCGACCCCTACTGTATGGGCATGGGTATGTCATCAGAAATGATTCCCTCCTAGGCCATCCTGACCTGTGACTGGTTGTTGATGCTGATCCAGATCCTGTGGGATCACATAAGTCTTTTAAGAAATGAAAATTCTGGCACTAACCAGAATATCAGACCTAGCCGAATTCCCAGTGAGACACTTGTCACTGTGTCATACAGCAAGTATGCAAAACAGTTTCCCAAGAGCATTTCCATTTACTAGAAGAAAGGGCCTTCTTCCCAGAAAGAAGTACAGGAATGGAGCTGTGCAAACAAAAGCAACACAACAGCGTTACCCGCTGAGTAACTATGCCACCCTCTAAATTATATTCAACAAGGCTTAAAGTGACAAGAATCAAAAACATGGGTGTGGCCTCTGATTCATAGCACGCTTCCTCATTCCCCTGGGGAAACACCCTTTTAATTTAATTAACCTCGACAATTTAGGACTGATTTGCTTTGTTTTTAGATTCAGATCCAAAATTAAAAGCCTCATTTGAAGCCCCCCCCCAATGAGTCATACATCAAGTTTTGGTCTAGGATACCTCTACCGCATTTTCTGGAAGAATGCGCAAATATGACAGATGTCTTGGGTCATAACTGCTGCGCAAACCCTCTTTGTTAGTGCAGAGCTGTGCAGACCCATGCAATCCTGCCTGCATCATGCTTCTGACGCAGTGTGGTCGCAGCACACTCTGAGGTTGCATATTAAAAAAGTATGTATTTTAAGCTCCCTATGTAAATGATTAAATGAGTAAAAATGTGAGTTCTGGCCCAACTGGGTTGCAAAATGAAGTGTCTCTGACATGCCTTGAAAAAAAAGCATTTCAAATACAAAAAAAAAATCCCTTCCCTGTTTTTAATAGGCTTGAGCATAAAATGGCTTTAAAAAAACATGGGTGTGGTCTTGGCTAAGTGGGGGGACATGTGGAACGATTACAGAGACGGAGGACGGCAGGGCACACAGGAGGAGAAAGATGAACTTCCAAATAAATGAAAAATGAAAAGAATGGAGAGATAAATGTCTGGAGGAAAAGAGAGCAGAAGTATTAGGGAAGGAGGAGTAAAAATGAGAGGCAGGCACGGAGGAGGGCTAGCCGCACGGTGCACGCATGGGAAGGCCCCTCGCAGGCATGTCGACTCTCCAAACGCCCTAAACGTTAAAGATTAGCCCAGCCTCAGCGATCCCCACAGCCTGCCAACATTCCTCAGTCAAGCTCCCGGAACGGGAGAGTGCTGACGCCGAGATTACGACTTGGGCTGGGGGGGTTGGGGGTGCGCCAGACTCCCAAGCAGAACACTGAGGAATTGTTCTCTGGCAGCCACGCTGGGCTGCGAGGTGGGGGGTGCTCCAGCCACAATGCACCCTGCTACGCACGCAGCCGAAAGCGCAGCCCCATCGGACGAGCATGGGGGGGCTTTTTATCCGGTCATTATGCATGGGATTGTCACTCTCTCCACTCATTTCCTCACAAGTTGTCCAGGGCAGCCAGGAAGTCGACAAACACAGTTATAATTATACACAATTTTTTATGAAGGTGCTCAATAAGCTGCAATACATAAAATGTGACACAGGTAGGGAGCAGAACATGACATCGCAGCACACAGCGGCCAGGTGCACCTGTGCGCGAGCGTTTTTGCTATGAAGGTGGCGGTACAGACCTGGCAGACATCGCAGGCCGAACTTGTCCCTGCATTTCCCATGTAGTATGCTGTAGTTCAGCATCTTCTCCTGTGGGGAGAGGGACACAAATGTCAGGGCCGTGCTAAGCCACAGCACACACACACACACATGCACACTCAAAGTCTTTTTATAGTAGCAAGCTTCCATAAGACGCCTCAGAGACATTCCTTCTCAAGTCCAGTTTATAGTGTTGAGCTACTATTCTTATTTTGAAAACTGCATAGATCTACTGAATTTTTCAGTTAAATTGTACGGCGTCCAGGGTCAATATGCAGTTAATGTGTTATCTAGGAACAAACACGACAAGAAGAAGCAAACTCAGCAAAGGCTGAAAAGCACACATCACAGATTCAGAAATGAACCACCTCTGGGGCTGTGAAAGAGTCCATTTCAGGATGGCTCTGAGGCCAATTCAGGCCTAGTACAATTAACTCAAATTAAAATGCTTAAAAATGATTAATTCTGATTCAGTCTCAGTTTAGTAGTTTCCAAATGCTTCTATTAGCTTACTATATCCACTAACCTGGGGGATCCAAGGTCATGGGACATAGGCTCCACTCTTTTCAACAAGGACAACCGATTTATTCTGCACCAGCCACAACAGTCAGCGCTGCGTAATCAAGAGCTTTGTGCATCTGCAAATGTGCGCAGCCTACCTCCAGGAGGCGCTAGTGTGTAATCAGTACATAGTGGCCCCACTGAAGCTCTCCCCCAGAGAACGTCAGGTGTATGCTGCCATTATCAAACTCCTAATTAGCTGGTTTAGTTAGAGGATTCTGGAATTGTGCCTCTTAGCCAATCCTGACCCCTCTTGTGTTATAAATGACTGATGTGCAAAAAATTAAAACAAATTTCTCAGAAAAACTATATAAATTCCCACCCTGATCATTTTTCCCAGTTGGCTCTAAGTGCCCATTACCCTGGAGATCCCAGCCTGACTGGCCCAAACCGATTTTCTTGTTTTTGTTTTGGTTTGATTTTCTACTGTTTGGCAGTTGGGAGCAGTTATGAAAACCCACCCGTTTCATTTACTGGCACCATCATCCAGGACCACAGGAGCTATTTCCAGACCATGAACTCACACATGTGGAGCCACTTAGGAACACCCCCCCCTCCACAGAGGGAGGACACGGGCTGTTTCTAGATGCTGTTTGCTTGCTTGACGGATGCTCCTGTACGGTGTGACTCATTCAGCGCCCGTTACTATACCCAGACGCATGACCTATTTACATGGGCGTAACATTTACGGAAGCAATCCGGGTTAAATCCTGGCCAGAGTCTGCTAACTCTCTGCTTCTCCGGGGACTTCATCCACAATCTAGAGAGCTAGTTAACCCCTCCAGTACCCTACGAGATGAGCATGTTACAAACTGCAATATTCACCAAATGCATGAGACATTGAGTTTTGCTCATTATTTTATCCATCATCTTAGCGGCACATTTTTAAATTTGGCAACAGATCGGCACTTGAAAAGTCATACAGCACCATAAAAGCAGTCATTTCACACTTTGTTTACAAAGGTTGCAGCATCCTCTTCGGGCATTTCGTTGTTTTTGGTCAGCTTATGCTAATTTTGTTAGTGACTTCCTATCCTTGATTTTCTTTGTTTTTACGGTGCCGCTGGTATATGATCACTTCATGGTTGCATATAACGTTAACATCAGCTAGTGAGTAGAGACAGGAGATCATAGCTAGATAGTGGGTTAGCAGAATATGCTGCTTCAGGAAAGTGTTTATTAATACAAAGTGTTGTGACTGTCTGTGGCCAACGGGGGGGGCCACACAAACCTCAGGGGCCCCATACAAATGCATGGTTTGAGTGGTGGTAAACACGGCCAATGCATAAAAGGCTAATATCAAAAAAACAACAGCAAAGACCATTTTCTTTTCAGTTTGAACACAAGGCTGTTAGCAGTTTTGTTTTGACTTAATTAGCAAAAACACTACGAAACAGAGGCCACACGTTAAGTGTTAATGTGAAATCTAGTTGCTCCCTGAACACAATCTGTCCCCCAGCTGGTCGGAAGAGTAGAGTGCAAAGTTCCGCTTGAAGAAAAGCACTCAAAGACTCTCATGTGGAGAGGAATGACATTCCTTTGTTGCTTCCCAGACTGGATTCTTCAGCCCTGTGCACCATATTTGGCTGACGGGTTCCCCAGACGGCTTAAGAGATGCGTGCGGATTTCAGCCCCTGAGCTCGGCACAGCCAACACCAATAGTCTCAGACTGTCCTCGGGTGTCTTTAAAAGACCCGGAACAGGCCCAGAGTGTGGAACTCGCAGAGAAGAGTGCGAAATCTGTTTTCGCTATTTTACCACCGTAAATCTTCCCATTATTTCCTCTCTGCTATGTTCCAGCACACTACTTGCGTACAGAAACCTCAGCGAATGAACGCAGCTCACTTGGTCACCCCATGGAAAGTTCACTGTGAATATAAAGAATCCAGGGGTTTAAAAACCATGAGGTATGCGGTCAATCTGGTGCTACTAAATTCAGTAGCGGCAACGTTTAGATACAGAAACTAGTCTAAAAATCTATACCCTACACGTGACTTCCGCCTGGCCTGCTTCTTTTTAGTTATATAACCGGCTCTCTTGCAGGCACATCGCTGTGCCAAAATTACTTCCAGGCAAAAAAAACACACATAATGGAGGTCTAAGACTCAAGAATCTAGAAGAATGTATTCGTATACAGTCAGCTGATGAGAAATGCATACCTCAGTTCTTCTGAATGTGCTGGGCACATCAGCAAAGACAAAATAAAGGCAACTGACAGAGCATGCAAGCCAGGATCTTTTAAATGCAAATCAAAAGGCCAATAACTTGCTGGCCTTGTCACAGCAAATGCCGTCAATAAAAGATACATACGCCCAGGTTAAGAACGAACTGTCATAGACCAGCCAAGGATGAAAAGTAATAGCTAAGGTTTTTGGCTAACTGAACTGGCTATGTTATGCCAATTACCATCACCATTGTTTGATATGACTACTCAATGGTGTTATGTGGTATATTAAATTCATACCCATTTGGAAATTAACACAATGAAATAATTACAGCTTCACATCTGTTTTGACAATTTAAGTAATAGTTTCACTGTTATATAGTGTTATAAACTACATATTTATGTTGTAGTTGATGACAGCTGATAAATGTATCGGAAATGCAATAGCAATTTAGTAGGAAGGTATTAACTACATAAACAGAATTATTTTCAGGTTGAACTCACTCATTTAAAGTAGCATTTGATTTCTGTAAATAATGAACAACAAACCCTTTTTCCAGTTACCCCTTATAATAAGTTTGAGGCTCACTTGGCCTGGTTATAAATCTGTAGTTATCTGTTAAGCAGAGCTAATTGTGGTCAGACTGGGATGCAATATCAGAGACATCACAAAAGTCTACCCTTGGTAACTGGATTAACTGCTAAAATTTCAAAGTCAAAAAGAAGTGTGACCTGAACCACTAGAACAGGATAATACTTATTCCACAGCCCAACTTTAAATGGAAGTCAAGCGAACTGCCAGGATTACTATAGGATTAAGGCATGGTTGCTGTACTGCACCATTTATTGCACTGCCCTGGGCAGCAGATGAAAGAAATACATGGTGGAAAAAAACCAAGCCCTTTTCAAATATTTTACAGCCAGGGGCTCTGTAAAACTTTACAGCGTATTTGGATACTCCTTGAAGCTGGACAATATTTTTAGTAATTCTTTCCATGTTTGAAGGGAGCACGTTTTGCTGTATTTATATCGCCTCCACTTCTGGTGATTCGGGCAGTGAAGAATAATCCCATCTCTTATAAATTTTAGGGCCTGACACTATTGCATGATAAATTGCTGGATGGACTTAACACAGATGCCTTGTTTTTCTGGACAGACAAGACCCTGTCGTTTTTTGCGAGTCTCACGGCAGATTGCCTATATTCATAAGTGAAACGATTAGGTAATGAAAATTTCTTTGCTTTTATGATCTTTTAGGCCTCTTGTTTCACGTGCCGTGCCATCTGGATTTCTCAAGTAATGAAGAAAAATATCCCCCTTTCCTGACAATTTGTGCTCTTCCATTTTCTTGGTAAAACGCATTATTTAAGCCGCAGGGATTTTTTCCCCCCTATTCCGCTCGGACTGTTCCACATTAACGCTAATGAGAAAACAACGGAAAGTGAGATTTTTAATCGGAAGCACAATTATCCCATTGAGATATACCACTGAGTTAATGAGATGAAACGTTTACGGATACCGTCCAGCGGTTTCTGATCAAAGAGTGGAAAAGCAACGGAATGGGTATGATGGTAGAGCCAGGGAAGAAGTAATGCGAGCTAGGTTGAGCGCTATAACATGGATCACGCATGTGAATCTATGAGACGAAGCGGATAAGAAAACGAGAGCCTTGTTTTAGAGACATCGAGCCAAAGTAGGCCTGAAGCACTTTTCTGGACGAGATGTGCTCTGAAACATTGCTTTTTTCCATTGTACATGGTTCCCCTTGGCCAGTCTGCGCAGCGATCTCGGCAAATGAAACCGCACTGCCCTCCCCGTGCCAAAAAAATATAGCGGATCTCACGACTGAGGAATGAAACGTAACCGAAAGGCAGCCTGACTGCACGATCGCATGCATTGGCGACTTGCCACTGCAGAAAACGCGCGACCTGCTAATTCTTAAAAAAATGATAATTAAATAAAAACACGCCTGACGCAGATTTAATTCATGATTATTTCCTGGCAGTCTTCCGCCTTGTTTTCCGTCTATTGCGGCATTGCTCATTTGAAGTCCTCTCAGTCACATTAAAATGTAAACAAAAATAAGCCATCCTCTCGGGAAGCGTGCATGCTTTCACTAATTGAATTGCCTATAATACCCACATTATCCTAAAAAAAACTATCTGAAATCAAACGCCATTCATGTTCTGCCAGTATATTACCTTCGATATTCCTTGCCATTTAGACTTCACTGTTTTTTCACTCTTTAACACAAATGCCCATTAGAGGCAATATAAATACAACGGTTAAAACTTATGCGTATAAAAATACAGCATATTGAAAGCGAGTAAAAAAAATATATATATATATATATATATATATATAGAGAGAGAGAGAGGCTATGGCGCTCTTTCTCTTGCTTTATCCACAAAGCAAGTGCTGCGGGTTTCCCATACAGCTGACCAACGGCACACCACTTCATCCCTTTTAAAAAACGAGAGCTGAGGGCGACATTAATGAGACTCGCAGTTAGACTAGCAGTATATAAGGAACATGAGGACCCATCTTAGAGCAACCGCCGATGCAGGGGAAATCCCTTAGACTAGAAGATCCCGGCTCCTTTCATAACTAGCAGGAAAAAAATCCGTTGTTGTTTTCCTGTGCTGTTACATATGTTATTACCGCAAACTAATTGACCGAAACCGGTTTCATTTATGTACCAGTATAGAATATGAAAACACTATTTGCGCTCATCTGCATTTAAAACTGGCCTGCTTTTCGTCCACGCAATGAAAGAGGTTTTACTATTTTCATACATCAAATATTTCTAGAATAAGGTATAGCTCTAAATTGATGCTATTATAATTTAAAATAGATTATTGTAATAGTAAAGTGCCTAATACTTAAACTCCAACAATACATGCACTTATCTACTGAATGACGTGTGAAGAAATCCATTCTGAAATGACACTGGTAGCACATTGACTTAAATAAAAAACCTGTATAGGAATAAAAAGAAAAAGTAGTGTGGCACTTTACGAAAAGCGAAGAAAATAGAAGGGTGTGTATCGTTTAATGCACGTTAGTGACAGAAAAAAAACAAAATGCTGACAGAGAGGAAACGCTGCTACAAACACCAGGGAAGGGCCACGTCATTCCCGATTAAATCTAAACCATCAGTAAAGCATACGTCTGCGCTGTTTCCATCAGACAGGCAGCTGACCAGGGGACAGGACTGCGGTCAAGAGTTTATAAACCTATCTCACTCGAGCGTTTCGCTTTCCTAGCTGCTGACATGAGTAACCCACTATGACATGCTAGTCTGGGATGCCAAAAAGAAACAAGATCGACACTTCTGGCTCAACTCTGAGCTCTCTTTTCGAAATAATCCGTCAGGAAAGCAACAGTCCGCATCGTGCATTACTCAGTAAAAGTATGTCATATATACCTATTCAGTAATGCACAGGAGGAAAACGTGGAGGGGGGGGCTCTCTTGCCCGCGTGAAAGTGGCTTTCATCAGGCTAACGCCGTCGTCTTGTTGCCAACGGCTGAAAGGTGTTGGAATGTTAACTGTCAAGTAAACAGAGCACTGAACTTTCAAATCAAAATGAACAGGCGTTCAACTAAACAGAGACGTGAGAGTCCAGAGAGCAAAAGGCAGGCTGTTCACTGCCCTTACGCAAATCTCGTCATGCTTTCCAAGTGAACTGTAAGTCAGAAATAACTAAACAGGACTTTCTGAGTTACAAAACCCCGATCGCATGATATGCACTTTTTCAACCACCGATCTGCATTGACAAGATTCTAATATAAGCATTCTGAATTCACACTAAACTTACTGTAACAATATATTACCTCAATATTAGCTTGAAAGGAAGGGGGTCACACGTATATGCTATGATGGATGCCCTTATCAACATTATAATTATCCTCAGGACTATGACTTAGACGCCTTAGCTAAGTTTTAGAATGAAAAATACAAAATATAGCATTAAATCACAGCTGTAAATCAATGCAGTGATTTATACAAAGTACAGTGGGAAATGTTTATTTTAGTATTTGCACTTGATTATTTCTTTTAAGATCTCTTAAAACCGTAAAACTGCAGCCGAGGAAAAGCATTATCAGAGATGCCAGCTGCTCTAACTGAAATGCAGTTTCTGAGGTTCTGTACTTTGTGGGACAGGGCGTGACCATGACATTGATATTGCTATTCAGCAACTGTTTATCTTTCTGGTCCATCAACTACCCAAGGGAAGGAACAAAGTATGACCCTCACATTTAAATATCCGCCATCTTCCCCATAACCCTTTTGAAATACCTGTAATACACAAGATCCACTCGCTCCCTTCCATCATTATGCAACAGGAAAATTCAACTGTAGAATTTCACCTTGCTCAAAAGAGAAGTGTGATTTGACACTGGGAGGCTAAATCCCAGGAATTTTAATGAGGTGGGGGGGGGGGTGACTTCCTGCCGAAGCAAGTTTACACTTTTCTAAAAACTACATTACAGAAGTACGTCAACATCATTTCATTCAGCATCTCTCTAGAATCATGACTGAATACTGGACATGGCAGTGTGCAATCCCATCTATTACATATATGGCCATTACAGAAACATTTCTTTGCAGCTTTGTAATCTGAATAAGCAGAAAAATGTGGCTTTGGTCTTGAAAAACCCATACACTTAATGTTCACATTGCTAAGACATGCACTGCAATGGAAAGCTATAAACATTTGCCAATTTTTCTCAGGTATGTTAATACCTACTACATATATTATTTGTGACTTTGCCCAGTTGAATGCCAAAGAGGGGATATTACAGTATAAAGTAACATATCTACAAAAGTCTAAAAATATCCCCATTATTCAGATATTTTAAAACAGTAAAAAAAAACTTGTTACATGAGGAACGCTATTTTTCATGTTGTCATTTTGTCAACACCTTACATTTATACTCATTGTACACCTATATATTTTACTGGAACAATTGAGTTAAGTAACTTATTCAAAGGTACATCATTAGAGATTACTGAAGAGTCAATTGTCAGGTTGAAGAAGGTAAGCATGGTTTCAGTTCTCTCCTGCCCTTTCAGCACGCACCCTCTAAGGTTTATTTTTCTTGTCCAAGGTGGTGTCCATGGCAACTGGATGTGGGATACATCACACCTGCCCTGCACATTAGCTATGCGTGAGAGACCAGGCACCTACTATCTTTTCTTTCTCTTATAGAAACAACATCCATCCAGGCTTGTAAAGCAGTACGTGTAGAATACTGG
>JAAGVU020000129.1:16070672-16084866 GCA_011763525.2 Mormyrus iriodes
TAATTGTGCACAGCTGTTTCTACTAAGTTGAAACCTTGATTATAAAATGCCCTAATTACCCTCTAACCAACCGCTCCCGCACCGCAGCCTGACACAGAACCCGTGAGTGATGTAACCACCTTCAATCACCGATTACACTAAGATACCATATCACTGTTTGGCCAACATTTCTGGAGTCAGCATTCCTCTTATAAAACCTTTTGGACTTAGAAGATCATGGCAGGTCATGCAGCAAGGGTCTGCTGGTAGAATGTTTACTCATGCTAGCATAATCTGCTTTGGGAAAGTAGCATCCAATGGTAAACAACATGCTTATCTAATAAAGATCTTTGTCTCAGGTGGGGTCTCAGTTCTCCATGGAGCCATATAAAACCCATGGGATGTAAGGAGAAATTCCATCGGGTCTGAACACTTCAGAAGGTACGTTTACAGCTACTTTGTTAAGGTATTAAAAATTGCAAGGATAAAGTGTGTTTTCTTGTATGTGGTCTAAAAACTTTAAATATTTACATGGTTTTATTAAGTTTCTGGTTTGTTTTGAACTTTTTCTGTACCTTCAGCTTAAAATATTGTTAAGCCTAAGCTAAAAATTGCATTCAAATTCTATTAATGTCTGACAACTGTTCATGTAGGTGTCTATCCAGTAGAAATTATGAAGTTCCCTTTCACTGCTTTTGTGGTGCTGGCACTCATCCATGGTAAGAAGTAATTGTCCAACCAACAAGACAATGCATTTGTGTTTTTGCACCATATTTTGTTTATTAACACGTTATAGCCTGTTAACTAAATATATTGTTGCTTATTTCCATTTCTGAAATTTCATGGCATAGTAGTTAATAATGCATATCATTTCAGTGGAGACCTGTGGTGTCTGATCCATGAGGAAAACAGTCTGCTGTCCTACAGTAGTGACACAGAGTGTTTTTTTTAAAATGTTTTTCAGGCAGTGAGTCATTCACTGTGGCAAAGAGCGATGTTTCCAGTGATGCTGACAAGCTGAATAAGTATGTCCAGGACCTTTCCACCATAGTAACTAGAATTACACATGAACTGGTGGAGAAAGTGAAGAACCATGAGCTTACAGGCAAGGCCCAGTAAGTACCTCTCTGTTGATGTGCACAGGTCTCTCCTAATCCTATGTGTATCACAGCACTTTCTCTTTCTTTGCTGGGAGTTTGTCCCACGGAAGCAATGGGGAGGTTGGTAACTCTGCATCTGCTTACCATCAGAACTTACCTTGAGCAAGGAAAAGTCCACCTGCAGCCTCTAGCAGATAAACTTCAGGAGAATCTGAAGCCTCTGACTTCCAGCATTGAGAAGACACTCAAGCCCCTGACTGATTCTGTGCAGGCCCAAGTTGAACCCCTGATTGAGTCTGTCATAGAGGAAATCTGGAAGAAGGTGATGAATCGTGTCAAAGCCCTGGTTCCTGCTCAGTAAAACAGCTTTCATTATTGCCTAACTAAAGCCAGGAGAGAAGATTCATCCCAGTTTAATACACATTTTAATCCATCTCGCTCCTTTGTGCCTTTGTCTACTGTAATTATTTTTCACTAATAAAGGACTAGAAAACAAATAATTTCATCCTAAGTTTTCACAGGCTCTATAGTTAATTTGTAGGACATCACAATAACACACTAAACGTTTGAATGTTTGCCACAGGTTATTTGGAGATTTAGGTTTCTGTTTATATTTATCTTAAGTAAGGCTTATTACAATCATCCTTGGCTAACACTAAGAGCTCACAGCTGTAGGAAGTGTTAAGCTCACTGTATATGTAAAATATACTTTAAAAACATTATTATACTGTAATATCTAAAACCCACTCTCAGAATGCTTATGTAAGTGAAATATAAATCATCTATGTAAAATATGGCACTCAGATTGAGTACTAACAGCGAGCTCCTCCACATTTTTCACGTGGACGCTGAGGATGAGCCAACAAAGAAGTATTTTAACTTTGTTCGTTAAATGTTGGATAACGAAGGGCACTCGGAAACATTCGCAAAACTCATTCGTTCTTTACCTCTGTGCTTTTTATTCACAAAAGATCGATCGTTGTCGAGAAACGCACCCCTGATCAATAAATCAAAACGCTATTTACTAAACCTAAATATTTAAAACAAAATGAATTTTAAAAGCCATTGCACTATAACATATGATACTATTAAATGAACCACTTTGCACTTTGTTTCACTTATTAACACCTTATCTTATACGTTTATTACACACCTTAAACTACGTGAAAGGCGGTTAACACATAAGTAGAGTTTCACATCTGTATCCGACCACTAGATGTCGACACTGTCCAGCGGAAGAGACTGACCGCTCTTTTCAGTTGAGTAAGATGGGTCCTTGACAAATGAGTTTCCCTCGGTATCTTGTTGACTAGTGACGATAGGAGGGAACGATTGACTGACTGATCGGTTTGGTTCCTTTCTTCACTATTGGTCAAGGGTAGTAACCAAAATATTGTCGCAATTACCAGTTTCTCTGCATGGTTAATGGGCTTCCGCTGAGAAAAAAAAATCCTGAGAGACCTCAAAATCCCTTTATATCAAGAGGAGCTAGTTGAGGTGGTGCAGGCATCTCATAAGGACGTCACCTGGTCAGATTCCGGGGCAGCTGTTCCGGGCACATCCCACTGTGGAATCACTGGGAACGACCCAAGACATGCTGGAGGAGATTTGATCTCCCAGTTGCCTTGGGAACACCTAGGGGTCCCCCAGTTTGTAGTCTTGCGAAAAGAGTTTTTTTTTCCTAATGATGCCTATTCAGGCAGCATAGGGTTTAAATCTGGAGAACACCCTGGACAGGATACCAGTTCATCACAGGACACATATGCACATACTCTGTGGCACAGGCATGGGCTATCCTAGGATATAGCTTACGGTCCATGCCTTAAAGACTTCATCCCAAATATTAGGGCAAGCTTTACCACTGGTACCCCCCCCTCCCTCTGCCGCAGGCACTGCACAAGTGGATTATTGACGTTATGTTGTTTTTTTATTCTCTCTCATTTCTCTTTCTCTGCTTGGGAGAGGATAGAGCCAGTACCAAATGGGTATGAACACCTGAATGTCCATGCTGATGTCAGCCTTTGGCCCCCAGATAAGTTACTCCTTGCTCTACGGGCAAGCAGTTAGCCTAACTACATGTCTTCGGTCTATGGGAGGAAACCTGGGAGAAACTAATGTAGAGAAGGTGCAAACTTCACACAGAATACAAAACATAAGGAATGTGTATATAGAAACAATTGTGAACATATTGCATTTTATTGCACATTTATTATTAATACATAAAAAATATACTAGACATGTTGTCTTAAAATGAATTTGTTTGACCTTTGTTATTACTTAAATAAATATATTACTTAAATAGAAATTTATTTAACCTTACAATTTTTCTTTGTATAAAACATACAACAGTCAACAACTTGTAATACAGCACCACAGGATGAACAGAAATATCAAAAAAGCACCGTAATAATAAAAACATATATTGTTCTTTTTTTATCATACACTCTTTTATTTACATACGCCTTTTAAGGGAACCGCATGATTCACACCTGACATGAGCGTGTACTTGTCACACAGCTGCGAGGTAGACTGTGATTTGTTGTCAGCTGTGATGCTAAAAACAACAAAATCACTAGTCTTCCACACTGCGGTGGACCAACATCGATATGGCCACATGCGTGGCATGACACAGACACGTGAGCTCCTCATTTTCTCATAATGTCCAATCTGGTTCCGTTACATTGGGTCCTTTCTTAGTTCACTTTGATTTATAGATCGTAGCACCAAGTGCCTGAATAGTAACTGTGTTTCATTTATATAGTTTCCTTTAACTGATACATTCCTTCATGTCGACCACCAACAATCCTGACAGATATATGGTAAATCACAGGCACAAGCAGAGCTAAAGACTTGCTTGATGTTTGATGTCAAAATATTTCATGATGCTGTTTCCATTTTATTTTTTATTTTTCAGATGCTGTACGTACATCTGGAGATCCCACAGTCTGATCAAATGCAGCTGATTGTGAACACTGCTGATTTGCTCCGCTCTGGCTTAGCGCACAGCCTCCCGTAGCTTTGTTGGTCTTAGAAACTGTGGCCTTTAGTCTTACTTGTTTCTTATTGTCTAGTTTAGTGATGATAATAAGTCTGTGAGCAACCTTCTTTTCCCTTTTCGGGAAAAGAAAAAATGTACTTTAGGGAATTTTTATTCTGGGTTTAAGCAAGTTTTTGGCTTTAGGTTCAGGTTCTGGTTTACCAGTCTGTCAGGTGTCAATTGGTTGAATAAGTCCTTTGTCTTGCTACCTTTAATTTCCTCTTCCCAAGTTCTGTACTCTGTGTCTCACTCCTTTGGTTCCTGCGTTTGCGATGATCACCTAGGTGCTAACAATATATTCACTGATATTCACTTAATGCAGCCATTGAATGTGTGTTGACGTTTCCACGTTATATTTACTGATCTAAGATACAGTCTGTACAATCTAATTTTGTGCCTTTTTAGAGCAATATTATGCATCTTATTCTTCTGTCAAGGATGCAATGAAGCATGTATATTTAGAAATAGATTTCGTCATTCCCTCCATCAGTTTAGACAGCCAAACTAGATAATCACTCACTTTTATTACTATTTGTGTCTTGCGTATAAGTTAAATAAGTAACTAATCTTCAGATGTTAAGACCTGTATAAAATTAATGACACAAAGTTAAATGTAGGATAGCTGTCCAAAATCAGGAGTTACCATCAAATCATGCACCTATGATGAATACATCCAGGTTAATGATGCCTCTTATAGCAGTTTAAACAGGCAATGGTGCTAGGTACGGCAACCCCAGAGGCTCATTTCCTGCAACTTTTATGCTGAATTCCGCTCACACATTGTTGCTGTATTTGACAAATTATTTTTTGTAACTTTAAGTTTGAGATTAAATCAGAAATATATCTCAAAAACAAATTTCTCCCAGCTGCTGATATAACAAGTGTTTAAGCCACATGATCATCATTTCAATCACTTTCACTTCAAATGATGGTGGTAATTATTTATATTTTTTGGTCTATTTTTGGCTCTCTGGTGTCTTGCCAGTCTTGAAATTTTGTTACTTTACATTGCCGGTTAAAGTGTTTTCCTAGTATGTATTACATATTTTAATAGATTTTCTTAACATTTTGTTCAAAGTTAACATGTTAAATGATGCAATTCAAATAAGCATTGTCTACAAACATTGAATCTGCAGGTGATCCCCTCTTTCTCACATCATGAACACCCTATGTTTTATTTGAGAGAATTATAGAAAATAGGGCACTGTATATGTGCATCAGAAGGTAATAAATCATAAATATCATAATGCATATATATATATATATATATTTTTTTTTTTTTCCCACATAGACATGCATGTTAGCTGCAATTGAATTGCATGAATTCCTAAAAATGTATGGTTTGCGTTGGTTATGTACCTGAGACACCCAGAATCCCACTAAACTGGCCATTCAGTGCAGTGGCAGTCAAGGAAGAGGCAAGTTATCGAGAAATATGCCTGATCCATTTTAAAGAGATGGTTAAAGTCTTTCTTCCTACATTTTCAGTAATTCATGAAATTCCACGTGTGCTCACAATTCCAAACAAACAATAGAATTTCTGTTTAAAGTTGTCTACAGTGCACTTATTGCTAACAATGACCAGCTAACGAAGCTGGGGTATTCTCCATGCAAGCCGGCAAATAACAGCACGATTGTGAAACGAACTGATCTATAACGCCGAGAGGCTTTACAAGAAAGGATTAGACAGTTTACAATATTGAGGTTTACAGGACACAGTGAATATATATATATATATAGGAGTATGTACATTGTCTATGTTCAAAATTGCTTTGGAGTATAATGGTGTAAGGGAAGTCGTACTTACCACATACGACGATGTCAGTTGGGGTTCTCCTGCAAATTTTCAAAAAAGGGAGGAACAATCTGGCGAACGACAGGCTCTCAAATGCTCTTGAATAAGAACAGGCTGCATAGAAGAAAGTAATGTAACCCCCCCCACCACCCGCCCATGGAATAGAACAGGGTACAGTGGGGAAGAACAAAGTTCGGGTGGCGTTAGACCTGCTGTTCGGTGTCCCTGCTGAGGGAGCCCTGGACAGGCAAGATCTATAGTTGCTCTGGCCTTGGTGGCACCGGGGGGCTGAGTGTCTCTCTGGGCAGTGGTGTTGACAGGTTGATGTGCTTGACGGGCATAGCCTGTGGTGTTTACTCAGGGGGGCTCCCTTTAACACACATGCACGCACACACACACACACACACACACACACACATAGAAAGACAGAGAGGAAGATGTCCACCCATAATTGTGCACAGGTGCTATTCAAGGAAATTGTGTGGTGTAAAAAGGAAGCATGATGTCACACATTTTTTTATTCCCACCTTAATAAATCCCGCCTTCTAGTTGAGGCAGCCCCCTCCTTTGCAGATGTAAGCATCCTCTGGACTTTGAGAAAGACACCAATGCATGCACAGACACGCAGGGAATTCTGTCTTGGTGACATCCTCCATTTTTCACATGCAGCTGTTATCATAAAATATTTCAAGGAAATGCTGTATGAATGCAGATTTTTATCATTTCTGCAAGTCAGTGACTATTCTGACGTTATATTCGTGTTAAATGTAAGGTAGGAGTAAAAAATGATAAAGGGCCCCTTTTCATTTACAAAAGAAAGATTTTTTTTCTGCTACATGATATTGTGATACCATAGTTTAATTTCCATTTCCCTCCATTTTGTAAAAAAAAAAAATATTGTACAAATATTTGAAAAGATAAAGGGATGCCAATGAGAAACAATGCAGGTGCTTCACCCTGGCAACAGCAGAGTGCTGGCCTTGGTGATGGTTGCTAGGCAATGGAAGAAATATAGTGGCCTCCTTAGAAACTGAAGGTCTATAAGGGGGTCGAAAGGAACAAAACAAGAACCAGGCACTTAAGAAAAATTTAAAGTGCATGTGGTTATTTTGTCATTTAGGTACTTACAGTTATAATGCGGTTCTGTCTAAGACAATGGAGAAACCATTGAACTGGTTTACACAGCACACTGAAGGGCTATGACGATACATAAGCTTACATCTTATGATTTGATATTTGATACACAGTCTTTTTTTCACACTCGTGCACACAAATCCCTCTCTCTTCTCACTTTGCTTCATGTCTTTTTCCTTGCACAGTATTGTCTACGGAATGGTCCCCGCCAACACAAAGGCTAACGGTTAACGATTTGTGATGTGTGCCCCGGCGCCATTTCTTTCACAATTAGCTTCACATCTTCAAATTAGTTCCAGTTTATTAAATGTAATTGCGATGATGTTCATTAGATGAACCATAATGGCTGGAGTAACAGCCCTGGGGAGTTACTGCAACAGCAAACACCAGACTAACATTGTGCTGCATTTTGTTACATTTCAAATTCCATCGATCTTCCGACTACTTATCCACGAGTTAAGGGCTGTGTGGGAGGGTCAGCATTGGGCCTCCCAGGCAGCGCAAGACACTAGGCTGGGGTACACCCTGGAAGTGATGCCAGGATGTAAGACACACACAGGCACACACTATAGACTCAAATGCTGCCTCTGCTCTGTGTGTGAAGCTTGCAGGTCATCTCTATGTCACACAGATTTCCTCAGCATACTCTGGGTTCCTCCCACACTCCAAAGATGAACTTGCCCATAATATTGAAATGTGTGCACCCTGTCATTGATGACATTCTGTCCAGAGCAGTGTTTCTCAACCCAGTCCTCAGTGACCTCCAGACAATCCGTATTTTTGCTCCATCCCAGCATACCTGAAAAATGTGAAAAAATGTGGTGGGCATTCCAGAGGACTTGAGCAACATTGATATAGAGTGTACCCCAACCGCGTTCTCACTGCAGCCTGGGATAGGTTCCAGGCCCCCACACAGCACTGACCAGGATTCGTGTTTGGAAGATGGATGGAATTTACTAACTGCATGTCTTTGGACTGTGTGTAGTAACCAGGAAAGGAAAACTATGCAACATGAGCAGGACATGCAAACTTCACACACAAATAGCAGGGGTGCTAGCCATTGCGCTGCCATACACTTCAGCATGATTTTCATAAATTTCTAAACTGGTTCTATTACCTATACTGTACCTGAGCTGTTTGCACAATTTTTTGTTCTGTGTATCTTGCATTCAAAAAACAGAACTACCTCTTGTAGACAACACCAAAGGCATTTAAATAATTCTCGTTATATAAATCATACAGTGCTACACGGTCACGGAAAACCCTTACATGGTCCTCTCCCATGATAATGATGATGTATGGTTGCCTGCCACACATGTGATTCTCTTAACCAATCAAACGACAGCCTGTTGTGTGTCCATGTTTTGCTCTGTTTCGGTTTTTATTTTGTCAGTTAAAATGCAGGAATTGCAAAAAGATTATGAATGAAGCAAAACATACAGCAACAAAGACAAGTGTACGGATGTGAACATCATTGAGGGGGTCAACAGTCATAAATAATTATTACAAAAATTTGATTGTTTATATTAGTAAACTGCCCAAGGCTTTTACCCTAATGCCCCCCCATCCTCCACTCTGAATGACTTGTCATTTCTTTAGCTCATTCAAGTCTATACTGTGACCTCATCTTTATCACAGGTGACCACCCAGAGACCGTTCCCAGTATGCTCAGCGGGTTGGGACGCTGTTCCTGTGATCAGGAGGTTGCTGGTTCTAGTCTCGTAGTTGACAACGAATTTCAAGGGAGGAAGGCCCTTAACTTCCCCATTACTCCCAGGACTGTCTGACCCTGCTTTCTCCAAAATGTATGTTGATAAAAGCATCTGCTAAATAAATAAAACTGTAAGCTGCCTTGGTGATTGAGAGCTGTCTGGGGGAGAGGCAGCAGTACTCAGTGATCCTTCCCTGTAGTCAGAGAGTTTATGATTCTCCAAACAGCATCTGTTAAGTACAGCACCCTTGTCCTGCCTGTGGTTCGGACATGCCACTCAAGCAGCCTGAGCAGTTGCAATATATGAAGCCCTGCTGATGCATTTAGGGATGAATCTGAAACCATAACGGGGACTCCTAGCTGGGATAAAACACACTTCTCTCCCCCTCATCGGTTTCTCTCTACTTGTGAGATTTTGGTTCCTCTCCTCTGTTGTCTTCTGGCTTTCTTGCTTTCATTTCTTTGTCTCTCCTTTTGCCTGTTTTTGTATTACTCTCTTTTAATGATGTTGTAATGTATCACAACACATCTGTGTAATGCGCCTTGGGGAGACTCTGTTGTCAAAGGCGCTATATATAAAAAATTAATTGAATTGAATTGAATTGAAGTGAAATGAATTTCTATTCTATTCCACATCCAACGGCCCAGATAATCAGCAGCAGAATTATATAACTAAAAGAACAACAATCTGCTCTTCTTCATCACGGAGTCCATACTGTTCCACATTTGCAGGTCTTAATGTAGTTATAATTTCAGAAATAGGAGCTGGGATATTAGAGCTATTTTTTTGACTGCAGAAATATTTGCCATTTGTTTATTTCTGTAGATATTAAATTGCTAGAATATAACATAAACTGAAAGGAGAATGATAATATTCTTGTTGGAAGACTTTAATAAAAACTGAAATAAAAAAATGTACTGTGTTAGTGTGTTATACTTTTATAAAACAATAAAAATCTGAAATGCAGGCTGGAGTGAATAACAAACCTCATCCCAAGGGGACAATGGGTAGAGGGGAGGGGGGCTGGTTATTTCTGGATTCCTTATAAATTCTCTGAAAGAAGTCTTGCACTTACAGGGTTATGGGATTTTTCAGCTACGGGTTTGTAATGGCTTAAGTGTGGATGGGGAATTAAACAGAGCTCAGGACTGCGATCGCTGCGGTTCATTTACATGTCAGACCTAACAACTTTATTGTGATGACTGAGATGACTCATCCGCTTGCCGTGAAGCTCCCATTCTGCTCAGTGAATGCTGAGCTTTACTAACGTAATTCACCCAACGGCAGCACACTTCAGAAATGTCTGGCTATTTGAATGAAAGAGAATGGACCAAGTCACGCAGTTTACCTTCAGCACTTCTTGTTCACTTTCTGAACTCTGCTAGGATGCATTAGGTCAACTGATATGGAGATAAAGAACGACAGATATCGACTCATTTCAACTTGGGCTTGTGATTTTTTTTTTATGTTTTTCAGGCTATGAAGACAAGTTTTTCAGAGGTGTAGTATTACAAATTGTGAAATCCTGTGCAGTTATCCAAGGTAAATATCTGCATACATTTTGGTAAAAACTACTGTAATTATTGCAAAAGCTGAGCTCCTATTTAGATATCACATAATCTGTGCCGATAACCTTTTTGTGGCGATTCCGAAGCAAACACTCCAAAATATGTAGTATTATTATTATTTTAGTGTGTGTGTGTATATATATATATATATATATATGTATATAATTTTTTTATATGCTTTTTTTTCTTTTGTCTTGCCCGGCTTGCCCTGATGTACTCCACTCTATTAGAGCGCTTAATGTAAATTCCATTTCAGTGGCTATTATCTCTCTCTATTTTCCAGACCTGCCTGCTGGCAATACAGTATATACTGTTGCCCAGCCCCCCTAATCTCCTGCCCTGGGGAGGCCAGCAAACTGCTTATTCAACAATCGCTTGCCATAAAGATATGTAATGACATTTCAGAGGCAAAGAGGCCTGTGTGGTTTTTAATTCATGTTTAATGGCTGTCAGGGTAAATAGCCTACCACCCTAAATGGGCACTGCAGCTCCTCTCCTCTCCCTTTCACTTACGCAGGCTGCTTCCAAGGTTCTACCTCCTGGTTTTTGGGCCTCTCCGGTTCATCATTCTAGCGGGATTAAGAGAGGACAGCAGCGGGTTTGGCTGCCCATGGTGTGTGCAATCATCGTGGCATCACTTGGAGAAATGGTTGAAGAAATAATAACTGGGTTAATGGCCACATTGGAATGAAACAGGCCAGTAAATAGCAGTTTAACACAGCAATCGTTAAGGAAATATTTTGTATTATGAATGTGTTATGTAGTTGTGTTATGAATAATATTATTAGCATGAGTAGTGGTAGCACTAGTGATCTTTTTAATATAATCATGCAATTCTTAGCCCTGCCGTGGGCTGGCGTCCCATCCAGAGTGTCCCCTGCTTTGTGCCCTGTTGTAGACTCCCCACAACCCTGTACTAGATAAGTGGTTGGAAGATGGATGGACAGATGGATGGATGGATGGATCTAATTCTTAAAACAACAAAGCAGAGAAAGAAGTTGAAATGAATATGCATGGGAGTTAAATGTAGTCACAGCTCTAGGTTTTCACATTAGAGAGAATTAAGGCACAGTTTGCTCTATCCCAGCAATAAACAAATAATCAACAACAGGTATAATAACTGAAAGGATATTTTAAAAATCGTATCTCCGGTAAGAACATATGGTCAAATGTTTTAAAGCCGAGAACAGACCATCACTAGCTACGTATATATTAAGCTAAGTATAACATAAATATTTATTATATTTAATCATGATTGTCTTCTCTCTCCCTTTTCATGTTCTATCTTCATCATAGGTCAATCTCAGCATGGTTTTACAGACAGCAGCATCAGGACCTCTCATGCAACAAGGGATCAATACAGCAACTGACAAGCGTGACGGGGATGACAATGGGGTAACATAAATCATTCTGGAAGCTCAAGTGCATTTTTAAAATGACCTTTGATGGTCCCGGATGCTAAAAGGCACAGTGCAGTTAGTTTGTAGTTCTTGACCGGGTCCCAGCGGGCTGAAGAGCAGGACCAGTTGGGCGGAGGGGACGGGGGGAGCAGATAAATAAGCAATACTGGGAGATATTGAAAAGCGCCAGGTAGCACTGGGCAGCGTATGATGCCGGATGATCAGCGCGAGTATTCATACCCTCTTACTGTTTTGTTCCTGATTGGGCTCAGGCACTGAAATGTAAATAAATCTATCTGGGCAACGGGGGCCTGATATCACTTTACCACTCCTCACAATCACGAAGTCTTTCATGCCGCCCTGGAGGGCCATTCGAGTAATGCTAGTGCACAAGAAAGGCCCACAAATCATCTCTCTTTTTGCCCCCCCCCCCCACTCCCTTTCAGTCACACAAGCTGTTCTCTCCCTTAGGTTCCAGTTGTTTATGTGCATATACATAAGAAATGAGTGAGCACCCAGACGGAGGCCAACGAGGGCCAGCGGTGGGGGGGGGGTCCTATATCGGCTTAAATCTTGTCACCTTATCTCCTGTAGTTCCACAAACACATGTAAGCCACATCTGAGCGATGACACCATCTTTCCCCAAGCTCTGATCAATGCTGAGTTCATTCTGTTTCACCCAGAGGTGGCGACCCACCCGTGTTCTGAGTCCAGTCGGGTCGAGCGGGTCTGTCGGTTAAAACTGCTGTTTGGACACTCGGCCCTTGCCCAGTAATACAAGACGCAGGGTACAAGAGACAATGAGCCTTCTGAGAGATAAGGATTTATCTCACCAGCATCGCCGGCTGCCTAATGATGATGCCTATTTTCAGGGCTGTCATGTCTTCCATAGGAACTGTGAATTGACTGTGAATATACATGACAAAGTCACTACGTATAAAAAATGTTTTTGAGAGACTTACACTTGACAATAAACAATAAACAAATGCATGTTATTAAACACCGAATGTTGTAGTCATGCAATGATATCAAAATATTTCAGAAAAACTATTTTCAAGTGCAGGAATTCTTGAAGAATATTAAGCAATGTATTTTCAGAATGCATCACTTATCCATCCATCAATCTTCCAGCTGCTTATCCACTATTGGGTCAAATGGAGCCTGAAGATCACGCCTGGAAGCCTAGGGCACAGGAAGCCTCCCTCATGGATTCATAAAAGGCAGCTGAATTCAATTCAATTTATTTCTATATAGTGCCTTTTACAACCGGTGCACCACAACACATTTTACATGGGTGTGTTGTGATACATTACAACATCTTTATGAATACATCATATATAATTAAATTTGGGTAATTTTCTTTTTATGGGTATATGAAGTCTGCAATTCCTGGCTTGTGACTGAGTGGCACCTGAAATTTAGATGTTTTTATTTAGATTTTTCAAATACTATACAAACTGCGTGTCCATTGGATACTTGAGTATAGTACCTTGACCATCAATCCAGAACTTGTAACTTAGTGATAGCATGTTAGCAATCTATGTTCCTGCTGAGGTGCTGAAGGAATAGATAGACATTTACTAAATATATTCTCGAGGCCGTGCCTGTTCCACTGGAAGAAATGAGATCCCCACTCCTGTCTCCTTGGGCTGGTTTCCCTGAGTGCCTAATTAGATAGCATGCAGACACTTGATCAGAAGAACCTGGTGGGGGGGCATGGACCCCAGATAGATGGCCATGGCTCCTGAGATATTCTAACAAAGGTCCAAGCCATAAAGACCAATGACTTTATACAATGTGCTCCATGTAAAGATCCCCCGGCTCGTGGAGCTCTCTGGGGTTGTGAGGTTCTCAGAGGAGCTGCAGGATTGGGGTGGGTTCATCAATGGCAAAGGACTCTAAGCTGAATGGCATTATTCACCAAATCCTCGAGAAATGATGTTACTGCCCTTCACATCAAATCAGTTCCATATCATATAGCAATCATATCAACTGTCATATCAAAATTATATCAATTGTCAGATGTCCTTATCCTCAAAGGCACCAGCTCCCTACCTGTGCATTTATGTCCCAGGACAAATTTGTTCTCTTCATGGAGTTCTGAATGACCATACTGCCATGGCCATTCATGCCCCCCCCCCCGTCCCCGCACACACACATCAGGCCCCCCTGTGTTAAGGGCGAACCAGCAGGCTACACAAAGTGTCCCATTAATCTGCAACAATTACTGTCAGCTGTGCAGATCCCATCCCTCAAACACAAATGAGCCTGGCCCATCCGTCTGGCAGGTTTACAGCCCCTGCTCGTTTGATCAGAAGCCCCTATCAATCGATGGCCAGGAGGGTCTCCAGAAAAGGCTCTTTAGCCCCCTTGCAGACATATTACCAGAGGTCTGCTAACTATGGAGAGCATACACAGTATTAATACTGTCATGGTCACATTGATTTTTTTAGATATTCTTACTGTGCT
>JAAGVU020000129.1:16084966-16117939 GCA_011763525.2 Mormyrus iriodes
CTGCTAACTATGGAGAGCATACACAGTATTAATACTGTCATGGTCACATTGATTTTTTTAGATATTCTTACTGTGCTGTCCTGTCTAATGGATTCATGTCTTTGTAGTTATGAATCAATGATGAACAACAGCTAAAGTAAACAACAGAAAAATGAAAGCTTACACTCTAACAAAAAGGCACTACAATAGCTGCTTCCAGGGTGTGTAATTAGCTGACTTGTTAATAGACAGCAGTAATTAACATGTGAATTCCTAACTTTCAGGAGAAAACATATGTGTACCATCATATCTGTTTATTTATATAATGTAATACACTATACAATGTCTGCAGAAACATGGGCAAATTTTTGACAAACTAGTCAAAGTTCTCAGGAGACATAGTTTTTGTTGGTGAGGCATGAGAGCATCACAGACCAGTACCACAGCCAAGGTTCATTTGCTGGCTGCTCCCTGCGGGTGCTGCACTTTGCATACCCCCTTCTTCCCCAAAAATAACCTGGCCTGGTTTCCATGGACACTGAGACTCCTGTCTAGCCCTGAAATGCCACATAACACATTCTAATCAGACAGGCTGGCTCACCTATAGAACTTACTGTTAACCTGTGGCAAGATGCAAAATCCTTATATTAGATAAGATATATTAATACTAAATACTAAAGATATATTAGAATGAGATGATAAGATGAGGTTTTCACTTCTCTTTTGATTCATGTCCAAAATTGAAGAGCAAATTTCCAAAACTCACTCAGTTAATTTATTTATTTATTATTGTGAGATGAGACCACCAATGACCTAAAGTCAGACTTCTTCATCGTGTGTTACACTATTGGGAACCAAAACTCATTGTCTTCATGTATTCCAATGAAGAACTTTCAGTAAATTTCCAAACACATCCCATGAGTTTTGGAAATTTGTTCTTTAGTCACTATCCATTAGCATGGAAGTTAAGCTAAATACTATGGGGTGAAATACTTTGTGCTTTAGGCTGATCCCAGTTGTAACCTGCCTGATTCTGCGCACGTGGCCTTCCCAGCTACCCAGGCACTCTATATAACTTTCTTATTCCCTATAAAGCTTTCAGTCGTAGGGTCTGACTTGTGACACCATATCTCAGGAAATTCATGCTACAGTACTTTGCTTCTTGTGATTCTGGTACGAAAAAAAATACATGTGTTTGTGAGAAAACCTGACCAAAGCTGTCCCCAGTCTTGTGCCCTGGGGTGTGGGGGGCTTACAGTGGAACAAGGTTTTTTTTCTCTTTATTTTCTCTTTTCTGATACAGACAGGAACAGGACCTGAACCCTCACCAGGAGAAGAGGATGGATGGATGTGTGGATGGATGGATGAATAAGAATAGATTGGGAAATGGACAACACAAGATTATTGGGGAAAGAAAAATCATTTCCATTGGGCAACAGGAAAAGATAAAACACCTCCGATGCAGGAATATCACAGCAGATCCTGGGTGAGGAATAAAAATAATGTATCATTGTACATAAAAAACAAGAAACAAGGTAGATATGGAACGAGTCAATACAAATAAACTTGTTCAGCGACTTGTTCAGAGAAGCCCCATGGCTACTTGTACCAAGAAATTGACAAGTGAAGTTTTACAATCTGAGATGAGCTGAAGCCATCATGTTGATGAACAGTTGTGGGGGGGGGGTCTTGGTCTGGTCGTTTGCGACACAGTGCTCCTCAGGTTTCGGCTAATCTGCATGAAGATGGCCCGTTCCCCTCCCCAGCCGACCAGAGGATGGTCCTAATGAGAGAGATGGCATTCGGTTACATTAGCGAATCCCGAGAAGCTGGATCCAATCGATTCTAGGTTTACCCCAGTGAGTTTCACTAACACAGCTCACTGTCTAGTTCTCATTTCGGTGTTTGGGTGTTGATAGACATTTTTGGTGTTTTTTTTTTGTCTTGGCACAACCGAATCTGCAAATGGAAAAATGCGACTGCCATGAAATTAAAAGAAAATCAGATTGTAATGATATATCCATATATGTAAAAGAGCTCAACTTAAAGATGCTGGAGACTGTTATTATTTTCATAAGTGAAGTCATATACCTGGTTTCGTTTAGCATCCTTGTTGAGTATATCGACACAAAACTACCCCTGAACAAAGATCCCATCTGTAATGTTTATTCATTAGGTCATCATCTGAGATGCATTTTCTCCATCGTATTTTGGGAAAAAACATCCCAGAATGAGTAACCTACTTGAATAAAAATGCTTTTTATTTAGCCTTCCTTCTTGGCCTGATGAGCTATGAATAGGACAATGATTGCTGCTTGTCTCCATGCTAACAATCAAGGTAAAGGGGATCAATTTTCATACGCAATGGAAGACCTTATTATTGGCTTACTTTGGCAGAAGAGAAGCAATCTCCTGATAGTCCAGAGCGGCTGTACCAGGATTCCTGTGTGAGAGAAGTACAGGCCTGCAACCTGGAGAGCGTTACCATGCATTAACCGTCCTCTGAGTAAAAGCCTTTCCTTGTACCAGGTCCAAATGTGCTTTTACTCAGTTTCATTTTACTATGCCTGCATTCTGACGCTGGACGTTAATTGGAAGGAGACCTAGTGCTGCTTTAACGAATTTGGGAACATGGCTCTTTCGGCCCCCCGCGTGCTCCTCTGTTCCAAAGAAAAGCCACAGAAGCTCCAGTTCTCCTCATTCTTGTTATAATTTTTTTTCAGGCAGTGAAATCTAAATGAATGGACACTGATTGGCTGAAGGATCATTGCTGACCGTTTGATGAAGTGTCCGATCCTGTGTAATTGCTCCTTTTCTGGGGAATTAATGGAAAGCAGGAAGGAACAAATGAAGACACGGTATTAAATTATCCAACACTCAGCTTCTAATAGAAAAAAATACAAACAACAAGCACAAAACACAAAAGAAGGCTCCATATTGCTGCCATTCTCTAGATCTCTTATGTACACATACAATTAGATACATCATGTTCGAAAAGTACAGATGGGCTAGTTTTGGTTTGCTGCCGATCAGCTATAGCATTTAATACAAAGTACTTCTGTAAAGTATCATATTGTCCAAGCAGAAGAAGTCATGACGACAATATTTCATCATAACCACCTTTCTGATGATTTACCAGTGTCATTAATTGAGATGTTACTGTACATATTTTATAATATGACCGGGGCAGTAAAATATATCTGGGGTAAGAAAACTACAATATACATTCAGTACTTGAACCAGGTGCCGGTACTCCCCTTGCTATTCAGTACCAGGTGCCGGTATTCTCCTTTATTCTAAGTACCAGGTGCTGGTACTCCCCTTGTTATTCAGTATAGCTGCTAGTATTCCCCTTGTTATTTAGTACTAGGTGCCAGTACTCCCTTTGCTATTCAGTACCAGGTGCCTGTATTCCTCTTGTTATATGGTACCAGGTGCAGGTATTCCCATTGTTATTCAGTACCAGGTGCCTGTATTCTTCTTGTTATATGGACACCAGGTGCAGGTATTCCCATTGTTATTCAGTACCAGGTGCCTGTATTCCTCTTGTTATATGGACACCAGGTGCAGGTATTCCCATTGTTATTCAGTACCAGGTGGCAGTACTCCTCTGGTTATTTAGTACCAGGTCCCGGATTTACCCTTGTTATTAGTACCAGGTGCCAGTACTCCCTTTGTTATTCATTACCAGGTGCCGGTACTCCCCTTGTTATTCAGTACCAGGTGCTGGTATTACCCTTGTTATTCAGTACCAGGTGCCAGTACTTCCCTTGCTATTTAGTACTAGGTGCCAGAAATCCCTTTGTTATTTAATACCAATGCCAGCAGATATTGAGAGGTGCCGGTACTCTGAAAAGAAAAATAAAGAGGTGCTGGACCTGCATATCAGAGAGTACCAGCCTGCTTCAAGCACTGGACATATTACTAATATTTCTGTAGTAACTGTTTTTCTTATTAACATCAGTTATATAATATGAGAAGTTTTAGAAGTCCTGGTCGGATTTAAAACTAACCAAATTGGGTAATTAAAGCTTGCAAAGCTTTAAGTTGTAAAATGTGGATGTGTTGACCATAATATGACTGTGCCACAAGGAAAATCTGTTGTCATAAAGCGCTTTCCAAAAACCCCACCACATTCACCACGCTAATTGCTTTCTGTCACTGGTCCATGGCAGGAAGATAGATTAATGATCAAACAGGAAACCCAAAAATGATTAACCAGTTCCTTGTTCTCCTAAACGGCTGGCCATCAATCATTCAAGTATGAACTGGACAAATTGAATCAGGCAATCCTTCATGAGGGGACAGTGAGACTGAGAAGGTGCATTTTTGACCTCCTGGCACGTTGGGTGTTTTTGTTTCCTCGTCGGGGAGCCTTGTTGGTGATGAATGTGTGATTCAGGACATGATGGCCTCTCTAGGGCTTCTGTTTAAACCTTAGACACTGGACCCTTCTTCTGCCTTTATGCCATGGCAGTGATTTGCATCAATCACCAGAAAACCCTAGTGATGGACAAGCTGAGAGTAATGCGATTGCTATAGTCACACCCTTTCTCTGTTGACTGCCATGTTTTTCATACTGGCTGCCATTGGACCACCATGTAATTGGGGCTTGGGGCATGTTACACCTTTACCACATCTGGCAGCATGTGACGCACATCTAACGAGAGCAACAGTGCAACTCTTGGGCCGAGGTGAGGACACAGAGATCGCCCTTAATGCAGCTCTTTCACTTTCTTGTCTCTGCAGTCGAGCAGCATAAAATGAAATTTAGCTCACACTCTAAGCTTTAAAAAAAGGAAGAATGAGATGAAGTACAATATCCAGGCCATTGAAGACATGTGAGATTCCAAACCTTTTAACCATGCCCACAGCCAGAAATGAATTTTTTGACGGATCCGGCAATTGCCAATTTTGAGGAGTGTTCAAACACATTATTTTACTGCCTGGCTACGTGTCTGGTCAGGAGTAAACAAATTTTGGGAGGGTCAAACCCATACTTTTGCTGCATGACTATGTGCCTTCTTTTAACCTATCTGACAAAGAATTCACATTTTACAGAGGCTTGATTGTTTGTTGGCTCAGCATCCTCTCAGACATAATCGACGGAATAGTTACTGGTATTTTTTTTGTCTGTTAATTCATTTAATTAGTTTCTATTTTGTGAACGTTGCTGGACCTTCATATGCTTCTCTTACATTGAACTATACAATATTCTACAAACTAAGTGAATTAGTAAAATTGAAATATATACTTCTTTCAGTCAAAAAATGCCTTGCTTGCAGAAGCTTGTCCTGTCTTATAAATGCTCATAGAAAGAATGGATCACTGACTTCCGTGACAGAAAGGAGGGACAGCCCAGCATTTTGGAGTTTGCCGCCTGTTTCTTATTTGATTACTCGTTGCTTTAATCACATCTTCTCTTTAATTACTCTTTAGTCCTCAGCATATTGTCTTAGCGACCCTTGTTATTTGTGACTTCCTTTACTTAACTGTCCCAGATGGAAAAGAGAAACAGAAACACGCAAATGAAAAGGATAATTAGTGCTGTATCTTATTCTTTTAAATTTGATGTTGCCATAAAACTGTTCCTGTATTTGTTTTCTTTCTTATGAATATTGTCCAATCTTCTTTAACACATTATTAAGCAAACTCTCATGGTTGATTAGAAAATTTATTTATGCTACAGGGAGAATCTAACTCGCGCTAAAAGGGTGGTTTTATTTTTTCAGTAATTTTGAACAATCACTCATGCAAGTCCATTAACTTGCATGAGTCAATAAGACAACAGTAGCTATCGGGTAAGTTGCTGTAGGTGCCAGTTAGTTGCACTCACCGCTGTTCTCTAAACAAATAAAAATCAAAGGCAATTGATTGCTGAGGCTGAGGTGTTTGAAAGGAAACGTCTAATCTTAGAGCCACATTACTGGGCTACATTAAGCTGAGTTTACTATATATCGCTAATTAATGTGGACTGGTCCGTTCCAAGGCATGGTGAGGAGGAAGCGACGGTGAAACAGACAGGCATCCCTCTGAAGATTCCTCACAGGGACCTGTGCCTGAAGGAGTGCCGGAGCCTGTTGCCGATTCATTCGCAGGACGGCGGAGAGGAAGCACCGAGGGGCAAAAACAGCAACTCAGCTCTTTGCTGTAATTGTGGTCATGGCTGTGTGACCTTACTGTGAAAGTATAGTGACTAGCAGGCAGAGGGGCGCCCCCCTGGAGGGAGACTTTGCCCCCTCTTTCTTTCCAGCTGTGCTAGAGAATGCTGTTCTAGTATCAGCACTAATACTAATGTATACAACTATACTAGTATACAAAATCTCACCTTCCATGTAGTCTTAATAACCCATCAAGGCAAGGATAATTGAGTGGACAAAACCAAGCTATGCGACAGATTGCCACAGTTGTGGTCTTTGCTATTACGGGAAATATTCATGCGGAGTCCTGGTGTATTATGGGAAAGCATAATCCCTTGACCACGTCAAACTGGATAAGCAATTACAGAAGACAGATGGATGGTTGGCTAATCCTTTACCTGTTCTACATGTCGATTTACCTGTCTTGTGTATTTTGACAAGCAGCCACTCCTCAGAGCTGTATAACATGACCACTGTCAGGCTGTAGAGCTCTTTTCTGCCCCGTCCCCAATGGAAGACATGTTTATCTCATTGTCCCAGTGCCTTTGTGAAAGGTACCCAAAGCCCTAAAAATCTATATGCGAGTAAGTGGGAAGACAGACAAAATACTCCTTTGTTAGTGACTTAGTGGGTGGTGAGAGATGCACATGTAGCATGTCACTGTCATTCAGACATCTGGGTGTGCCAAGGGGAGAAAAATAGTGCTGTGTGACATAACTTTCTTATCATATATGTCAGCCTCTGTGATTTGACTGTGACAATTTTTCACTCATTCAACTATCTTGATAAGTATGAGGGCAAGTAATGACATAAGCAGGACTTGGTAACCTCATAATAAAAACTTGTTTTGATATTAACAACTTGGTGGATGACAAACATGCCCACTTACCAAAATGTAGAATAAAGACATGCAATTTGTGATCTGTTTCTTCAGCTGAATTAGTTGGAGAGTGGAAATTTTACGCTGGACTTATCTACACGTACATCATTTTACAAATAATATTGCAGAAAAATGGTGCAAGTTGTACAATACAGCTATGTTTTGATGTAAAGCCTGAATGAATCTGCAATCTCAGGAGAGAAAGCATAACCTTTTGGATCAGCCCAATTGGGCAAGTTTGAAGCTCGAGGGGAACAGCTGCTATTAGGCTTACCAAGAAGCAATACAGTAAAATCTTAATTTTGTTAAGTAGCAACACCTCTTCCGTCCTGCCTTTCATAGAGTTATTTGCCCCTCCCTCCATCTGTGAGTGGAGCACGGTGGAAAGGAGGCTACAGCCCAGTGTCCCCAGGGCCCTGCCTCACAACCGCGGCCGTTTAGCAGAGTGCTTGGCTGGAAGCAGAAACCTGCAGCCGGCCGAGGGGGAAGAGGTGTGTTGACCGAGTGCTGTACCCACGTTGCGTCCCGTCGAAGCCATGGGCGGCACACGCTGGGGGGGCCTCGCGTCCCTGGTACTGCTTGGCCTGATAGTGCCGGTGCTGTGCGGATGCCCAGATGCCTGCCGATGCTCCTTCACCAGCCTGAACTGCCTGGATCCCAACCGGCTCACCAGCGTTCCCGTGCTGGCACCACAGGACAGCGAGAACATCACCGACATGTGAGTGCCGCCTAGCCGTCCTCCGTGATCCTCTCTGTCTCCCAGGATTGGCAGTACTTCTGAGCCTTGTATTTCACAAAGTTTAATACATGCGCTAGTGCCACAGGTTCGCTCCTAAGCACATCCCCTTGTTTTGCTTGGCTGTACTTGTTGAAGACAGACTTCAGCTGTTTTCTGCATAAAGTTTGTTATTATTTGTGATCTCAGACTCCGGTCCTCTTGAGATGCTAGCAGTTCCTTATGACTTCTGGGTTCCAACAGTTGCCATGATCTGTAATTCGTTTTGGACAAAATATATACATATATATATATATATATATATACACACACACACACACACACACACACATGTTTACACACACATACATACACAGAATAAGTGAAGAATGGTTTTGTTTGCATCTGCTGTTACAATGTGGTGATTTCCCATCCACTACTGATGTGTTCAGCAGCAACATCAACAAAGTATTAGTACTATGTTATTCATTGTCTAGAAAGCTTGAACTTTTGTTACTGTTGCAGTAACACCTTATGCTAGAGTAAATCTGCGTGGAATCATAGCCTGATGTGTGCTGTTCAGTAGGCAATTGCTGCAGCAGCTAAGGAAGATTTGAGATCAGAAAAGTACACTTCATTTGATGAGTGATGTGTGCAAAACGGTCTAAGAAATTGTTTGGACAAAAAGCACGAAGGTAATAATACACATGATGTATGTGTCTGAAGCTGTTGCCAAGTCGGTGTGGCTGCAGTTCGCAGTTAAAGATCGTTGCAAAATGAAATACGGGTCTCATTGAAAATATACAGCATATAAATATCTCCTTGATTATGAAAGCGTTCATTGATTCATATTTAAAAGAAGGGTTATAGGTAATACAGAAAGAAGATGGATTTTTTTATGTAAAGGGATTAATATATTATGATGATTTTACTATATCTATACATCGGTTTGGAAATGTGAGAAATCATGTCATTTTTAGTATTTATACTTGGAGCAGGATATGAGACTCTAAGAAGGCAGGACTGTGAATTACTTTCTTGGTTACTTGAAATGGGACACCAAGACATGAAATTGTTCAAGAAATATGGAATCTCTGACTTCACATCAATTTGATAATCAATGTCACATTTAAATGCATGTTACTATAAACTTTTAACATGGACATGTATGGAAATTGGTAAATGTATATCTCCGGTAAAGTCCTTTAAGAGGATGTCACATGCTTTTGTTTTACTGTGTAGTTTTCTAAGAAATTCAGCCACACTGACAAGAGTTCCATCTTTCATTGGTATCAGTCCTTGAGTGATGCTTGCTGATGTTTGAACAGGTAACCTATTTCCACACAAATGTTATGACATATTGTATTTCACCCGCTAAGCCTGTATTGGGAAAGTGGTTGGAAGTTGGATAGATGGATATATTCTATCGGTATCTGTGCCTAAGTAATAGAACAGCAGATTATCTGCAGGACCTGCTATCACTCTCAAGAAATGAAGCTGATGATTTTATGTAGGGTGAATAGATAGATGTCAAGGGTTCCGAAGACTGCAGTGAGTAGCCTGAGTGATTTGTGTTCACTGTCTCTAATGAGATGTGTTAGCAGCGAACCAATGAAGCTTCACTGTCACACAAAATAGTTGGCCTGCCTTTGTGTTAGACAACTGACTTGGAGACCAACAGGTCGTAATCATCTTACAAACACGGTTTTGCACAAATCACTGCACCCAAATCAAAACAGAAAAAAACACCACATTTTAGAGATATCTTCATTTTATGTTTGTTATATATCACTTAAGTCTGTGTTCAGTTATGCATGTAAATCTTACCCTGGCTCAACCACAAAATTTTCACATGTAATTAACTGAATCTGCCAACAGCCACAAAGACAAAAGTCTGAATGAACCTTTTCTGAAGACAATGGCGGCCAAATTTGCTGTATTGACCTCAGACATTGAACAGTGATTTACAAGAAGCCATCAAACGTACTATAAACGTACAACGTACAAACATACTACATAATCTGTTTGACGCTGAGCTTTGTGTGGCCGTAGTAAGTCAACACCTTTGAGCATTTGAAGGAATGGGCAGAGTAGACAGGAAGATACTCTGTTTGCCATAGAGAACAAACAGAGACAATAAACCGTTCAGTATGAGTATAGAATCTTTGGATTTATAATCCCTTAGGTTACAAATGCAATTTTGCAAATTGCTAGTGAACGACGGCTTGAGAACAATAGATGAAATATTACCCTTTTGGCTCAATCCAATAAGCGGAGGCGATTTGTGATCTGTGTCCCACCTGCTCTGTAATCGTGTTACAACTCAATGAGTCAATTGCAGACGCATACATAGCTCTGCTCTTATTATGCGTTTGTACCTCTCATCCTTCCAAAGTGTAAAAATGAGAAGAAATGCAAAGTATCATATGAGGCTGCCGTTCTTTTTTGGATTTATTTTCTGATTTTTCAGATTATTATTTTTGGAGGGGGGGATAAAAATTATTGGGAATAAATAATCAAAGTTTAGTTTACCCGCCTGGATAAATACATTAACAACAACATCATGAAGACCACCAGCAAAAAAGACCAATAGCTCATTCTTTTATACCTCCATCAATGTTTACAATCAAAGGTGTTTCCTTGGTGGCAAGAGGTGAGGAGAAAATGTACAACTGAGGGTAGTGAAACAGGCAAAAAGCCAGTTATAAAGACATTAACCGATGATAATTTCAGCTGTTTGCATGGTAAAATCAAGGTTAATATCACATTTAAAGTGTGTGCTGTGCTTGTTCAGCACGTTTTTAGAAATGCACTATATCTGCCTTGGGAAGGTTTGGAATTTGATTTGTACAAATGTAATAACATACTGTTAGACTACAGCTCTGCTGCAGCTGTATTTGCTCTGGCTGTTACTGTGTGAAGGAGGCTGGGAGAGTTTTCAGATCAGTGAGGTGATTCCTTTGAGCTTGCCCGCATGAAGAGGACTGCAGGAGAATGCGTCGCATCTCTTGGTGCTACAGTGACACACAATTGACTGAATGGGCTAAGAAAGGAAAGATCTGTTGAAGATGTTTGGTCATCATTCAATACAAATGAAAGCAGATATGTCTCATCATTTTGTGGTATTCGTGGCGGTGGCAGCAGCTGTAAAGCTGGACCAAATGAAAGACAGCAAGACAAAGTATATAAATATATATGTTAACACACAGAGTCGATGGATAGAAATTTCTAGAGGATAACCCACTGATCTAAACACAATATCCAACGTCACCACAAGAGCAAAAGTGCATTTTAAAGGCCATATAGTGAAAAGGAAATGTCCTTGTGCAAATTAAATGGTTGACAAGGAGTAAAAAAGAATTCTTTTATATGTTTTTGCAGAGGTTTTATAGAATTTAAGGTGAAAATGGATAACTACTCATTTCATTTCAGTTCAGTATTAGTTTTATAAATTCTACAGTAGATATTTTACTGATTTTTGGCTTGTGGTTTCAATGCTGTAGATGTTTTAAATTCCTTTCTAATGAGGACACCTTGAGAGGTTCGACAGACAAATATAATGTATTTTATGTTTTACTGTGCAATACAAAAATGAACCACATTCATTAGTTCCCATTGCCTTGCTTTCTTTTCATAAATAAATGGTGTCGTGATTTTTATTTCCTTCTGTCAGCAATATCAAGTCAAATTCCAAATAAGCATGAATGTTATTGCATTATTGTAAACTGTGACTCATGCTTGTATTCACTTGCTTTATGTTTTTGTACAGTGCTGTACTTTTTCGTCTAGCTTTTCAGCTTCTTTAAAAGTTCCCAGAATTTTCTGGGAATACAATCAATATTATCAGTCAATGTATCACAGATGTAAGACATCTGAAACTGGCTTGCTTCCACAACACGTTTAGAATTCTTAGATGGGCATTGAAGAGACAAGATAAGTGTTTGCTATGCTACTGTTCACATTAAGGCATATTATACTGATTTTATTTGATTTTTATGCCTGAAACTGTACTACCTTGTGTTTCATTCACCAGCTACATTGAAAACCAAGCTGACCTGAGAAACATCACAGAAATAGATTTCGGCAACTATCGGGAACTGAAGAACTTGTAAGTGCCTTTAAACAATCTGTAACTTCTCATAGTCAGTCCTAGTGCATTGTTAGTACATGCTGGCATGTTAAAAAATATTTACTGTTTACATTCATACGTCACACATCTATATCCCCAAATCATTGGTTAATGCCAGGGGTACTGCAACGTTAAAGTGGGACATTTAATACTGGTACTACTTCTATAGGAAGAGAAAATGTGAGCCTAACCCATTATTGTCATTAATATTATTAACATCGAAAATGCTGAAAGACAGAAAGACACTTTCAGGACTTAAGGTAAATTCATGCTAGTCTGAGCTGTCTAAGTGTACCTGTGTGAAGTCTGAATGTAGAGTGTTAGCATGTCTAGAACACACAGAACCATATTAATCTTTTTAGAAGACGGACTTATCATACTGAGGGTGCTGCTGTTCCTAATGCACGCACGTGTCCCCAAGTCATGATCAGATAAGCAAACTCCCACACCGCCTGCTTTTGAAAGACTTCCTGTTTTCTTTCACCAGAACAATCACTTTCTGTGGGCTGGCTCACATCTCCACAAAGGCCTTCCAGTATAACCTCAAGCTGCAGTATGTGTGAGTGTCCTTGTCTTAACCACAAGCCTTTCTGTCTCTTGGCCCACGCTCACCTAGGCTGCCCAGCCTCTAGCTGTCAGTCAGACATAAATTCTGCTTTCCCTTTGCTGTATCCACACTGTCTCTCACAATTACCTGTGACTGGAGGGAGGGAGGGAGAGAGAGAGAGAGAGAGAGGGAGAGAGAGGGAGAGAGACGCTTCAGCCTTGAGAAACTCATTTGTGCTAATATCCTCCAAATGTCTTGTTTTAACATATATTTTTAATTTATTATATACCCTATATGCAATACTTATACAGACATTCAAAGGAAATGATGTTTAAATTATGTTTATGTTGGTGTAAAATTATGATTTTATGTCTGTGAAACTGTGTTATCTTAGCTATTTGAAAACCTTTCCAGAAGTCACCACAATATTTGCAGTAACCATCCAATATACATGGAATGCCTGAGGTGCCCCTGTGGAGAGTTGTGGGAACCAAAACAGTGTTCTCTAGTCTTGAGATATCATTAACTGTTTGGAGAACAGAAGACAATCTTGTTGTTTTTCATTGTATTACTGCTGATTTTTATATATTATAATGTTAAATTGTGTTCTTTTTCTGAGCAAATATACACTTACTGCCCAGCTGAGTAGCTTTAACCATTTTCTTTAACTGCGTCAGACTTTTGCACAGTACTGTGGTTATATATATAAATCTTTGTGATTTCCAGTACAGTCTGTACAGTTCATTCAGACTGGCTTCAGTAAGACTAAAAGGTGTGTTGTGATTATAATTTTTTCATTGATGATGCCGTTTTGCCAGGAACTAATGTTGGCGGCTACATCATTAGAGGATCAAACTTTCATTACTGTTGCACAGTGTGGGTTTAAATGTGCAGGCCAGGGATTTTCAGTGGAGTCTCCTTTATAATGGGCAGACTGATGGTATGCAAGCATATGAGACCCTGATTTCTTAATCAAAAAATTCCTTTTTGTATTTTCCCATGAGATAGATTGTATAATGCAATTCAATTCAGGTATTCGTATTAAGCATGAAAATAATGAGTGAGCATAACAATTAGCAAACAAATATCATTTAGCTCCATAAAATAGGTCAATATTCTGTCATCCATAATAGAAATTAGATCAGTCTAATCAGAACTAATTAGGTCCAAAATTAGGTCCTTTATTAGAAATATGAGCCAGCCAGCTGGGATTTGAGTTGTGGTATGACCAGGTATAAGTAGTGGCATTTCTGAATTGAGAGAGGTCTTGATGTCCCCATTGGTCACCAGCAGTACTGGGGCCACCTCTCCCAGTCCACCTTCTGTGCCCCTGTGTTGAGGACAGGAGGCGGGTGGGGCGGTGTGTGGACCAGAAACCAGGGAGGGTCTGGGGTAATTGGAGAAGATGTCCACCCGTCACCTTTTACTCCCCAGCTAGGGCCGATTATTGACAATTGATGCATAATAAATACACTCCACTAAGGGTCCATTATCACGTAATCAATATTTCACAGAGGCTGCGCGGCATGACAGATGTGACGCACATGGAGGACGGTTCTAGGAGGAGAGAGAGAGAGGGGAGAGAGGGCCTGGATGACGGACACGTGTGTTTCTCCTGCAGGGCCGTAAAAGACTGAATCTAAGTGTGTCCTTATGGCACCACACACACACACACAATTCCTTCATATGTCTGGGGAGCATGTGCCATGGAGCGCCAACAGCAGCTGCTCCAGGCTCCGTATCCCAATGGCTTTGGGCCAATTGAGCCAGTAATAGATAGGCCTTGATGGCCGACCCATCTGACATGAAATTCGGGGAGCAGGGAAAACAAATAATTGAACCCTTCTGCCCCCCATTACCCTTGACACAGTAGATATGTATCAGCTGTGGCAATCGCCACCCCCCCCACCAAAGTGTTACGTTCTGTCATCACTACATACTAGAGTATTTTTTACTTTCGTTCCCCACCAACAGGCATCCATTCCAGCATTTATCTCTGACTAAATGACATTAGTATCGGGCAGCTCCAGACCTTAAGGCAGGATAGTGTCGCCTGAACTCCATGCATTAACTGCATCAGGGGTAATTAGGGAGGCATCACGGAGCTATGCTTTCCAGGGGAGCTTCGGTTAACATGCTCTCCTTTCATTATGAAGTCCTTTAATAGGAATTTAATCTACAAAGTCCTAGTATAATCTCTGGCTGCACAAATGTGTTATGAACATCATAAGTCGCCATGTTAGCTTGGTTGACACCTCCTTTTGAAGCTCTGCAGAATGTTAAACTTTTTACATTGTGTTTTTTTCTGTTGTAGCCTCTTTCAGTGACGTATAAAACTTAGCTATCGTCAGAGCTTGAGTGGATGGTGCAACACTATTTTGAGTTCTATGACATAAAATGAAATAATCCAAGAAACAAAGCTCTGTATGCTTCGCAGCAGTGGGTCTCAGCGCACCCTGAAATCGGGTTAATTTTCCTTTTACTGAAGAGCACCAGTAGTCTGTCAGAATGTTTCCTCTCCACCAAGACGCAGCCCATTTCAGAAGCTTAGCAATTTTCCTCTCCATGGGAACATGTGGAGTGACTTTTCTTCTTACTGTATTTTATGTAAACCGCAAAACATACAGCTTTTTGGACAGCAGCAATGATCCAAGAAGAGTGTAGAACTGCTGGCATGTGGCACAAGTCCTTCACTATTAACGTTTGTAGTTTACTTGTCTAGTTTCTGATAGATAGACAGGCAGGCGGACAGACAGAGAGACAGACTTTAGTAATCCCCATGGGGAAATTTATAGTCTATTGAGGGCTGGCTGGCTAGTGAAAATAGACTGTTTTCTTTTTCTGTTCTTAAAAATGCCTATCTACTAGATATCTGTATGTTGACTTTGGAGCACACCCTTTCTGGAAGATGACCCTTTCGAAAGGGAAATAAAAAGTGTTTCATAATGGCATTCAGGTGTTTGCTCGGGAAAGCCATGAATCATGGCACATTAACTCTGCCTTCTAATGGAAGCAGTGGAACTAGGCCCAGAAATGAAACGGCACCTCGTATAATTATGGAAGCACCCTGATGGAACTCTGCCCTTGGAGAGCTGGAGTTTGTCAGCTTGAGCACAGGGGTGAAGAATGGTTTGTTAGGCCTTATCACACCCCTCACCTGTAACACCAGCAGAATCACAAAAGGTCTTATACGTAATGTTTTACAGTAATCCGAATCATGATAGCATCCTTTGATGCTTTGTTTTGACATATTAATCTAATGAGTGTAGTTTCTGGCACCAGTTTAAATTGTTTTTTAGTCTGCACTTAGGGAACCGCAAGTAGAGTACATGCGTCACACTGAATTCAAAGGACCAAGATGGTAGCATTTATAGCAGAAATATAAACTGTTTACAACTGTAAACTATTGTAAAAGAATAATATTTAATCTAGCATAAAACTGTATTCAGTTAGTTGGTAAAATAACAGGACAAACAAAGTGGTACATAAACCATTGTAAATAATGGATCGCATAGCAATTAATGAAATGTCTTGAGTTCTAATACATTTTGTTGCTTTGGCACACAGCAACTTGGCTTCCAACTCTCTGCAGTTCATCAGCTGGAAGGTGTTCCATTCCCTTCCCCTACTGAACTTGTGAGTAACTGCATTCACATGATAAAGTATTGTATCTCTCAGCGTCCAGATTATTTTGTAGGTGGAAAATAAAGAGGTGGAAAATTCAGGTCCAGAAAGTAAAAATCCAGACCAAGGTTTTGTTTCAACCAACCAGTTGGACTCTGTACTGTATGTTGTACCCTGTGACTGTGAGTCATTATACTCAACTGGTTGGTTGAAACAAAACCTTGGTCTGGATTTGTACTTTCATAAATTTTCATACTTTTCATACAGTCATTGGCTCAGTAGTCCTATTTTAACACAGAAAGGATTTAAGGTGGGATTAGACCAGTGGTCCAGCAACCTTTTTATGCTCTTTTGCAGGATTTTGAAAGACAACATGCTCTCCTGCTCGTGTGACCTTCACTGGCTTCAGCAGTGGCAGTGTGCCGGGCTCGGTGACCTCCTGCACCAGTCGCTGCATTGTTATTCCAATGGAAGCATCCTGCCCTTGGAGAACATGGTGATGGAAAACTGCAGTGGGTGGAACCGATTTTCCTTTTTAATATGGAAATCTGTTCCTGCATTGTTTGCGTCTGAAAGTGTGCAAACGGTGAAGTTCAGGGAGTTTGAGAAAGGCAACTGAATGTTCCCTTTAACCTGTTGCTTACATTGGGATGGCTTACAGGATGTTGAGAAGATTCTTTATATCAGACCTCAGTGGGTCCTCATAATTGTTCATTCTTTCACAGGTATGCCTGAGGTTACCATTATTGCTTCTCAGCACACCATTCGGGAAGGAGGAAACTTAACCTTCCTTTGCCAGGTGAAAGGTGACCCCACACCGTTGGCGAGATGGCAGACAGAAGGCCTGCAGTCCTATTATACCTTTGAGGTACATCAAAAATATGAGCATTCTTATGTAGTGCCAAGATGAGGCTTTGCATGCAGAGATGAAATTCACATTCAACATTTTGGGTAATAACTCTAAGTAAATTGGTGTCCAGATTCACAGTAAGAGAGATCTTAATTATTCCAAAGGGCTCTCTTGACCTTTTGGCATTCACCTGGGTTTGTTCAGTTTTATTATTTTGCGAAAAATGGATGATGTTTTTAAACAGCATTATTAAAAGAAAACATATTTAAAGGACAGTGACATGAGTCTTCCGACTGGCAGTTCTAGTAGTGGGGATGTTCTGTTGTTCTGTTTCAACAGGAGAGAATCTGGGGTCCCACACTGGAGCTGGTTATCAGTCTGTTTAATGTCTCCTCCATGGACAATCTCTACAACCTGACTTGTGAGGCAGAGAACCGGGCAGGTCCAGGAGAGGACGTGGTGATGCTGGACATTCAGTGTGAGTGGCAAATATATCACAGATAGATGGATAGGCACTGCAATATAACACAACCTGCTCACTGTCATGGTTCCTTATTGTCTGTGAGAAGCTGATTCTCGATAGACCGTTTATGCTGGAACTGGAAGTTTTGGTGGTGTGTGAATGTTTTTGTACAAATAAATGAATCAGAAGTTAAATATCAGTAACAGGTAAATACCAGTTAATTAATATACCAATTAATATATACTTTTTTATCCATCAACGTTAGTAACAGAGTATATTATCAGGGTTTCAATATTATGGAGCATGTCATTTCGAGCACAAACAATAATTCTCTCCGGACAGAGTATCTGCCCTTTGCAAAGTTCTCCCACTTAAGCAAAACTCCCAAAGCATTATTTTACCATTTGTCATTATGGCTCTTTCCAATAAATTGTCTCCAACAACACGTGCCCCTGTAACTATATGTTATTTCTTAAGCCATTATTAGGATGCTGAGAGAGACATCAAACTTCATCAGAAGCTTATAGGAACACAAATAGCTGAACAAGATCACTGTGCAATAAACCAAGCCAGCAGTGTAAAATGTCAAGCGTTTACCCCGGCGAGTAAAGGGCCAGGGGCAGGGGAACATCCAGATAAGGGGTAGAACTTGTTGTAGCTCTGCTTAATGGGCCTCACCCTCACGCTCCGGAAGTCTAATTGCCTTGGCCTGATTGGCAGGCAGTAAGTGCGCGGCCATTGTAATCTGTCGATATCAGCCCACTCCTGGGCAGACACTCATTAACTGTCTCTCCTTAATTAGATCAGTAGGGTGTTTACAGGGTGGACCTGCAGAATTGTTTTGCGGGTGCCTGTTCACCACACGTTCTTCAAAGGTTTTAGCAGCTTTGAAATCCCATGGAAACGCCTTCATTTTTTCATTGCACATGCTACATAAATAAGGAAACCACAGCTATATAAACGCATTACTTGATAAAATTGCAAGCAGCCTAAATCATGCTGGATAAGGCCTTTGGACAAAGAATAAGATGAAATAATCGTATTGGATATACTAATGGGATAGTCAAACTGATTGTTTAAGGACATTGTATTATTTTCAAAGCATGGTTTTATATTGCAACTTTTTTCCTCCAAAACAGAAGATCCTGCTTCTGATTAGTTATTGTATTATGCCATAAAGATTGTGTGTAGAACAGCTTGAGGTGGTGTTTCTATGACTCACTGACTGAATGCCTGGGTACTTTCTTGAGTAGGGTCATGGGTTAAGAGTATTGTATTAGCTGTAAGAACATTCCAGGGCTCCAGGCATCAGAATCTCCTTCAATTTACATAGACCATTTCCTGTTTCTCCTGTCCACTTTGCTCCCAGGTGCCTTCTGTGGTCTCAGTCCCTCATAATATCAGGATTTATTATTAATGCCAGGTCAACAGGTTTACTGTAAAGACGGAACACATCGATTTATGGAAGATAATGAGAAAACCCAGTGACTTATCATGCTTTGAGTTCTATTTGAAAAGCATGTTCTTTTAATCATAATCCTCCATTTTATTTTTGGCAGTATGGTCAAATTACTTTCTGCTTCTGTTCATATAAACCTCTGGAATGCATTTTTTTACATGTTTTATTGTGGCGCACACGCCAGACCTATTACATACTGAATTTAACACATGATCACTCCTAGCCAATCCTAGCATGAGAGTATTAAACTTTGATTTCTATTGGTCCCTACGTCTAGTCCCAGTCAAGATCCTATGGCTGAAGGATGCAGAGGCCCAGCATCACTGGTGCTTCCCCTTTGCGGTGGATGGTAACCCCGCGCCTACCATCCGCTGGCTCTACAATGGCTCAGAGCTAACTGAGTCAGAGTTCACGTATACCCAGCTTATTGTGGAGAGGGATGATGGCTCTGTGCAGCACGGCTGCCTTTTCCTCAATAAACCTACCCACTTTAACAATGGCTACTACACCCTCATCGTGAACAACGGGCTTGGCAGCGACCAGGCAACCGCCACAGGCATATTCATGGACAGCCCTTTTGGACCCCTCGATCCTGAGGGCATCATCCCCAGTAAGTCTCATAAGTTAATAACCTGGTGCCTGCATTTTTATGTAACATGTTCTATAATTTGCATAGTTTTGTTTTTGAAAAACACTTTTCTTTTTTTTTTCTTGAATGTCAGTGCAAAGGGATATCAAAAGTAAGTTTACTGCATGCCTCCAAGTTCTGCATGAAAGACCATGAATGCAGTTTCTTGATTTATGAATTATGTTTTTGCAAATCACTAATTGCTCAGTTGTCAAAACTGCATGGTATATATTGATACTGATTGATTGTACTGATATATTGTACACAATGTACCTACATTATTGTAGCATTTTAAAAGCAGCACATCAACTAGATTAATTACATTCTGAGGCATAGATCTTGTGGTCTTAAATGCAGCCAAATGCAGCCTACTTGTTGCATTAATCATTTAAAACTAAATCGCCAAGAATAATACCACAGTGGATGTTTGTCTGAACCTGCAAATGATAATAAGGTTTTTCTGAAAGACATTTTAAAATATATCATGTGTTTAAGCTCAGAGGTCAGCCCAGCTTGTTTATGTACTATAGCTATAAAATAGGCTATTCATAACAAATAAATAAGGGATAGCAAACAAATGGTAAATAATCTAATAGATCTAAGTGCATTTAACATTCGTGCATCTCTACAGCTCCTCGCAACAAACCCAATGATGCTGTAACTGAAAATCTGGAGAACAGAGTTTTTGGTGTGAGTATCAGATCCCGGAGTGAGAATCCGGGATTCCATGGTGTTTGTTTAACTGCATTGGATGGTACCATGGGTTGCAATGAAGCCTAAGACAATAACCTACCGGGATCACGTCTACAGGTGTCGGTGGCAGTGGGCTTGGCTGTGTTTGCATGTACCTTCCTGCTGATCATGGTCCTGGTCATCAATAAATGTGGGCAGCACTCCAAGTTCGGCATCCATCGTAAGCTCTCTCCTTTCCTGTTATCCTTTTCTTCTGCTTCCCACAAGAAATTCCATTTTTCCGGGCATGCCTGGTGCAGCAGCCTTAGGTATCATTACAACAGCCCTGAATTTCAGTTTTGAAACAGAAGATCCATACTGAGAATGTACTTTTTTTTACAGCATAATGGAGACAGACAAAATGCACATCACAAACAGAATCTGTGGAGATGCTACATTCACAGTACACTAAGTGATAATTATTTTATGAAAAGTAAATATCATTAGGTTACATTGCCGGTGATGGGGCTATTAAAACACTGATGCATTCAGGTTTTTTCTGGTGCTCTTGGAAATTATCCTAAGCATCTAAGTGAACCTGATGCATGCTCCTTTTCCTATCTGAACCCCTGGGGTTCTGTGATCACTCTAACTGGGTCTGAGAATTTCAGAAGCAATTTGGACTTTGGAAGTGTCAGCCAGTTGATTGCTTAACTATCCTTCCAATCATCAAGACTGCCACTCATTTTGCAGTTAACCCTGCCTTACATGAAGAAATGGGAGATTACTTTGTATCTATTCCATAGCTAAAGATCTATGTAAGCACAACTGTAAAGCTGCCCTGTAGGAATGATATGACTATACCCATCTCATAATCCTTTAACCTTAACCCTCTCTCAATGTCACTCTTATTGCAACCAGGAGCATCTGTCCTAGGTACTGAGGAGGACCTCGCAGTCTCACTTCGCTTCATGAATTTTGGGACCAGCACCCCCACTTCAGACAAGGGCACACTTGAGTCCGGGCTGTCCAGCTTTGTGGAGAACCCCCAGTATTTCTGCGGCATTATCAAGGATAAGGACATGTGTGAGTGAAAGACACTAGGGTACTTTGTTTCACCCCCCTCCAAAATGCATCATTTACGGAGGGCAATTTCTATTGGTCAACAAAATGGAATGACTCTTGAAATTGGTAAATGGAAATTGTCTTCTGTGTGAATGTGCTGAAAATACATCGCACCCTGTATCTACATCGTTGGTGTGCAGTTATACAAAGGTGAATCTATTCACACAGTTTCTTACTTGTGCTGTGTTGGGAATGCAACTGCAGTGTATGAGACACTGCCTTTTAGCTTTTATTTTTGGCAAGCAGACCTGTGCCATCCGGAAAATGCAATTGAAATTCCATGTTCTTGCCGGTAGACTCTCAATCAAGAGCTTTTTCGTTGCATTCTGTATCCAGATAGAGTACAATTCTGTCAGCTGTGAAGACTGTATCTCATACAACAGAATTTCCCAATCCGGTCCTTGGGGACCCCCAGACAGTCCACGTTTTTGCCAGCTGGGAGAGAGCAAAAACATGGACTGTATGGGGGTCCCAGAGGACTGGGTTGGGAAACACTGCCCACAACATAAATCTATAGCTCATTACACAGCAAAATACTCTTTTACAGAAAACATTTGTGGTACTACCCTTTTGAATGCATTATTATATTCGTTAATGCTGAATTAATTCGGGTTTTTTTTTACATTAAAATCAGACATATAGTAGATAATCCTCTTTGAAGCAGCATAGGCCACAAGGCTGGGGTACATCCTGGACCCGACACCAGTCTCCTTGTTATATATCCATCTCCTTATATTTTAGAGAGATTTATTGATTTACTGAAATGTTTTTGGCAACATTTAGTGTAGTTACAGTTTGAAACACTTCTTCCTGATGTTAACTCTGTACTGTGCAGCCTGGCAGGTTCTGCAGTGGGGGATCATGACACGTCGCTCTTGTTCTTTGCAGGCGTTCAGCACATCAAGCGGCAGGACATCATGCTGAAGTGGGAGCTGGGAGAGGGCGCCTTCGGCAAGGTTTACCTGGCAGAGTGTGCCAAACTGAGTCCTGACAGCGACAGGATGTTGGTCGCGATTAAGGTACAGAAGGACAGCTCCGAATGAGGGGACAGAGCTTCAACCATTTGATCACGACTTGCTAGTCATAGCGTACAGTATTGTTAATTTCGTGCAGTATAGACAGTGTAGGTTTCAAGTGTATTGTTGTGTTTCTGCCTCTTTGTCGTCTTGTATTTTTCTCAAAATCCAACATATAATTCATTTTTTAGCTGATCATATGTCAGACTTGATGATATTACACTTGGAAGGAATGAAGAGCTCAGTTAAGTAGGTTAAGTATTAACTAAGCTGTTTATGGTTGCACAGTTTCACAGTTAACCATCATTAAATGATAGACATCGTGCGGCTTCCCTGTAGTTTGGTCTAAGGTCTTCGACTCATCACTTCCTACGACTTCCTCTAACCATCAGACTTTGAAGGACGCCAACGAGTCGACACGGCAGGATTTCCAGCGTGAGGCCGAGCTGCTGACAGTGCTACAGCACGAGCACATTGTGCGTTTCTACGGTGTCTGCACCGATGGCGAGCCCCTAGCCATGGTCTTTGAGTACATGAGGCATGGAGACCTCAACCGCTTCCTGAGGTACGACCCTAGAGCTCGACTCTCCATCACCTTGAATTGCTCTGTTCTGCCAGTCTTTTATATATGACTCCAGGCAATACTTAACTTTATTCCCGAACTGTCTAAATCCTAAAAAAGACTCTCCTACTTTATCTTTGCAACTCTTGGAACGTGAATTTATTTGAACCAGGTAACAAGAGAACTTCAATAAATATTCAAAACAAACATAGCAAGTTTGAGTTCATATCAGGCTATCCTGGATAACAGTGATTTTTACTGAATAATTTAATGCAGTTTAAAAATTTATGCTCAGGCTTCTTGGATTTGGAGACAGAGCTCCCCAATACAAACTTCTGACATGATCATCTTGGCTTTTCCGGCACAGTTTTATGCTTCGAGAAACAAATTACGAATGAAATCCAACAAGAAAAGTGCAGTTGGTTTAAGGAGTGTTACGAGAGGTCGAGCTGTGGATACAATCCCCTCTGCACCTGGGCCTGGACCCCTGAGTTTGCAGCAGGAGAGGAGGAAGTGTGTCCAGACAAAGTCTGTGCACCATGTGTCTGCGAAGCCAGATTGGGAGTAGGGGGTCCAGGCCACTGATGCATTTTCGCAAAGTGGACATACATGCAGCAGTGGGAGAAAAATCACATTTCCAGCAGACAGTTTGAATGTGGCTCCAGCCTTAGCAGCTGCTCCTGCCTTTTGCCACCTGCCCTTTAAACTAATAGTGATCCCATCTCCAGCTTCATGAGCCATGGAGCCCATGCTACATGTAACAGAGGGTGACACAATCTGAGAGTCCAATATTAGGACAAATGGAGACACGTCAACAGTGATTTGCTTGTTGGAGTGTGAAGGAAGTAGCATGTGCAACTCTGCTCTAAAGGAGTATATTTATAATTTGCAATGGGATAATTATTAATTAGCATTAATATATCTCAGAACGAATGTCAGCAGATAAATCATAGATTAATGGGCCTTGGGCATCAGTCTTACTTTGTTCAAAAGCTGGTGCAGTGGCTGTTTTCAGCTCAGATTTGGGTCAGTGTTTGACTTCATTTTACAATATATTAATTTCAAAATCTCATAATTTTAATTGTCTCGCAACCCTCACCAAGACAGATGGATGGGTCACTTAATGGATCTTGTATGTTTGTAATAACTAATTTACCTGTTAGCACAAATTACTCCCAGGTTTACAAAATTCTATGAATTTAACTAAACATTTCCAGGTTTCTCTACATTTAGCCAATGAGATTCTGAGCAGTAATTGCTTAAAAACTAAACTGTAGTAGCTGCAAGTTCCTCAACTTCTTCCCCATCTCCCCTAACAAAGGGCACATGGACCTGATGCCCGGATGCTGGAGGAAGTGAAAATACCCCCTCTTGGGCAGCTTACCCTGCCGCAGATGCTGCAGATCGCGGCTCAGATCGCCTCAGGCATGGTCTACCTGGCCTCTCTGCACTTCGTCCACCGAGACCTAGCTACACGAAACTGTCTCGTCGGGGAAGGTCTGGTGGTGAAGATTGGGGATTTTGGCATGTCCCGGGACATATACAGCACCGATTACTACAGGGTAAGAAAATCACCCAAACTTGTCAGTAATAAGAAGTAGTTTTGCTACCAACCCATTATGATTTGAAGGACCGCCAAACATTGGTCTCTAGTACTACTAAATGTTTACCATAAATTTAATTTTTTTCATTTGTTGAGACTGTATCCAAAAAAAGCAGGAAAGCAGAAGCATGAGCAGAGGCAGCTGTATCTGTCAGCATTAACCTGATGCATTGCAATAAAACCACCTGCATATGAGACTGTTCTAAAGTCCTACTGATTAATGCCAATCAGGTGGGTGGGAGAACCATGTTGCCCATACGCTGGATGCCGCCAGAGAGCATCATGTACAGGAAATTCACCACGGAGAGCGACATCTGGAGTTTCGGCGTGGTCCTCTGGGAGATCTTCACCTACGGAAAGCAGCCCTGGTACCAACTCTCCAACAGCGAGGTACGTGGGCTAGGTGCCCTCTTCACAGACACCGCTGTCCAGAATGACCGGTGTTTGAAGACTTGAGGCTAACACCCAAATCCATAATTATGTTACGGCTAGCTTAAGACTCAAGAATATTCCCACCTTGATGTTAAAGGTGAGCTGAGCGTTAGTCAGTACCAAGAAGTGGACTCCAGCAAAACCACAGCAAAGCCATTATAAAAGAGAGTGGCCTCTCTTCTTTCAAGTAGAGGTAGATTGCCTTTCCCATCCACTCCATTTTAATCTCATTTGCTCTCATCTTCGCCCCGGGTCGACTTTGTTTAACTTCGTTAGCCTAATCCCTCCCGACTCATGATTGACATCCAGGCCTAATTACGGAAGGCACAGATAGATCGCCAGTGACACGCTGGTCGAGTCTGGAGGGCGTGGAAGACGTTAGGTTGAGTCAATATCTATTTTTTGTACGTTCATTGTGGTGATTGAAAGCCTATTACATGCTGAACGGTCTACTGCTGACAGCCACTTCAGATTATTCAATTAGGAGAAGTTTTGCGATAGGCTGAGGTCACCGTTGGGGGCGGCATGCTTGCCAATCAAATTCATCCCTTTTAGTCCAGGATAGTGACTGATTTATTGATTTGGATGTGAAAAAATTAAGGATTGCCTTTTGTGAAAATAAGCACTGTAACCTGAGACTGCAAACAACTTCAAATTCTTATTTAACGTTCTTACAATGTTCCAGTATGATCTGGCATGCAGTTTCTAATCTATCTCAGTATAAACCATTAGGGAGCTGCTGCAGTTCCTGTATAACCAAGTTTGATCTATATGCAACATCATTCTCTGATATAGAATTCACAGTGGGAGTTGCACACATTACTCCATTAGTCAAAAAATCGACTGGTCTGTGATAGCAATTTACGCTTGATGTTGACTAGTCGCTGATCACGTGATTATGGACGCCTTAGCAGAGAACAGACCGACCAATTACACAAAATTGCAAGGAAGAGAGGTAGAAGTAGTAGAGCAATAAGTGAACAGATGGAATTGTTCTTGTACCTCGATTACATTTCATGCATTAATGAATACCTTTTTACTTGCATCTCCATATTTCTGCCTCGGAAAATTCGATCGATAACTGATATACCTATGTCTAATATCACTGGTGCCAGCGGTGAGACTTGCCAGCACTTATTAGTGGAATAATATTACATCGTTGTTTATTCTGTGGAAAACGAAAGATCAATCTACTGGCCAAATTTAATAATGAATTATAAACATTTTGCGGGTCATATAAATAAAATATAAATAACAGGCTGTGTCCTGTTTTGATCACGATCGATTCCCCAATAATTGACAAATAATTAACAAAAAGTCTTGCTTATCTTCCATTGTTTTGGGGTAGGGGTGTAGTTATGAATGAATGAATGAAAGTTGCATTTATATAGTACCTTTCACAACACCCAAAGCACTTTACAGAACCGATGCGGGACCATTGTGCAGCATCCACCTAGATGGTGCAGTTGCAGCCATTCTGCGCCAGTACACTCACCACACAGCAGTTAAGGTGGTGATGGGGCAGGAGAGAATTCACCAATTACATATAGGGGATGATTAGGGAGCCAGATGGGCAATTATTGGGGTATGTATTTAGAATATAGGTCACAGTTCCTGTTGTTTGGTGGGAAAGCAATACATGAAAGTGGTCAAGAGCTACAAGTCAAGACAGCCAAGGAACTAGGTTCCTGAACATTGTGAGAAAGTGCCTTACAACAGCGAGGAGCAGGCGTGATCTTGTGTGCATTTTGTTTACCTCCCCAGCTGTTATTCTGAAATTTCAGTCTTTCGTATTTCGCACTTAAATGTTAGTTATAGCATACAGGTGTTATTGTTGCATAAAATGTTGCTGCTGAGCTACAACCTGTTCTTATTTCCATACTTGTTTCAGTTCCGAGTAAAAAATATGTGTATGAGCTGTCTGCTGTCAGCATATGCATTAAGTTTTGTGAGTACAGTATCTAGCTTGTTGCAAAGCATTCCCTTCTCCTGTGGTTTTATTAGTGACATCACCATCATCAGTGATTAGTCAACATCAACTTTCATGGCATAAATGTTAAATAAATCTTAAGTTGTGCAACCCCTTATCCACAGAAATAAATGAATATCCCGTTGGAATTATGTGACTTCTAAAATCTGATCTTCGTCTGAGCCAAAATAGTACATTAAAAGTCTTATTTACGATATAACTCACCAAGCAGTTTAGATTTATCATTTAGGAACCATTCAGGTAGCGAATTCCAAAGGGTTCACAAACAATTGTTTAAATGTTTGGATGTGTCTCCATACTTACACATCAGACCCACAGTTCCGACATTCTATTATCTTGCTATGCTTCTCTCTGTGGTTCTTCACAGGCAATAGAGTGCATCACCCAAGGCCGGGAGCTGGAGAGGCCTCGAACGTGTCCCAAGGAAGTGCACCTCCTCATGCAGGCCTGCTGGCAGAGGGAGCCCCAGCAGAGAATGCTCATCAAGGACATCCACAGCCGCCTGGTAGCTTTGGTCAAAAGCCCACCAGTCTATCTGGATATCCTGGAGTAGAGGTGTGAGGAGGGAATGGAGAGCCAGGGTTGGGGTCAGGTGAGGGGGGTGAACTTGGTGCAAAAATCATGCGAGAAAAATCAGACTGATCTCCTCTCCAGCTTTGGCCGTCTCTATTCAAAAATCACTTGAGAACCAAGAACGATTCAACAGAACAAGTTCCACTGAAGAAGTACAAAACCTCACATAGTCTCCTAAGTGGGTGAGGTTGAGCAAACTGTATGGATTTGTGTTATTTTTAAGGTGGAACTCGGACCTTTGACAGCACCTAGAGGAAACAATACAGTACATAGGGTGAAAATGTGAAATCAAACAATTTTGGCAAAAAATATTTATTCCAATAGATGCATATTTAAGATCTAGGCCATTTCTGAAAGCATTAAAATGGATTTGCCCTTCTAAATCGAGTCCTAAATGTTCAACATTTTGAAAAGTTATGTTATATATCCATATTTAATATTCAGTAAATAGTTATAAAGATAATTATTATGGAAACAAGCCAGAATTTTCCATTTTTTAATCACCAGTCTACTTTAATTCTACAGACGTTATTTCTTGTCAAAAATAATCAAAGCTTTGCAGCGTATTCTTTGTCCTTCTGATACTGATATTATCTAGCAACTGGCCACAAAGTGCACTTACGTCAAACATTTTTGAATTAGAGTTTAACTCTACACGGTAACTCATATACAGTAGGTTGCATATATGCGCAAGAGATGTGCACAGTGAGTGGTTACAAGTGTCTGAGTACAAGCAACCAATAAAGAAGACAAAATCTGGTGGCCCCTGGGTCTGAGACGTTTGGAGATGTTTACTAAAATGTACATACTCTTACCTTTTTTAATAGATAACCCTTCAATGGAATGTTTTACAATCTTGTTAACGAGTGCCATAAATGCATGTTACTGAACCTACAAACTCATATCCACTTGATGAGAATGATCTCTATATGTGACAAAGGCTGAATTGTACATAGTCCACAACCACAGTATGACTCATGGATCTATAACTTTACTATTTATTTACCAGCTCAGCTTCTATATAATTTACATTACAATCGCCTTGTATGTGTATGTAATTCTGACCTGCTTCTCTGAGAGTATAGGCCTACTGCAGGAGAGACTGCTTTATACCTAAGCAAAGATTTAACATTTTAGCTAAAGGCTATCACATTTCAGGTTGGCCTATTCAAATTGGCCAATGTTATTTAATTACTTGTAAAGTGTCTCCATGTATAAAATGTTGTAAAAATGACTGCCAGTTAAGTCAGTTTTGTTTATTATTGGTTAATTATCTTCTCTATTCAGCCACCTATACAGCATGGTGTTTTTTAGGAGAAATTAATTGATGCATTTCTAATGAGCCTCTTAGTCACATTACACAGCCACAAAGGTTCACCACTGATAACAGTTAATAGCTTTTTTTTATTCAATTATTAATTAAAGCAGCCAGTTTGTGTTATGAACTGTGGAGCTGGCATTTTTGGGCTATCTTTAAATTAAAATAATTTCCTGTCTTGTCATATAATAACTTCCCTTCTGTAGGCAATTAGCAAGCCAGTGACAGTCCTGGCTTAGAAGGTACCACCATGGCCCAAAGGTGCTCGGTGAAAAGGACCTTTTAAAAGTGTTTTGGCCTCAATTTGTTGAAGCAGTCCAGCTAAATGGCAAATTTTGCCAGTATGAGACAATATTCAGAAGAAAGGATGTTGCGTTTTGCCTGCCTGTCAGTACATCACAAAGAAAAGGAAAAGGGAAGAAACAGGGAGATACAGCAATATAGTACAGAAAATGGAGCAAAATGGGCACTGCTTCAATTTCACTGTCAGGCCCAGCTACGAATGAAAAACCAGGATCTAAATGTGTCCTTTGGGGGAGAAATATGTCGGGCAGAAAGCAAAAAGTAGAATGACAGTGAAAGAAGATTTGAGAATGTGACAATCCCAAAAGTGTAATATTTGTAAAATGAACATTTAAAAAATGTCATTGAAAAAAAAACTGTGATCCTGAAACCTTAAGTTTGTAAATAGTATTGCCGACGAATAAAAATGATTGAGCACCAGGTTATGGTACAGTCTTTGTAGTGCTGCCCTGTTTATTTTCCATGAATACGTTTTTTCCAAAGACCGTTCGAAACAACGGCGTGCATTATTCATAAACGTGCCACACTTTCCATTTCATGTTGGCCTCTCAGGGTATTGCAGCATCAACAAACATTGATCTCCGTCTCAGCAGTAGGACGGAAAAATGTGTTTAATCTTCCATCACTCACGCAGCATTGACCGCTCCCTCTCCGCCACGGGCACACGCACTCTCAATCGCGGACGCGCGGCCACGCTCCGTCCCTGACACCCGCCCCCCTTGCGTCTTTTGCATACTCTCACATGCACACGCTAGGGAGCTGTAATGGATTCTGCGTAATGCGATCGCTGGCTCAGTGCCTCTCTCCGCAGTGATTGGTCCAAGGGCTCTCCGGGGTCCCCGGTGTCAGAGGCATTATTTAATTTCACCTGGTCCAAACAAATAGAACGTCAGCCCTGGCACCCGTTCCCCTTTATCCCCCGTTCACGCATATGTAATTATAAAATGCACTTGTAATTATAAAACTTTGTTATGATGTAGTTATTCCCCATGCTTTCTCTACTTCTTTTTCAAATGTATTGTAAGAAAACATTTCTTATGGAAACATTGCAGTAAGATGGTCAGATCAATTTTGCATGAAACTATATCAGTTTCATATATAAGAGCAATAAATAAAATATTTATACTCACATATAAACACAGCTAAATGGAAGCAAGGTATTGATATGCTAGTCTAAGCATGATTATAGTAATGATATACTTAATTATTCAAAACATTACCCCCATTATTATAAATTTTATGTGAAAATTATTTACAGCAAACTCTTATCAGCACTTACACACTTACCTATTTGCTGCAATGTCTGTGGTGGGGTTTTATCAATAGCAGCTCCTTCACTGAGGCTTATGAGTGCCCGTTCTTCCTACATTTCAAACTATAACATATAGACCAATGAAAGGTCAGTTTGAAAAAAAAAACTCACTTGAACTCAACCCCTATATTTCATCTTCCACATGTCTTCTCCAGTACAGAGTTGCAGTCCTAATGTTCCAATTACTTTATAATATTGCACAGAACTTCAGTTATGTATTGAGCAATTAATGAGGAAAGATAGAAATGGATGCAAAGACACAAACTTTCAGGAATTATTGCAGGTATGACAGATCTGCAAAGGTGGCTTTTTAATGCGGAGGGTCTGTTTTACTCTACAACGGGTAAGATGCGTATTCTCATTATTGTAATCATGTAGTATTGTAATGTGAATAATAATTTAACAATTTCAATATCGTAGGCTGGGGGCCATAGCAGGCTACGCAGCTCACCATTTATCAAAAATATTAAAATCACCAGGAAAACATGTCCAAGTCATATTGGGTGATTATGATCTATCCATTTTCCATAAGAGATCATCAAATGGCAGGTATCTACAAGGCCGAAGCCTATCCATGAAGCACAGGACACAAGTCGCGGGAACACCCTGGATGGCACGCCCATCCATTGTAGGGTACACACACTACCGAGCAATTTATTACTGTCTCTCAACCCTCGGGGACCCCCCCCAAATGGTCCTTTTTTTGCCCCTTCCCAGCTCCGTGCCAGACAGCCCACATTTTTGCCAACTGGGAGGGAGCAAAAACGTGCACTGTCTGGGGGAGCTGAGGACCAGTTTGAGAAACACTGATTTAGAAACAACATTTCACAAAAACTACATATTTTCAGTCTGCAGGGGAATAAAAAAATAGACACAGAGAATCATACCCACAGCTCTCGAGATGTGAGGTCATAGTGATAAATCATCACGTCATCCATTCAATAAAAATGCGAAATTTAAATCAGCATCCTGTTCACAGCAATATAGCTACTTCATCTTCTGAGGGTCTTTGTTTCCCAAAGCACAAACATGCTCATCTTTTGCCCTGGTGAAATAAGGTCTTAGCATCAGGACCATGGACAACATGAACTGTGCTGCCACTCAGTGGTGACTGGAGCTTCCCACCAAACTGAGTTAACACAGTAATAACATTGGTAGAAACAGGAATAAGTCAAATAATGGACAGTGAGATTCATACAGCACCAGCCAAGGAGGCTAACAGAAACTGTGTCGCTCCTATAAAGGGTGCCTGACTTCAGCACCATTAGGTGTATCCATTCGTGCTGATTTAAGTGTTTCCATTCAGTCTATGGCCATGATATCTGAGAGGGGTCAGCAGTGCTGGTTAGTTGAACATGAAACAGCTGGCCCATCAATCTGACTCGAAAGCTGTTTTCTGGCTCAGATATCAAAAGGCACTACCAGTGTACAACAGATGGTATCAGTACTCCTTGCCTGATCTGTGTGGTCAGTGGTAAGGATGTATGTAATGGGACTCAAAAGGCGAAAACCCACTGGGTGTTAATTAATGGATCCCCTCTCAAAGATATCAGGGAACTCTGCTAACAAGTGAAAATGGTGTCCTGATGAGCCTGAAAAACCAACTGTACCCATTAATCATTTCTCAACCTGGGCTTAAGATTATTACTTGAACTTTATATCAACTTCAAAAGAACAAAGTCTCATTGTAAAGGCGAACGTCCAATACCATTACATAATAATGGTAAGAGATTTAGCAAGAAATATTGTATTATGAGGCAATAAAAAAGTCCTGTTTTATTATGCCTGAAGAGCAGTCTGGCAGTTAGTCCCTAATTGGATGGGGCATCCTTACAACTAACTATAGAAAATGAGGTGAAAACGAGGCACTAATTTATTAAGGAATTAATTTGTTACATGTTTACAAGCATTTTTAATGCATTGGTGGAATGAGCCGTTGCTGGTAATATCTGGCTGTAAGATTTAATCAATCCAAACATTTAAAGGGTTTACAAATTTTATAGTTAATGGAAACAGGACAATTGAAGAAGTAGGAAAATTACATTTTTTCACTTTAAAGTTTAAGACAGTAACATTATTGATTTACAAAATAGTTATAATACGGAATTTACAAATGTACCTATTCATTTTCCTTACAGTTCATAAAGGAATACTAAATGATTTCCAGTATATTTTAAGTTGATTTTATATAAAGGTAGCTGCTGTTGTCTGATATAAATTAATTTAAATTAAATTCGCTGACACAAACAGTGCTTTCACAGCAGATGATAGTGAGTCCCTCAGGATATTGCTACATGAAAGACATGCTCTGAACACATGAACATAGTTTGTTGTATATCTAATGTAAAACAAGAGGTGTGAACATTGTGAGACCACAGGTGGTAAAATCAAAGCAGCACAAGCCCTAGGACTTTGTTCAGAGTACATAAGCAACCCCAAGGTGCTACTATTTTCAGAGAAATTACAGTAATTGTTCACAAGTACTCTTCATGCTTATATTCCGAACCAGGGTGTACCCCAACCATATGCCTGATGTTGCCTGAGATAGGCTCCAGGCGACCCTGACCAGGATAAGCAGCTAGAACATTGATGGATGGACAGTAGTACTCTTTGCAGTACTAGAAGTACACATGAGGACATTACATTAGACAAT
>JAAGVU020000129.1:16130937-16154532 GCA_011763525.2 Mormyrus iriodes
GGAAACCGGAGTACCTGGAGGAAACCCCACAACGACACGGGGAGAACATGCAAACTCCACACACATGGAACCCGGGCAGAGAAAACTAGTAATGAAAGTATGAATTAAAAACCATGATCTTTTGTGTAATATTTATACATTTTACAATCGCGTTGCTTTCTTTTTTTTTTTAATCGGATAACAACAGGGAAAGGCAGTGATGGGACAGATCATACCAAGATTTTGGGGCTTGTCTTGTCAAACTAAAGCCCAGTGACTTGAAGCAGGGAGTAGGTGTCAGAGGTTTTGAATCCTATCAGTTCTTAGAAACTTTTATAAAAAGCAAGATGAAAGCTTTGAGTGTCATATTTATTTATTTACTTATTTTGCAGTTGGAGAGATCGGTTGCTATACAGTTTGTATTACACACGACGCCTTTTGATTCATTATGCAAAGTGACTCTGGAAATGGCAAGAGGTGATCCTTGGACGTCTGTGATCAGGTTAACTTATTGGTGAATTGTGAATAGCATGTTGATAATGTCATGACAAAATTCTATTGCCACATGCAATATGACCAAAATCTCATATCCCAATAGCAATACACATCACGATATAGCATGTTTTCTGTAAATTCAATGAATAAATGGTTTACACTAAATGATCTCATGGAAAGACCTATTTCTTATTGCATTTTGAGTTATTTACTCGACAAAAGGTACTTACTCATATTTGATTTTTTCCCCTTTTATTTGGAACATTTTCGTGCAAATTTTCAATGAAGCATATGACAAAATGTAAGATATTAAAGTATAAAGTATAAAAAGATGAACAGAACACCATGAACTCTTGGAGCGTGTATGGTAAAGATCAGGCAGCGCTATGAAATGCTACGCTGTGTAGGGAAGCACAGAACCTAGAGCACAGTGGCTGCAGATCAGGCCTTCATGCAAATTCCCTGCTTGCATTCATGCTGTGTATAAGAGTGTGATTTATGACATGAATTAAACGATAGAGATAGTATAAAACAATAGACATTTGTCTATCATCACATGAGTATTCATGCAAGTATTTATTTACTTTTAGTTAAGAAGAAAGGCCAATGGGGTACTCCAGCTTTTATTAGAGTACATTTTTGCCTGTTCATTTATACTTTTACTTAGGCAGATTGTTTGAGTACTTTCTCCACCACTGAACAGTGCCTTCCTCCAATTCTGTTACAGCAGTGTTTCCCAATCTGGTCCTTGAGGGTGGAAGCAAAAATTGAACTGTCTAGCAGGGAGCTGGGAGGGAGCAAAAATGTGGACTGTCTGTGGTTCCCCGAGGACGGGGTTAGGAAATACTGGTGTTAGAGGCCTCAGGAAAAAAAGCCAGCAGCTCCGTAGGGCAACAAGAAGCAGGTGGCCAACGGCATGCAGATCAGAGGAGTGTGCTAGACATCACCGCTCACAAGCCCACATGGGTGTTGTGTGGTGGGAGGGAAGGAGGAAGGTTGGCCAAGGGTGAGATTTTATTGCAGGTTGCAGATTGAAAGAAAAAGGGGAAAAGGCTTTTTTTTAAAGTGGTATCCTCCTGAGGTTCAGGGGTTTATGACTTACTGATTGATTAATTAATATTTTGATTTGTTAGGAAGAAGTTGATAGCATTACACCCCCACACATGTGATGTCATCTTAAAGTCCTAACTGTCCTTTGTAAGGAACAACAGAACTTAATGAAGTGGCATGTGACGTGCAGTATGAGAGATATGAGCAAAAATACAATGTCCTCTACAAAGGACAAAAATGAAATGCTGGATTTCAAGAGGTTATGGATTAACATACTTTTGTTAATATTAAACATATTATCATTATCATTTCCAAATCTAAGTATAGCAACATTTCTTAGTGACTGAGCTCAGAACTTGAAACTCTTGTGTGACAAAGTATTGCACATATTCACATGCATCCTTTAAGCGCCTCTCATAGTAGAAAATAAATGATGCATATTTGACACATATCTGACACTGTCCAGAGAATGCGAGCAAGACACATCAGCTTAATTTATGGTCAGAGCAACAGTGAATCAAAGTGTAGCAGTGGCTCTATGTTAACATATGTAATGTGAACACTTCTTTGTTGGTAAAAAGTGGGTAAATAAGCATAACGTATAACAAGTATACTTATCCAGGCTGAAGTTCATCTGTGATGTCGTAATGGGTATGTTATTAATATCTTCTACTACCATGCTTTTGGAAAGCTTGACAACTCCTTGATAATTTGAAAGGACCAGTCCTTAGAATGGCTAGACTGTCTAATGCATTGGTGCTGGAGTAGTGTTTCAGGCTAATTATGTGCCTGTGCCTTGCAAGTATAATAAAATATAAAATAATCAAAAAGGAAAAACTTAATTTCTCTTGTTTCCTAGAACTGATGATGGGCTTCAGTGACAAGCGTGAGAAATACACGACCGTTATATAAAACGAAAGGTTAGCGAGGTAGAGCCTCGCTGGGGTCTGCAGCCCATGGACCATCAAGTGGCCCCTTACCAGGTGGCCAAGAAATGGGTCCAGATGTTGACGGTCTCGTTGGTCATCTGGAAGCTGCTGAGGATGCAGTCCAGCGCTGAGCTGCGGGGGTGACGGTACCCGGATATGATGCCATCCTCTTGGTATACCTAATGAAAGGCATGTCGGCAACTCATTTGAATAAAAAGCAGACCTTGTATTAGTCCTGCAACATTGCACCAATCTGAGTTTCATTTTATTTATTTAGGAAATACCTTTACTGAAACTGACATTTGTTTTTGAGAAGGCAGAGTCACACGATTCCTGAAGTATTTGGGGGTTAAAGGTGTTTCTCAGGAGCCCAACAACTCTGCCAACCCTGGAATTGAAACCAGCGACCTTCCAATCACAGACACAGCACCCTAACCCACTGACTCACGTACAACCCCCAGTTTCTGCTGTCATCGCTGTGAAGGCCACTCACCCTTGGAACCTGATGGATATCGAAGAGCTGGGGGATCCTGACGCCCAGGGTGCCCGTTGGCAGCCAGAGTACCTCGGTCGCCCTCTGGCGCACCTGCCGCAGCCAGGCCTGCCCTCCCTGGCGTAGCACGCACCACATGGGGCACTCCAGCTGTGGGGGTCCGGCCCCATCCATCATCTCCCACCACTCACACTGGAGCCAGGTCCAAGCCTGATGGCCAGACCACCACACGGGAAAGACTGCAGAAGACATGAGGAGAAGAGAACACGTCACGGGTGGAATCATGCTTCAAAGCTCCGGCTCGAGGTGTTTCCCTGTCACCGTGCCATAGGAAAGCTGCGCTCATATTTACACTTTCAGGAACCTCCCGAAATCTTATCATGCTCTCTATCCCAAGACAAGTCTCTACTGGCCTGCAACATAAACAACATTTTTGTATGCAAGCACAGGAAATGAGGGGCCCACATTCCTTAAACTGTTCTTAAAAATCTGGATGGGAAGGCCGCAAGTTTACCCTTCGTTTCCTAACGGGAGCCATCCGACCTGACGTCATCTGCGGGATTTACTGTGCTGCTCTACTGAAGACCAGAAGCTATGGGTTTTACCCCATCTATAGTAGGGACTGGTCCCCTTTGGTTAGTATTAAAATGAGAAGGTCCTACAGCAGGTGGGACACGAAGGAGATGGCTGTTAGCAGCATGTAGGGCATAGCCCATGTTCAAGGACTCCCCAGGAAACTCATGCTCCCGTGGACTGCGAAATACATCTAAAGGGGGGGGGCATAATTTCAAGGCAGCAGTTGGGGGCATTTTCACTGAAACAGATATTTAATAGCGCAAAATTAAAAATGGGATTTCATTAATAAAGTTCTATCAGTTCGTATTGAATATTTTGAAGGTGATTTTTATGTGATTGTTAATCACAGCATTCTTAATGAAGCCCCCCCCCCCCAATTCCACGGCCTGTGCATGCCCTTTACTTATGCTTCTTCACCACAGGTTATTAAAAGCTTTACTACTCAGCACTTAAATATTAAGGCTGAGCTTCCTGACAAAAATAGGCGACACTCTCCCTGCAGGGCCCTACCTCCAGCCCATAACTGGTACTATGTGTTTGTAAGCACCGCTTATTAATACTTATGAAATATGTATTAAGGATAAATGCATTGCTGAGGAAGGCGTTCTGAGTGCCTTATGCATGACTCATTACTTAGCAGTAAAAAGCATCTAAGTGTGTGGCCATTTGGGTAGGGTAGCAGATATTTGTATATAGCGCTAGCTCGGGAAAGACTATAAAAAGTCATACACATGGTTCTAATAGGTACATAGGTCAATTGGAAAGTACTGTCCCTGCAAGTCTAATTAAAGGTCCATCCATTTTCTGTAACTGCTTGTCTTACTCGGGTTCATGAGAGTTCTGGAGCCTATGGGCACAAGGCAGGGAACAACCTAGGATGGGGCACCAATCCAACACAGGGTACACTTACACCTATGGGCAATTTGGCAACTCCGATTAACCTCAGCCAGTCTTTGGACTGGGGGGAAGAAACCAAAGTAGTTGGAGGGCAACCACTAATGAAACAGGGAGAACATGCAGACATGGAAGGTGAGTAGAGACTCAAACCCTGGTCATGGAAGTATGAGGCAACAGGGCTAACCACTGTGGTGCCACGCCATTCCTAAACAAATGTAAATTATTATAATGTACTCATTAATTAACTGTCATTATTTTGTTCATTTGTATAGTACACAGAGCAATACAAACATTCAGATTATTGTGTGCGTAAACTAAAACAGCCAATATCATATATACACCATAGCGCTCTGTCATTTTGTCAGAGTGTTCCAGGCTTTCTCTGCTCAGTGGTGTTTAATGGAATGGTTTTATGTTGGCCAGGCATGGAACTGAATGTTTAAACATTGTTTATGCTTCTTAGTTCAGCTTGCTGGTTATTAATGTGGTGGACAACAAGGCTTTCACCTTATTCTGTTGACTAGGCATATCTTCCATTTGCAATCTCCCACAGAAGTTATCCATAGGATTGAATTACTGTTATAGGTGGAATTTTTTAAAAAGCAGTGTGTAAAAAAAACTGGGCTTAATTTGTTTGTCAGTTTTAATATATCCCCCAGGAATCGCCACCTTCTCGTGGTTAAGGCCTTTGTGATCCTAGGAGCTATGTTGTCGTGGGCAATTGCCCCTGGTAGGGTCTCCCAAGGCAAACTGGTCCTAGGTGAGCAGCCAGACTAAGTGCAATTCACATAGACCCCCATGACGAGTACAATAGAGGGAGATGTGATCCCACCCAGACTGAGGAGACCGGGACCCCACCCTGGAGCCCGGCCTGGGGAGGGAGCTTGTGGGTGAGCACCTGTTGGCCGGACTGCTACTAATGGGGCCCGGCTAGGCATAAACCGAAAGGGTTACATGGGTCCACCATCATCTGGGCCCACTTCCTGCATGAGGGGCCATGGGAGTCAGGTGTAGTGTAAATCAGGCAGCAGTCAAAGGCAGGGGCCTCGGCGAACCAAACGTCAGCAACGAAATCTGGCTGTAGGTACGTATAACAAGCTTTCTGTTGGTAATGGAGCCTGAGCTAGTGTGGGAGGTAGAGAGAGATATAGTCGAGCTCCCCTCAACGTACGGCTTGGGCTCTGGAACCAAACATCTGGAGAGGAGCTGGACTCCATTCCACTCTGGAGTTGCCCATGATCAGTGGTGCCGGGCAGGTGTAGGTCTACTTATAGCCCCCCGGCTCAGCACCAGTGTTGGGGGACAGGCTCTGACAGTCTGTTGTACACCAGGTCAGAGTGTCTGGCCTTCTTGGATGCCTTGGAGGGGATGCTGGAAGGCAAACCCTCTGGGGACTTCACAGTTCTGCTGGGGAACTTTAATGCTCACATGGGTAGTGACAGTGAAACCTGGAAGGGTGTGATTGGTCCGCACAATCTGAACCTGAGCATTCCTGTGCTAACCACAGTTTGTCCATAATGAACACCATGTTCGAACACAGGGGTCTTCATAAGTATACTTGGCACTAGAGCACACTAGGTCGCAGTTCAATGGTAGATTTTGTAATTATATCATCGGATCTGTCTCTATATGTTTTGGACACTCAGGTGAAAAGAGGAGCTGAGCTGTCAACTGATCACCACATGGTGATGAGTTAGATCCGATGGTGGGGGAAGATGCTGGATAGATCTGGCAGACCCAAACATATAGTGAGGATGTGCTGGGAGTATCTGACAGAGCTCTCTGTCTGGGAGATCTTCAACTCGCACGTCCGGCAGAACTTCTCCTGCATCCCAAGGGAGTCAGGGGACTGAAGGGAGCCTGAATGGGCCATATTCCAGGACTCCATTGCAGAAGTGGCTGTGCGGAGCTGTGGCTGTAAGGTTGATAGTGCCTGTTGCGGTGGCAATCCCAAAACCTGGTGGCGGACACCAGCAGTAAAGGGAGCTGTCAGGTTGAAGAAGGAGGCCTTCCAAGCTTGGTTAGAACTTGTAGAACTCCTGAAGCAGCTGACAGATACCAGCAGACCAAGTGGAATGTGGCTTTGGCAGTTACTGAAGCAAAAAGTCAGATGTGGGAAGAGTTTGGGGAGGCCATGGAGAAGGATTTTCGATCAGCTTTGAAAAGATTATGGCAAACTGTCAGGTGACTGGGGGAGGAAGCAAGGCTTCACCAAAGCTGTTTACAGCAGGGATGGAGAACCGTTGACCTCAAATGACGATATAGTCAGGCAGTGGAGAGAGTATTTTGAGAACCTCCTGAATCCCATTGATACGCCTTCTGTGGAGGAAGTAGAGCTTGAAGACTTGGAGGAGGACTTACCCATCACAAGGGCTGAGGTTACTGAAATAGTCAAAAAACTCCTTGGTGGTAAGACTCTGAGGATAGATGAAATTCGCCCTGAGTTCTTGAAAGCTTTTGATGTTATTGGGCTATCAGAGCTGACACACCTCTTTAACATTGCGGTGAGGTTGGGGACAATACCTTTGGTTTAACTGACTGGGGTGGTGGTCCCAATCTTTAAGAAAGCAGATGTGTTCCAACTTCAGGGAGTCCACACTCCTCAGGCTCCCTGGGAAGGTCTATGCTGGGGTACTGGAGAGGAGGGTCCGTCCGTTGGTTGTACCTTGGAACCAGGTGGAACAATGTGAATTTCGTCCTGGTCGCGAAATGCTGGACCAGCTCTTCACCCTCTCAAGCAGGGCCAGTTCTGGGCAGGGGCTCGGGGGGACAATGCCCCACCAAATGCTCCACATGCCCCACTAAAACCAAAGATGCGATCCACCAACATCTCTTATTGCCCCCCCATTTGATACAGTCTAGAACTGGGCCTGCTCTCAAGGATACTTGAGGTTTCATGGGAGTTGGCTGAACCAGTCTACATGTATTTTGTGGACTTGGAAAGGGCATATTATCGTGTCCCTCAGGAGGTCCTGTGAGGGGTGCTTCAGGAGCATGTTTTACGGGGTCCACTGTTGCGGGCCATCAGATCACTGTATAAAGGGAGCGAGAGTTTGGTTCATATCGCCAGTAGTAAGCCAGACTTGTTCCCTCTGGGTGCTGGACTCCGCCAGAGTTGCCCTTTGTCACCGATTCTGATCATAACATTTATGGACAGCATTTATAGGTGTAGCCAAGGGGCAGAAGGGGTCCACATTGGTGGTCTCATCGTGTCTTTGGTGTTTGCAGATGATATGGTCCTGTTAGCTTCATTGGGGTGTGACCTGCAGCATAAACTGCGGAGGTTTGCAGCTCAGTGTGAGCAGGGGCGGGATGAAGATCAACACCTCCAAGTCTGAGGCCATGGTTCTCGACCGGAAATGGGTGGCTTTTAAGGTGGTTCAGGCATCTATGTAGGATGCCTCCTGGACACATCCCTGAGGAGGTGTTTCAGGCATGTCCAACTGGTAGGAGATTCCGGGGTAGACCCAGGACATGTTGGAGAGATTACATCTCTCAGCTGGCCTTGGAGCACCTTGGTATTCCCCTGGTGGAGCTGGAGGAGGTGGCTGTTGAGAGGGAGGTCAGGGCATTCCTGTTTATACTACTGCCCATGTGACCCAACCCCAGATAAATGGCAGAAAATGGATGGATGGATGGATGGATGGAAGGATGGATGGATATATATGGATGGATGGACGGATGGATCATTTAATATAAACCCACAACACAGAAATTATAGTTTTTTTCATTTTAACTGTGATAAATTCAGATTCCTGTATTGTAAATGGCACAATAGTTCTATTAGCAGCTAAAATCCAGCTAGACATGAAATAATTTCCCTCCACTTTTTCCCTGAAGGATCATACAGGTCTCATTCCATGACAGGAGCACAGAGAGGCTTGCCTCCCCAGCATGCAGTGATACAGCTGTGAGCTTTCTCTCTCCCAAGGGGGTGAACAATGTGTGCTTTGTGAGCACTCTGGAAAGTGTAGGCTGAGGAGTGACTGTTACACGCCGCACCATGAGAACGGGCTGTGCTTAGGACAGGAATGTGAGCCGAGGGCTGGACAGGACAATGGGCCGACTCTGACGGATACCCGGCCATCTTCCCCCCGGGGATCATCATATCATAAACAAGGAGAACCAAAGCATCACAGAGTAAGAAGATGTAAGAGGCGGCTGCTGTCAAACTGATGGCTGTTAACGCAGGTAGGACAGCACTACTGTTCCAAAAGTAACATCTCAGAGACCATCACAGATCAAAGCAAGTAATACAAAATACTCAAAAATACTCAGAAATAGACTCATCTATAGGGTGGAGGAGACAACAGGTCAAGAAAGTCAAAGCAGGAGGCAGCGAAAGAACAGATTACTAGATAGGCTGCAGTTTTAAAAATCTGGGGTGCCAATGGGTAGCACATCCAGTGCTTGGGTTTTGATTCCCACCCCATGTGTGTATGGAGCTTGCATGCTCTCCCCAGATTGCACAGGTTTCCTCTGGGTTCCTCCCAAAGTCCAGAAATATGTGGTTTGATAAATTGATGTCTCTGAATTCCCCATACTGTGTTCCCTGTGATGGTGCAGTATCCTCTCCCGGGTGATCTGGCTCTTTGATGGATGGCTGTGGCCCTTGGCCTTGTCCATGCAGTGACAATTACCATATATGTCAGATTATTTGTCAGGCATCTTAAAATTAAAAACAAACAGACTGTGTTAGATTGATATGGCTCATTGGGAAGCCATGTAGCTTCACACCTCCAGGTTGGTACAATCAAATCCTGCTTTTATAAGCTAGCTACTCCTCATCATAGCCAGGCACACTTAACAACAGCCTCTGATACACTCTGACACACTTCCACCATATAGCACATATACGACACATAGCAACTGATATTTTCACGGCTGCACAGTTGGTACAAGCCCTCATCCATGACAGATAAAGTGTGCGCTCTGTAACATAAGTCTGCAATATGACCTCTCAGATTTGGATTCTCAAACTGAGATATATAAATTAATTGCACCTGCTTGGCCTCTGGTGTCTCATACACAGAGAAGCTGCTTTGTAGATCTGGCGACCTAGGGACCAGTGCAAGGAATGCTGACAATCCAGAGGTTGTACAACCTTCGAGGGGCTGTTAAAAGGACTCGTCATTGAGGACTTTGTGTTTGCTGTATGATTCCTACGGCCATTCAGGAACTTGGGACTTCTTCTTGCGCTGTACGATGACAATGCATTGGTCTTAGGCAGGTCAAATTGATCTGTGCTGGATGAGAATTCAGCTTCAAATCTCCGATATCTGTAAAAATGTAGAGAACCTCTTGAATTACAAATACCTCCTCTCGGGTAGATACAGCCCGAACAGGACAGCTGCACAGTATGCTACCATGATTCAGTTTAGAACTATAAGCTAACATCAGTTATACATGGGAGCCTGTGTATACTATGGTTTTGTACTGTTTAATACTGTATGTATTTCATATCCTTACTGCAACAATGAAACCTTTTTATTGCAATGCTTAATTTACTCAACTAATTTGTCTAGGACAATTGACAAGTATCCTAACAACAGCACTCCATTACAAAGATGCATTGAGTAGTTTTGAAACAATTTAAGATATTTCACTGCTTACTGTCATTAAAAACTTCACACCATAGCTGTATGCACTACATATCTATGCCCTATTACCCATTTATAAATCAAACTTGAAACAAACCCGTAAAGAGATACATTTCCTTTGTTTCCTTTTCTCTTCCACTGCCGGGGGAGAGAAAAATAGCTCAATGACTAGGCATGGCCTTGCCAAAAGTGGGGGGGAAGAAGTGAGACCACCTCAGGGATAATAGGAAAACACTGCTGTGATTTTGAAGAGGCCATGATGCAACTTCATTTTGATTCAGTTCAGCCAATAACAGTAATCCATGGAAATCCATCTGCTTAGGTGGCTAAAGACTTGCCTGTCCGAAAACCTTCTCAAGAAAACTCTTAATGCCAAAAAATTTGAAAGCTCTGATCTCTGCATAATACTTACATGAAATGAGTGACCATCCACACAATAGTGAATAACAGATGAACAAAGTCCAGAATTGTAACTGTTATATAGAAGCTGTGACTTTAACAAGATTTCACAGTTTTGCCCTGCTAAAACTATGATCCCATTCTGCTATTTTAGCTAACACATGGACCCATCTCAAAATGTGTGCAATTCCTCACCAGAGCTCAACAGAAAACAAAGAGACAGAAGAAAACCTTCACCAGCAACAACAACACTTTTAAAGAATATCACAACAGCCTTAACCATTAATGTAACCAACAGCAGTGGGGACAGTATAGCTAAAGGGTTATTAAAGACTAAAGCTGTTGCTTCAAATGTCTTTTCTAATCTCCAGTTAAGGATGAGATCAAATTCTTCCTTTAATCTGACTTTCTTCTACAGCATGACATATCTGCATTAACTTAATGTCCTTTGCTTGGAAATCTATTTTGCTCTATTCTTGCATAATTCAGAATAATGAATAATAGAACTCATATATTTATGCAAACAGAAATTATTATATCCATAAATAAAACAGAGTACTAGCTAATTTGACATCCCTTACTCCAGATGCACTGTAAAGGTGATGTACGTTAGGAAGATTCCAAGTGTCTCTGAGTCACAGCCCCAAAAAATGTTAAACATAATTGGACTGGTCTGGATTGGGATCCCAATATAATACACTTTCATGGTGCCCAAAATCTCTAGTGGCTCCCCTGCCTTACTCTAGTGTTCCATCTTGACCACTCTCCTCCTTGAGAGTGGCAAAATTTTTCCCTCACTCGTGATCCACTCGTGATCACATGACTCCTTTCAATGGCCATCTCTGTCATAGACAATGACGAGTATTTGCCATGGAGAAGCATTACCTGATCAAAATGTACTTTGCAAAGTATGCATGTAATGCCCATACTAACTTCCAGTTATTTTACTTGGGGACCACAGAAATCTTAATTTACATAAACAATACTATTCTGGAGACATGTCAATCCTATTTTATTCTGTAGTCATAAGACAAATTCTGCATCATATTATCCCAGACTACAATAATAATAATAAAAATGACACCTTATTGATCCCTTTTGGGGAAATTCTCTTCTTGCTTACCCCATTTTGCTGTCCATGGCACATATATAGGTGACAGCAAGCTTGGAAGCCACCTGCAACAGTGCCCATGGAACTGGGGGGTGGGAGGCACTAAGGGCCTTGCTCAAGGGCCCATAGATGTGACTATTCTGCCAAAGCCAGGCTCGAAGCAACGACATTCTGAACACAGGCACAGAGGCTAAGCCCAGTGAGCCACATAGGGCCCCCAGGATGTGAAACTACACTGAACAACACTTTTAATTTGAAATGTCTGGCAATAAGTAACTCATATTAGACACTCTCAAAAGCACCAATGAGCAGAAGTGGTTCTGCAGATAAGAAGGGAGCATGCAGCTACCAAGTCAATGTAGAGAACTGAGCAACAGGTACAGGAAGGGTTTGGTTCCCCAAAGTCATTGCTGCTTGGGGAGGTGTTACCAGTTACTTAGGATTTAGATGAAGACCAGATCACCATTTATGTAAAAATAATGCAGCAATATTGATCACTGTAATGTGTCAACTAGGTGAATATGTAAGACACGGAATGTGTGTTAAGTTGATTATGTTTCCACCATCTTTTATATGATAGGGAAATAGCTTTTGGAGATGTTTATGACTTAAAGCAACATATCCAGCAGGCACTAGCTTCCATTGCCATACCATAACAGCAATGAACATAACCAAATGTTAGACATAGTATTTTGCCTGTGATATAGCGTGATATAATGAGCCAAAAGTACAGGACATATTTTTAATGTTAGTAATTATCTTAATGTTCCAAAGAAAATACATATAATTAGCATTTTTTCAGACTTTTTCCTTACTTCCAAATTAAACATTGTTTAAGGTGTAACTGAATATTCTTAAGAACATCAGTTTAAAATTATACTTTCAGGTCTAGCATAAAATATTACATTTATGCATTATATTTAATCTATATTTCTCAACTAGCGGCTCACTAAATGTGCTTATGGATAAAGTGTTGGATATATATATATATAACTATATACATGGCTTTGCTTTGTGCCTCAGTGCACGAGGATTAAGTTTCCTGCCAGAAGAAGACTAAAAGTGGGGTCAGGCGGACTGAGAGGGATTGCACAGGGGAGATTTGGAATGACAGGAAGCCAGGAGGCCCAGTCTACTTCTCTCTCCCACTCTTACAAAACAGTTTCACTAACGGGATTTGAGGGATTGACGGCGCGTTCCTCATGCAGTATTCACTGTCAAATATGGGCATTTAAAAGATTAACATACAAATCTTTCTGATTAAATGCATTTGTTGGAGCAAACAATTAGATCATTATATCTTTTACATAAATTGTTCTGCCGGTTTTTACCGAATTCCACGAAAGATTCTTTGGCTATGTGCCTAAAAATGTTAATATGTGAGCTTCACGGGATGTTGGTTTCCACCCTTGCACAATCTCGTAGTACTTTCCCGTAATTCAGAAAACACACTTCAAAAGTTTCCTACAATGCTTGGTACATGCAGCAGGTACTTTTATGTGTTATTTTATGCATTCATCGCACGTGACAAAACGATAGATTGTAACACTTTTTCCTTCAACAGCATAAAAATACACCAATCGACACATTCTGTTTCTCTCTCTTACACACAACCCCGTAAGTTTTGTCGTCAATTATTTCTGCAATGAAATTCAAACTACAAATCATAATCAAGGTCACGAAATCGTGTTTTATATTACGATAGGCAAATACTGTCTTTATTCTAGCCTTACAATAATATCTTGCTAAATAAATTATCAAATGTAAAACAAGCTCAATTATTCCTCCCTGAAAGGGAGTGACTGAAAATGCAAAAATTCTTCAGACTCCAAGAAAACACGACTTTCTGAAGCTACTTGACTACAAATTGCGGTAATACTGACGTTTATTAAACGTCTTATTCTTCACAAATATAAATGTGCAGAAAAACTCCGAGGCAGTCTGAACAGCCAAGAAAAAAATCAAGCATAAGAAGCAAACCTTTTAGCTTTATTTGGCGGCGTGGTGATTTAAGCACATCTTGACTGAGGTGACAGTGTGTTTAAAATCCTGATTTTGTTGCTTGTAGGAAAAAAGAAAGACTACGATCCCATGATAAAACTATATGCCTATCTGAAGGTGAAAGGCAATCATGCGATCTCCGTGTCTACGCGCTGTGCCGCTGCTGGATTACGGACACTATAGCGGCACTGACCATATCCCTCCCTCCTCATCACATCCCCTTTTTCATTGGATGTGAACAAGAATGAAACGCTGTGTTCAGAATCAGGCGAGGGCCGAAAGCGAGCGGCGCAATTGTCGCATCATTTAATCTGTATTTATAAAAAAGGGCGTTTTACCCCTGTACAACGATGCATTACAGACATCTTATATAAAGTTGGCCCATAGTAAAATATTGTTTTATTAAAATGTTTTATTAAAATATTTACCTCTGTGTGATATTTTTTCATGTTTGAATTATTGATCAAATGAGGGTTTCATATATTTACACTTAATGTCTTATGGACTTATGGACTTAGTGTGCAGTACCTAATGATGGTGATTAATGGGGGAGCTCTCTGCTAAGTCGGACCTTTTTCCCCCCCACAGTCTTCTGGGTTTCTTTCGGCCATGAGGGCAGGTCTATGAGGAATTCCAGCAAAGTGGGACAGGGCTTTGTCACCTCTGTTTCAGATGGCAGCGGAGCCACAGTCGGGAGACCTAGCGCGTCTTTGTACCACGAGAACTGGACATAAGCCCAGGACTGGCACGACTACGAGACGTCCAGAGAACACGCAAATGGATAGAGTATAAGCAGAAGAGTATAAAAAGTAGACAGGGTATTGGAGAGAGTGAGCCGAGGAGAGGAGCAAAGTTACCCATGAAACAGGAACAAGTACCGAGCGTGACGTTGCCAGTAAGACCGATAGACCGCAAGATCTGGGTCACTGTGAACGACGCTTTTACGGACCGCGTTTTCGAGAACAGGTCAGCCTTCATTACAAGAATGGAGTCGGTGATTTGGTCCCTGATTTAAAATAATGTACATGTTATAAAAACATTTCACTCGGCTCACTAGTGAGCCAAAACATTTAGATCACCCCCACGTGAAGTGAATAATTTTGACCATCTCGTAAAAACGGTGCGTGTCAAGGTCTGGGATGTGTTAGATGGTAAGGTAACATTCAACACTCGTAGTGAATGCAGAAGAAATAGGGCCAAATCATTATGGCCAGACAACTAGGTAGAGCATCTCCAAAATGGCAAGGCTTATGGGGTGCCCATGGTCAGGCGTGGTGAGCACCTACTGAGAGTGGCCCAGGGAAGGAAAAACCATGAACTGCTGACAAGGTGTTGGGCAGTCAAGACTCATCGATGTGATTTGTGGATGAAGGCTATTTCATGTGGCACAAACCAAAAGAAGAGCAACTGTGTCAAAAACTGCAGATAATTTTGACGACGATCACGAGAGTAGTATGTCATGACACACAGTACTTGGAGCCTTGCTGCATATGGGGCTGTGTAGCCGTGCATCATACTTGTTGGTCCAGCGCATCCCATAGATGATCGACACCTATCCGATCGTCCACATGACGCAACAGAAAATGAGATGCATCAATCCAGGCGACCTTCTTGGAATACACCAAGATCCAGTTCCAATACCTGCATGCCTATTGTAGGTGCTTTCAATGGTGGACTGGGGTGAGCACGGGCACGCTGACTGGCTGGCAGCTATGTAGCATGATTGGCAATAGACCTTGATATCCTGTTTATCATTACACATTACTCCTGTGATCATCAAAACTATCTGCCATTTGGGCCAGATTGAATAATTGCTAGACTGAAAGAATGGAATCATGTGACAGTGAATTGCCACAGCTGCTATTATGATTGGTCCACAGCAGTTTATTCACCCTAGGATCTGCTGTTTGGGGTTATAAAAAAAAAAAGGCAAAGAAATTCAATGAAACGTTTATTGTTTAATGCATGGCCACACACTTATTTGATTCCTCTGCACAGTGCATTATGGGACAGAAACTATGGTGACGGTGAATGTTTTTTTTTGGGGGGGGGGGGGGGCGCAGTTTGCCAAGTCACAGTTGGGCATTAACATTTCTGACACAGCCATATTAACACACCTGTTGCGACAGCAGCTCTGCAGAGGTCCACATTCCGCCTTTTCCTTGGCCCATCCTTGCAGAGACATTCACGGGACTTAGGTTCTTTGCCCCATCGGTTCTGTCTGAAGAGCAAGACTGGCCCATTTTAAAAACTGGGGGGCATCACCCCTTACTCAAGGATGAGACTGGGACCTCATGACTGCAGTCCACATTAACAGGTCTTGGCAAAGCAAACATACAACATACAAAAAAAATAATTAAAAAAAAACAAAAAAAAAGAGCCAGCACACAACCCAATCATTTTACAGGTCCTCATCATACAGAGACAGCACAAACATTAGTCACTGTTCACAAAGGAACACAGCAAAATGAGGGGGGGGAAAAAAAAAAAAAACATAAAACTATCCCAAAGAAGTGTACATCCACCAAACTGAACCCTTTGTTTCATCCTCTAAGCTACTGTTTTAGGGTTGAATGAACCCTGACCAGATGAAGGATATATTTTACTTTTTTTTAAACAATAAACCAGGGTACCAAAAGGTGATTGTTGTATTGTCAGGGTACCATTACAACCCAGGCAACAGCCATGCAAATTCAAACTAGGCCTCCTCCACATCCCAACAAGACCTTAAGGAGAAAGACAAAAGAAATCAACAAAAGCAAATTTTCTATGTATATGTATACTTCCATGTGCGTGTGTGTTGCGTGTGTGTTGCATGTGCGCACGTTTCCCTCTCATCATGTATATACTTTCATTTATTCATATACAGTATATACCTGGTTAAAACGTGTACTGGAGGCACCATTTCTGATGCTTTTTTTCCCCACTGTCTTCCTCTCCCCAACAAGTGAAGTCACTTCCTTTGGTTGGGGGGGTGGGGTGAGGGGGGAAGGATCTGCTGATCTTTATTCGACCCATACCCATTTCACGTGCCTTCTGTTCCTCCACTGTCACACTTTCTCCACTCTCTTTCGTTTGTTATGTTTCCCCAAAGACGCAGATACAGACAGAGCAAAAGAGTGGGAGAGAGAGGGAGTGAGTGAGTGAGTGATCAGCTGAGCGCCTTGCCGACCTTTGCCCCCTCGAGCTTTCAGCCAATCTCCTTCCACTGTCGGTAGAACTCCTGGATGTTCTTCAGCTCTATGCCTGCTGCTGCCACTGCCTGGACAGCAGACTGGGTTGGGGTGGGGTGGGGTGGGGGGGGGCAGGTGAGATGTTCTTCAATGTGAGGAGCACAGCAGTTTAGGGATATCTAACAGAACTCTCTTACAGTATAACCACACATTGAATGTACCAAACACTAGGGCACCTTCCTAACATTCCATCCCACCATTCTTAGCCCTCAACTCAACATGGTATGGGCTGGATCTCTTTTTGGTGATCAGATACATACACACTCTGAAAAACCCAGCAGTGCTGTACTCCCTGAAACACTCGATCCAGAGTGTCTGCCACCTACTGATATGAACCAGTTTCTTCTCCCTCACATACACAACCCAAGCCTCAGGTCTTAAAAATTCTGTTTTAACCCATTTCTTTCTCCATCTATAAAGATTACCATTGAGTTTACAGGTGCGATCACGGACAAGGATCATCAAGGATCATAGCATTCAGCTAGAAATATTTCATGGAAAGCACAGACAATCCAAATGTTTTATAAAATAAAGGTAAAATCTGTACATTATGGCGTTTCAATAAAAAGGGAAAACCAGAACAAGCCGCCTGTGTGTAACCCTTACCTACTCCAGACTGTTTCCCAGTGTGATTTACATAGATGCAAACTAAGTCACATGAACGCAGTATACTGCAATTTTCCAAATATTGTGACATTAAGCTACACCAACATATCACAACCTGAGGGGGGGGGAAAAAAAAACCCATCCACCATAGGCACAACAAACAGTGGCACCTACAGCTGGGGACACTGACCTTCATGCTTTCAGAACGAGCTGGCAGGTCCTCGACGGAGTGTCCCGTCAGGATGGTTACCATGCCAGATGTGTCCTCATCCCCGTTGCTCTGGGAAATGGTCAGTTGGCGGCAGCTGTCCACCATCTTGTACAAGTGCCTAAAATTAAATAAAATAAAACAATAAATAAAAAAATAACAGACAATTTTGCAGAGACACACAGTCAACAAATCAACTCACCAGGCTTCAATGTCCTGTCTTTTAAGCTTGTCTCTCTCAAAGCTCCTCCCCGACTCTTTCTGACAACGGATATACCTACCAGAGAAGCAAAAAGGCTCATGCAGAAGCGCCAAAATGAATAATCAAAAAAAAAGAAAAATCATCACAGATGGTATACATTCACATAGTTGATCCTTCCACATCACAGAGCTTAGGGTGATGGGGAAAGTCATGATGGGAAAGGACTCTATAGCGCTTGATTAAACAAGATTTAATTATGGAAAGTGTGTGGGAGATTCCGGTTTTTGTCCAATTCCTTTTATATACATATATAAACTGAATACAATTAAAGAAATCCGAATTTGCACCCATTGCCCATAGACATACAGTTTAGGTGAATAATACACTAATCTGCCCTATACTGGCAGCACTTCCAGGTTGAGAGCGGCCGCGTTCTCTGTGCGTCCTGGGGGGAGGGTTTGGGTATACTGTGCTGGATAAGCAGTTGTGGTAAGCAGATGGGTGCATTGATTACACATTTCATAAAAGCAAAGATGGAAAAGCTTTGCAAACATAAGGGCAAATAACCATTTCAGTCTTACACAATATCAAAGCACTAAGCTAAGAGTCATTACATTAAGCACAGAATGAACAAGCTATCCTAATAACCTATAAGGTTTTACTTTTAATCAGTTACTATCCATTTTCTTTTAAAATGACATCTATATTACTACTTTGATTAATGCACAATCATTGTACTGAATGTTAAAGCAGTACCCATAAATGATACCTGCACGATACTGGCTGCAAAGTGCATTATGGATGTCTGTAAACATAGTGTGCTGTTTATTTCCACCCTCTATTCCGGTTCCAGCTAATGGGCTCCATTAGATGGGAGAACAGACACGCACCTGTTGCCCCTGCGGAATTCTGACTCCAGGAAGCGGATTCCATCTCTTGCTCCCGAGTTCTCCTTCTTCAGGATGTCAAGACCATCAATTACTGGTAGGAGAGGGAAAAAAAAACAAAGAAAAAACTCAAATTTCTCAGGAAGTTTATTTGCACATTTCTTTTTTGAATAATTTTTAAAAAATTTTTTGATCGTTGGACTACATCACCATAAACAATTCTGCTATTTATCACCCATACAGGTGAGAAACAAACAAGCCTCTAAAACAAAACCTACTTTTAGCAGTACAACCAGCTAAACGAGAAGTTTGTCACATACGGCTAGTTACTATTGCTCTAAAATGGATGCATTTAACAAAACTGTGAAGCTTTAATATGTAAAAAAAAAAATCCACTGTGAGGTATCATGGTGTTCAAAGGTCTGAAGATCCCACATCGTCCAGTTCAGAGGTACAAAAGTTTCAGGCTCTTCCATTCATCATATGCACAGTACAGTGCTGCCCTGCCTGTAGACCTAACACAGGGCCATAAGAGGACAGCTCCAGGACTGACCTGTGCGGGGGATGATGATGATGAAACAACCACTGCCAGCCAGCTGCCTCAGCAGGCCCAGGTGCTGGCAGAGGACGGCCGTGTCGGGCACCAGGTACGGAGACATGGAGGACTGGGCCCTGGGCTGCTGCAGGCTTCCCTCCAGCTGAGAGACCTCCAGCTGTAAAGGAGTGGGCCGCCGGGCATGAACAAACGACGTATAGCCAGCACCGCACAGGACCCGACAACTCAGGAAAATAAATCAGAGCATAATATCAGGGAAAACACTGTCACAGGATGAGCAGGCTCATTTCCTGAGTGAACATGTCAACATTTAATTCTCCGAATTTGGTGAATTTATACAAGCTTTGAAGCCCCCATTAAAACATTTACTGATAGGAGGCGATGCACAGTATAAAATGTGGATGTAGCTTTAAGTGGGGGGACTCGGCGATCGATACCCTGCATGACAGAGGGTCTGACCTGCAGCCGAAGCTGGGCCATGTCTCTCATCAGCCGGTTGCGACGAGCCTCCTGTTCTGCCTGGGGGGGGGCAGAAGGAATGCATTACTCAATAAACCATAGTTATTATTAGCTACCATACAGACAGACAGAGACATAGAAACAGAGTAGAGATGGTCTACAGTGGTAAGCAGAAAGCTAAACACCAGCCAAATGCTAAGCAATTCTTAATTACTGTGATTAAATGACTGTTAGGGTTTCTGTTCCAAGTACTTATCTATACACTTTCACCCCCTTACAAGCCTCACTGAAGCAACATCGGGCTGAAAAATCAATAGCCACAATTGTTTCTTGCATGACATAAAAAAGCCAGTAGGCAACAGAGTAAAATAGATAGCAACCCAGTCATTGGCAGAACTTTCAGGATCAAAGACCGTGTGTTTTTACATACTGGGTGCCAATCGACACCAATTCTAAGGTTGTTTACAGTTTCTATCTCTGTGGTTGGTTCAGTGATTCATTAGTACCATGTAAACAATCTTTAAAAACAATTTTAACTGAAAATTTCTGCAATAACAAGCTGATGTCCTTAAATCTGTTATGACAGGATACTATAACTTCATCATGTTTCTGCAGAAAAAGGAGTCTTAAAAATCTGACCGTCTATCAGGTGAGACACCTGACTACCAGTTGAAGCTACTGTCAGAAACCTGAAGAACACTGGCAGTTAAATTTACAGCATATTAAATAGTCAGTAAAATGTGACATTCAACAAATCTCTACGGCATTCAGTTTTAAGCACACAAATCTGAAAAAATTTGAGGCAAAACAAATTGACCAAACAATTTCACTTGGTTGCTTATTGACATCTACCATTTCCTTGGGCTAATTTGCTTTCCTACACACAAGGAATATCCAGTTTTAACCAATTCAAAATACCAACTCTTAGTTCAGGATTGGAAAAAAAAACGCATCACAATTCCCTTGCATAAAATACATAGTTTGGATCAAGTGATTCATTTGCTTTCCAGTATGCATTTTTCAGCTTGTGCCCCCTCCCAAGCTGCTGAAAAACGGTGAATGATGGGTAATTATCAGTAAATGGAAGTGCTGCCCTCTTCATGCACCAATAGTGAAGCAGACCCTCAAGCCGCTCTTGCTCCCGCCCCCCGCTGTCAGTCACTGACCATACGGAACTGGGCCTTGGCCTGCTGCACTAGGTTCTCCTGCTCCGATTGGCTGATGCTGGTGAAGATGCCCGCCTCTGGGTTGTACTGCAGCACGTTGCCCTGGAGATTGGTGAGGAAGTGGCCAAAACTGCGGATGCAGCACAGCCTCACCACACACTGAGAGCCAAGAAGAAAGGGACAGAGAGAAGGGGAACAAAGAAAACTAAATGAAAAGAGGAGCAGGGTAGACAGACCGTTAGGTTACTACTTTTAACTTAAATCAAGCCATTGCAAACACCTCTTAAAATTTCTTTGTTACAAAGAACAGCCATTCTTAGTTGGCATTTTCTACAGTGTACTGTAATACAAGGAACATTGAAATTTAAGAAAACTATGTCTCAGTAGAGGTTATTTGACAACAAATGTCCAGGAAAGATTGCTATACAATGAAGCATCTTAAAATTTAAGCCAGCTACGTCTGATAAATACAAGATTGTTCGGTACAATATGGCAATTATTATGAATATATACCTCTCAACTGAAAAAAGCACCAACTCACAGTCCTGGTATTTCCAGAAGTAAGGGTGTCCAACTGTTTTTCCCGGAGGGCCAAATACCCTCAGCATCATAAAGTCAAGGTCACCTATATAACAGTAAAGCTACTTACCACTTTATGAGTACTGTGCTGTATTTTGCACTAAACCAGAGAATGTGTGCATATGGCTCAGCAACACTGAAGGTTTTATTAAATGTATAGTAATTAATTCCAAGCGGTTCACACAAATACCAGGACTAAGAGCGCTTTGTGTTAAAATAGTTTTTTTTTTTTCTACCTATGTACCACAGATCAGCTGCTCCCAGGAAAAAGGAGCGTATGGGGGGAGGAGTGGTCTGCCAAGTAAATGGTAATGTGCAACACCTCCTCCAGGGGGCCGAGGGATGGTCTCTGGCGGGTGAAGTGCAAGTGTCGGTGGGATGCGCTGAGGGCAGGCAGGCTGCGCAGGGCCAGGTCCTCAGGCAGCAGCAGGGTCTGCGTCAGGCTGGGATGCTCACATTCACTCAGTAATGCTGTCACCTCCAGATCCAAACCCAGCTCTGCCGTACACAGGAAAGGAGGTACCGATCAGCCCCTTTTCATTTACCTGTCTACCTTAACCCTAACCCAACCGAACTCAGCAGAGGTACACAGGTGAGAGAAGGTATCGGTCATCCATTATGAATTTACTGGTATCCCTCACTTTACAAACGTTCACTTTATGCCACTTTGCTTTTACGAAAGATCTATGTTAGTACCTGTTTTTGGTTACCGAAAAATCCACAGAGGATTTTGCTTTTACGAAAAAAGGACAAAACCAAAAATAACAATTAGCATGTTTATCAGTGAGCCAATTATGGATATAGTCATGTCTCGCAAAAGTCAGTCAGTTCAGTCAATCCCTGACCGCATATACTATGGTAATCCCGTATTATTATAACGGAACTAAAAAATTCATTTGGCCTAGTAATGTCGTAGTGCTACACATTACTCACGTGTTTGTGGTAATGCTGGTTTAACAAACCTACTGCTCTGCCACTTGTGTAAAAGTATAATGCACAATATATACAGTACATACTATTTGACAATGAGAAACTGTGTTACTAGTTCATGTATACTCAGAGACAAAAAAAAAATAAGTTAAGCACCCAGACAGAGTGGGGGAAATTAAGTGAATCTGTATGTGGTGAAAGGTCATGTGACTATCGCAATGACTGTGATATCAGATCAAACAGATAACAGAGTATGGGTACGCTGCTGGTCCCATGTCAGTAGGGTGCAGCCTGAACAGCACCCCCGCAGCACCATTCCCCACCCCCACCCCGGACCTGAATACATGCAGCGATACGGTGCAGAAGGGAGTCGTATAGCCGTTGTATCCTCTCCTGCGGCTAGTTGGCCCACATACTGGGCCTCTAGATCCTGCAGACTGGCACTGGGTCTGATCTGACGTCTGAGCTCATCCCTCACATGTTCGACTGGGGATCTGGCTGGCCATGGGAGGACCTCAACATGATGTGCCATGTGTACACGGAAATCGTCTTGTTGAAAGACTGTACCAGGGTGCCGTTTCAGGAGGGGTAAGACATGCGGATGCAGGATGTCACTGATGTAGTGCTGTGCCATAAGGGTCCCCTGAATCACTATAAGAGATGACCTGAAGTCATACCCTATGGCTCCCCACATCATGATGCCAGGAATAATGTCGGTGTGTCTCTCCACAACACTGGCAGGATTGTTCCCTTCCCCCAGTGCCGCCATACGCACACAGAACTGGCATCCGTGGTAATGCAGAACCGAGATTCATCGCTGAACATAATACGCCGCCACTCATCATCAGTCCATGCCTCCCTTTTATGGCACCACTCCAAACGCAGTCATCTCTGTGCTGGTCTTAACGGCAACAAACAATGCGACCCCTATCAAACTCTGACAAGTGCTGGTAATGCTGCCTAATGCGTCTACGAGGCATCCTCTGTGTCTGGTGACTAGATGTGCCAGCTCCTTGCAAATCGTATCATTTACATACCCATCACTGGTCTGCACATTAGAATTAGATCCAAATCGGACCATTACTTCTGGGTGTTTAACTTTTTTGTCACTAATTATATTTACTATACTGTACTTTTTAATTATTATTTAGGCTATACCATCTAGCCTAGGTGTTTAATAGGCTATACCATCTAGCCTAGGTGTTTAATAGGCTATACCATCTAGCCTAGGTGTTTAAT
>JAAGVU020000129.1:16154632-16204952 GCA_011763525.2 Mormyrus iriodes
TTAATAGGCTATACCATCTAGCCTAGGTGTTTAATAGGCTATACCATCTAGCCTAGGTGTTTAATAGGCTATACCATATAGCCTAGGTGTTTAATAGGCTATACCATATAGCCTAGGTGTTTAATAGGCTATACCATCTAGATTTGGTAAGTGTACACTATTACGTACTCACAATGGCGAAATCACCGAACAGCGCATTTCTCAGAATGTATCCCTGTCGTTAAGAGATGCATGACTGTATTGATTCTGGTACGTGAAGCTACACTGTACATATATAAAGTAGAACTAATGTAGGTTGACTATCATTCCATTCCTGCTTTTACTATATGTTAATGTTTTAGTAAGTTTTGTGTGTGTAATTGGTAGCTTATACACTCAGAGATTTTCCCCATACAAATGAATGATAAATCGCTTCTTCACTTTATGCCATTTCAGTTTATAAAAGGCTTTATAGGAAGGCTCTACTTTTGAATAGCAGGGGAAGCCTGTACCCATAATCCTTAATCCTAACCCATCCAAACTCAGTTCTGGTGCCCAGAAAAGAGGAGGTCAAACCCTATTTATTTAGCCATCATCATTAACCCCCCACCCCATCCCACCACCACCCAAGTTAAAATTGGGCAGGGGAGAAAACAGAGCCACTAATGGCCAAAACTGTCACAGGTCTCATTACGCAAACAATCTTGGCGGAGGGAAGGAAATGTACCTATCAAGACACCATTTACGTCTTGGTACAATGGCCTTAGTAATATACTCAAATGATAACATTACCCTCAGCTTAGATCCACCTGAATCCTTCCTAAAGACCAACTAAAAACATCCACTTTGGGCAATGACTCCATATGTGGAATCCATAATGTATTCTTAATGCTGCATTTCAAGTACTGTTGTGTCTCTCTCGAACTTCTCCCATGGCAATGACAGTAAGACCAATTCCAACTGAAAGCCATTTGATCCAAGCAAAGAATTAAATGGTACATATGTTGTTTCACAAGGTGCCGAACTGACCCAATTAAGGCGTACAAACAATGATGGAAAAGTAGGTCACAGGCAGCACCCAGCAGCTCATATAAACTCGGCAGAAACTGTGAAAGCACCCTCCCCCCCCCCTGCAGACACACAGGAACACTCGCTTTCTTACCTGCCTCCAGCATCTTGCTCCCGTCAGGAAGTAAGTTAAGAAGTACAGAGAGCCTATTCCACAGGCTCTGGGAACTCTACAATAGAGAGGGCAGCTGGTGTAAGATTTCACATCAGTGTTTTCTAATCCATGCCCTGTATACCCAGCGGGTCCCTGCGGTGTACAAGGTCGCATTGTTTGAGGAACGAGCAGGACAGCTACAAAGGAAGCAGCACTGCTTTACACAGGATGTCCCAGCTTAAATTCAATGTCATTATTTACTACTGTTCAGCATGAAATAGTATTTTGCTATTCAATAAATGGTATTTTGAGACCTTTAAAATATTTAATAGATGTACCTAAAACATCCAAGCATGGGAACACCATTGCAGGCTGTGCACACTAGGAAAGGCTCCAGCTAACCCCCCCCCCCATACAATTCTGTACTACATAAATAGCTGGAAGAGCGATGGATGGATCTAAAACGATATACAAATTCACTTTGGAAAAGAAGGCAAAATTGCCATGGCTCCCCTACCTGTGCACACATGACGATGATGTCAGTATTTGTTCTCAGCCAATCGACAAAAACCTTGACGACCTGAATAAGGCCCTGGTTAGTCAGGATCTCCAGCTTCTCCGGCAGGGTCTTCTCACTACGACACGATGGGTTACTGTGCACGCTGCCTTCAGAGTCAGAGTCACCTTCTGGACCAAACGGGGATGTAGAAAGAACACAATAATATATACTATAATCTGTAATATCTATGCGTGATACCTCAAAAAGACAGCTCTTGCTTAAAACACAATTATAAAGCAACACCAGGTCTCCAAAGGAATATTTTACTTTCAAATTACATTCCACAAGCCAAAACAGATCACAGTTAGGCCAATTTTAAATAAAAAGTTAAAAATATGAAATATGCATTTTCAGAGTGCAACTCATAAATTGAGAACCGGTTGTACAGTTAGCTAAGGATTTTTAGCACATGTTCTTTTCTTTCTAGCATGCAAAGCAGTCTAGAGTTACCTGAAAAAGCTTCACATCAAATTTAACCAATCCTTAAAATCAAAAAAAGGTTAGGATTACACTATGCACACAAGTGCTACTCAGCATAATGTGAATATGTTTAGGTAAGGACATTGTAGGGTGGCTTGCCATTGTCGTTCGTTCCGTTGGCCGTGCTGGGGCTGGCGGCAGAGGGGGCGCCCCCTTGTGGCACGGCTGGGTCCTGAGAGGAAGAAGACTCAGGCGGCGGGTGGGCAGCAGCGTTGGGATGCAGCAGCATGTTGCTGAAGGTGGGGGCCAAGCGGAAGCAGCGTTTTGCCTGAAAGAGCTGGGAGGACATGGCCTGCAAGTTACTGGTTATACTGGGGTCATTGGGAAGCAGGGGTCCATTGACAGCTGGCGGGGTGGAGCCCTCCTCTCTGTGTGACAGCTGTGGTCGCGATGGCTCACGGGGAGGGCTGCCTGAATCCTCCATGTCCTCCAGGTCAGAGCGAGACTCCTGGCTGTTCATGTCCGAATCCGTCTCCACGTCGAATGCCGTGCCACCCTCTTCCTCAGAGGCACTCTCGTAGCTGCCCTCCTCCACCAGTCGGTCCCGCTTGCCCTCCTTCCCCAGTGAGGAGGCGCTGGCCGTGCGTCTGGAAGCACCCAGGCCCTCTGGCTGGGCCACCTGCTCCTCGTCGTCCTCCTCGTCGCTCTCAAAGCCCTCGCTCAGGTCGCTCTCGTCCTGCTTGCGCGTACAGCGCCGTCGCCTCAGCATGGATAGTCGCGAGTACTTCTTCTTGTGCTTCTGCTTGTCCTCTTCCACCTTCTCCTCACCGGCATTCTTTGGTCCATCCAGCGCTCGTTCCTCATTCTCCTCTTGTCGCTTCTCCTCCTCTTCGTCATCCTCTCCCTCTGTGCCGTTCTGCAGGGCCCCTTCCTCTGAGTCCCCTGGGCAAGCCTTCTCTCTGCTCTCTGGATCATCTATAAAAAATTAAAAAAAAAAAACAAAAAAAAAAACACACGACTATGACTGCAAGCTATGAACCAACAACCTACTGGTGCAAATAAATGAGGGATGTGAAAGAGCAGCCTGCTAAGTGCTCAGACACCACAGCACCTTACCAGTACCTGCATTGTCTGCCTGCAGAGGAGGCACTTCCCCCTCTCCTTCCTCCAGCTCAGCCTGCAGACGGATGTTAACGTGGTTCACCAGGTGAGAGAACAGGGCCAGCGTAAAAGCGATGGACGTGCTGTACTGTTTCGAACCTGAGACACAGAACACAGGGCCTGTAACATGCTACCAAAACACATGCACTTGCCACCCAAACCCAACTCCTCTATAAGCTTGATATATTATTCACTTTTATATACACCAGTGACATTTTCAGATTTTAAATGAACACAAGAACAACACATCATTCTAGTCCATGCGTAGCCTTGGAAGTATGAGTATTCCTCCCATTTTTTTCGGTCTCTGCCCCCAATACTAACCTCCTCTCTTAAGACTGTGTACCACCATCAGGCAGGTGACTGCCATCTTGAAGACGAGAGCATCAGGAAGGAACGAGCAGGCGCCATCGTGCTCCTCCTCTTCCTCACAGGCAGACGGGCTGCTTTGGGAGGCAGCGGGAAGGTAGAAGAGCACCAGGTTGAAGTCCTCCAGCACGGATTGGCAGAGGGACGTCAGCTCTGTCTCCTGAAGGCTGTACAAACAAGAAAACCCGGTTCAGGCTGATGCCATGTTTTCAGTATGGCCAGGGTGTGACTTAATAAAGTTCAATTAGCAGTTATTAAAGTAGCCTTTCAGAAATCTCCATTTTCTTAATTTGGGAATATACTGGAGGCATGTCAATTACAGTTCCTTCTCTGTGGGTGGAGGTCACGTAATTTGTAGAAGGATGGCAGTCACGCACACATGTAATTACAGCAGCAGCACACAAAATCTCTAAGCAAAGAGACAGTTACTTGAATTTATCCATTATGACTCATTTAATGAGGGTAAAAAAAATATCATTAACTGCATGCCGAAAATTCCAGGTAGAGGACTGAAATACTTGCTGGAAACTGGTCAGTTAAAGCCATGATGACAGAGACTGCCAGCTTGTCTGTATCCTCACCTGTTCTTGGGCTGCAGCAGGCTCTGCAGGTACAGGAAGCTCACCAACAATCGCTTGATGTCTTTCGATCTGAGGCATGAGGAGAGACAGGCTGTCAGATTCCATCAAAGCATCAAACACAATATATGTGTGTGTGTGTGTGTGTGTGTGTGTGTGTATATATATATATATGCATGCATTCATGCAGCACCCGTGGATCGGTTCCTCAAAAGTTCCAGATCCATGTAAGCAGCACAAATTAAATTCCAATCTATGCATATTGGGTCAATAATTAAGGCAAATGAATACTTAATATATACTGTCTTGCTAATGATTATAAAACACGTCTCAAAAATAGCCACAGTGATAATATGCTCATTAAATGAATGCATCTGACACCTGACAGCTTGTCTTTTCACACTGAATGTCATCTGATCCAGCTGAGGATATTGTCACCCTCCTCCCTACCATATCAGAATGATGCAGAATTTTTTTTTTTTTTTTTTTTTTTTTTTTTAAATCCGCTAATAGCGAGAGCGCCAGTCACTACATCAGGTGAGCAGCTCTGTGCTCAAATATGGCCGCCAGCTCCTGACCCGCCAGGAAATCAGAAAGCTGGACACACCTTTGCCGTGTGGGCGAGAGCCTCTTCAGCTCCTGTTTCTTCACCTGGTGATACATCTTGGCTGCCTTGTCAAACAGACGTTTCAGGTTCCCATAGGCCCCCTCAAAAGGAGCCTCCGACTGTATGCTGTCAGAAACAAAAGCGTTGCACACACTCGCTCAGGCCCTAAACACTGAATCTTTTTTTCATCATTATTTACAGCCACTGGACTCAAAAACCTGACAGTGCTAACATTTAACATTTTACATTTCCCCAACTCTCTCTTACAAGAAAATCCCAAATTTAGCTTTATCAAAAATAGACTGCGACAGTGTAGGTATGGATAACTACAGAGCTAAACCTAATTTTTATCGACATTTATTAATTTACATATATTTAGATACTGAATCATTCATTAGTCAGGAATTTTAGAATATACTAGACTAATGTATGGTGAGCATGAACATTAATTTACAAAGCAAAGGTTCCTGGTTTAAGTTGTCAGATGGGTCAGGTAAGCAACTAAAACAATCATTACAAATAAACACGGATCCAGAATTACATGTTTGAACCAACTTAAAAAGAAAAAAAAAAAAAAAACATTAATTCTACTTTACCTCTCTGAAATACAGTCTATACTGACCCCTAGTGGTAAGCATAAGCAACTTCATGGACCTATCATTGAAGTTCCCATGATGCATGTCACCTACCAGCGCAGGTAGTAGTAGGTGGCTTCCACATTGTAGAACTTGCTCCCAGCCAGCGTGCCGAGTTGGTTGAACGGCATTCCTGTAGCACAGCACATCCAATGCTCAGATATGTGGAAAAAAAAAAATCTCAAAAGCTAGGCTGTCCATTGTTGGTCTTTTTACAGGGAGGGAACACACCACGCAGGCCGAAATGGGCGTGACCCCAGATGCTCCAGGGAGGCGCTCACAGACACTCACCGACGTGTGGCGACACAGACAGGGCCTGGTGGTAGAAGCGCTCTGCCAACCGCTCAGCCTCAACCCCTGCCAGCTCGTTCTGGTAGCGCGCTGTGAGACAACAAGTGACACGTCCCATCACAACTGAAAAGCCGCCTGTCAGGGCGTCGCCTGCTACCTGCGTGCTCCTAATGCCCAGTAAAAGGCATTACACATGCTCCGTTACTGCGCTCGGCTCCTTCTAGAAGTTTCTCTCAGCTTGCTTGGCAGTCATAATATAAATCTGATCCACGTGTCATGTACTTTATAGGTAACCCAAAACCAGCACCCACACCGCACAACTGACACAAAATCAGGACAACTGAAACGATAGCTTCCGAAACAGGAAGCTGATTTAGCATAATACCGCCTAGTAAGATCACAACACTATTAACCCACTGTGGGCAAGTGCCTCCTTACCCAGGTCTCCCAGGTAGACGAGGCAGCGATGGCAAGCCATCTGGGCCCACTCCATCTCCTTGGCAGTGGCTGACACTGGCTTCTTCCGTCCTGAAATCAAGTTAGTGTCAGCGCCACATTTAAGATAAACAAGTTAGGGGGTGATGCTTTTTAGGTGACACAAATGTCAAGCCGGGAATCAGCTCACATTGGCACTCTGGAGTTTTACTCAGCGTTTTTAGGAGTACCTAAAATTGCCTTCATTTGCGCATTAAAAACCTGTCGCCATTACAAAACTGAGGAACTGGGGGAAAGCTGGATGCATCAACCATGACCAACACTGTTAATAATCAAACATAACCAATTTCATCTTATAACCAAATACACAGAATGGCTGGAAGACCTAGGCAGAAGCAACCAACTACTGATGCCATATAGCAGCTATAGTGAATTATGTACTGTAAAGATATGCCATGGTTTTAGCCTTTAGGCCTGCCAATCTTCTACTCATAATAGAAAAACCGGTTAACAGTTTCAGCTCTCCTTGGCATTACCTATGAGGGGGTCAGTGACATGTGTCCAGTCGATGCAATCCTGCAGCTCCAGCTGATAATGGGACTGGATGTAGAGCAGCAGGTGCTGGTAGAAGCCCACTCCAGCAATCAGGTGCGTCCTGTAGGCACACTCCAGTGCACTGCGACTGTGAATGTGCTGGGGAGGGTATGTGATAAAGAAATGCATTCTGGGTACAGCAAGATTAAATGCCACCCAAAGATGGGTATTACTTTTATTGGACCATTGTTCTGGAACATTGACAACCACACCAAGAAACGTTATTCTGACCAGCAAACCTTGTACCCAACACAGCTGCGGTACAGCACCAGATTAACAGTGAAACAAACAAAACCATAGTACCAGCTAAGACAAACACACTGGTAAGAACCAGCTTCACAAAGGAAAACAGAATCTCAAAAAAAGAACAAGTAAATTGCAGGCAAGAGTGAACAACCTGGGCTAAATGGTGACTTCGAAAAAAACATCTTCCTGTTCCCCAAAGGTGCCTTTTGCACATGCACTCCTACTATTCCTGATGCTAGATAAATTTGAGAGAGTAAGCAACTCAGTGAGACAAACTGAATGAGAAAAGGGGAATTACACTATGCATGAGCAGTAGAAAGAGCCATGAAGACGAGCTAGGAGTACAAAGAGCGAATGAAAGAATAAGGCATACATCTTTAACACATACAATAAACAATTTACACACACTGGAAGCTGTGCCGAGCTTGTATGAACGGCAGTGATTAAGTAATACCTTCTTGTTAGTCTTAATGACCTGGATGACCTCGTAGTAGACCTTTCTCCACAGCAGTTCTTCAGCCTTGCGGCCATAGTCCACCGGGTGCAGGAACATAAGCTTCACGCAGAGCTCCCGCAGCCTGTCCGTGCCGATACTCATGTTAGAAACAGGTCGAGATTGGCTACAAAGGCCTCAGGCCAGCCTCTGATTTCAACACCAACAACACCGTCTACAGTCTGCACTAATCCCAGGTAAAGAAATCACTGGCTCAATACTATGATAAATTCTAACGTTTAGCAACAATAAAGGATTAATTTTCATCTCCATTTCCAGTCATACTAGAAAGAGAAGTATAAATTTGCCAGCAACAAGGCAAAGGCCTAGAAGTCAAACAAGGCCAGACCTATCCAATTAAGAATATGTATTCATTGTAAAATAATAATTTAAAGGATTTGCATTGACGTAAACAAAGCCCTTACTTGTTCCGCAGGCTGATATTCTCTGGCTTAAAGACCTCCCTGTAAGAGGACTTGTTGCCGATGATAACATCCAGCTTGTGAACAGATTCCACCACAGCCCTAAGACGACAAGGTAGCACATACATTAACTGACATGTGGGAACAGGTCCTGTGCCATCTACGAAATGTATCAATAAAACTGCAAAAAAAAAAAAATGCAGGCCAGCTAGAAAACTAGAACCAGCTGTTAGATACAATCAAAATAGCATAATCACTGGACACTCAGACACTGAAAGGGTAGTCCTACACTGCTAGTAACCATCTGAACAGCCTGCAATGCTTTTATCAAGAGACTCTTGAAGTTGTCTAGTTGTTTAACAAACTAATGTGATACTTGAACACAGATACACCCTGTAATCAAAGGTGGTAATGTAATTCAAATAAATAGATGCAAATATTTAAATTATGAAGAAATTGAGACACAGTAGTATGTGTAAAGTGATTTTCTTTAGTATCAAGAGAAAAGTTAGACTCCTCCGCAAAATTCACACCTAAATTACTCTTGCATAATAATCTTACACACTAGAGACGTGTTACCTTACGCCATTCTTTCCATCATGCAGCACCGATACCAGATCGGCACTTCTGTGTTAATTTATCACATTATACAACGCTCGTTTCGCTTCCCCTCCCCACTCCCATGACCGTGTATTACAGGACGACGCGGTTCTATCCGGCATTAACACAGGCGCTGCGTTTTATAGGGCAATGCAAAATGTTAAACACCAAAATCTAAAGTCATCAGAAAATTAGTATAACAGTTTGTTAATATGCTCAAAAAGAACAGGTTTCACACGCAGCACCTTAGTGACGTTATGTGTACTTAGCAAACATTTGCCTGTAGCCAAATGTCATGACATATCGGGTTAGCTGCTAATCATCCCCCTCGTTTTCAATGAACGGTTTGGGAAGCTAACAGGCTAGTTAGCGCGCGAAGATTCACACACGTTAATAACTAAAACGGCTAGGCAGGTCGGGGCAGCTAGACGGCTAACTAGGTTAGAGTTTGTTAAGCAAATGAGTTACCGGTTTCATATCTCCTGCGGCAGAACAACGGCTGCTAGTTTTGCTCTGGGCTGCTAACAGGCTAGCCGGCTAGCTGGTGCGCGCCAGCGGGGTGGTTGCTCAGGTAAGACTGGTCGTCGTTAACGCCTGCAGACGCCCTGTCACCGCCCCAGTACCGCGCACTCGCCGGCGTTAGCGGTGGAAGCTAACTGGAGGCTCTGCAGCTAAGGGGGTCTGCGGACCATCCCCCGTCCCAGTTCCGACTCACGTCTCGGCCTTGACTGACCTGTAAAGCCGCTTGATGTGAAGCACCTTTGCCTCTGGCTCGCTGTCCTGACCAGGTCCACTCATAGTAGCGGCTATGCGGAGTCTTCCACCGGAGTCTTCGAGCCCCCTCCCCAAGTGACCGCTGACCGTACCTACCCACCCCCCTGCCCGGTTCTGCCCGTCTGGGCTGCTCAGTCTCGCTTTCCTTGCTGTGTGGACTGGCTTCCCTGGTCTGCCAGCCGCTTAATCCGACTCTCTCTCTCGTTTCTTATGTTGCTAGGTCTCCAACCGCCCCTGCCCATCCGTCCAGTAATCGGATAGGGAAGGCAAGGAGCAAATGCTTCAGTTTACTCTTGGTCAGCTATCGGGCCCCGGTGTGTTCCTCGCACCGTTCCCTGTTCCAAGCATCGTTTCGAGTGCGGCCATTATTGCTGAGCCACCGACCGCTGGAGTACCGCGAGAATTGCAGTGACATTACGACGCTCTCGCGCGGAATTGTGCCGGGTTGCCAGATGCGACACTGAGAGTCACCATCGCCACTCGGTCGTTCGTCAAACTGGCTTTGCCCCGCGGGCCTGACGAGTTACGCGGTACACTGCATGATGTCAAAACCCTGTAACAATACAGACAAAGTACAATATCGATGACTGATACATGGTCATTTTTACATAACCACGTAATCTTTTTTGTCTTTAGTTCTTAGTCGTAGTCTTTAATCCATAAATACAAGTGATTTGGTTTAATAAATACATGTGGTTACTTGTTTTTAGAAGTGTAGTTTTCTATTGATTTATATTATAAACTGTCGAAATACTTGAAAATTCTACAAAATTCCATTGCTCTAAAAATTTTGACCACATTTTAATGATGTTTCTCAAGATCTATATATATAAACACACGCAATAAATTATTATTATTACACGTTGATATGACTAAGACAAGCCACATTTTCATCAACTTTATAATATAATTTAGCTGAACTTAATATGTTCAAATAAGCCTACAGTACACCTGTCAAAATCGCCTGTGATACCCCAGGATTCTTATATTAGGTAGGCCTATTATAGTAGTGGTAACGCTCCGAAGCGTTTAAAAGCAGCGGGACGCGTTTGGTGCCGACGGCTTTATGCTAGCAGGATGGCTCACGGACACAGCCCCAGCTATACTCAACAACTAACTGAAATCAATGATTTAATTCATTCAACAGTAAATTTATTAAAACAAATAATCAAGAAGAGTTAAGCATTCAAACAGCAGAAAGGTACCACCTGCTGATTTTCACATTGCAGAGCAGAAAGGGACAATCAATCAAGGCACACGATTTGAAATTGAATTAAATTTATTTTTATATAGGAAATGAATAAAAGTGTTGATTGTAACATACAATGACAATACAATTAAAATAGACTTTTAAAGTCTTCAAAAGTGGATGGAATTGTCACTGATTTAAGCTGCTGATTTCTTTTCCCTCTTGGGTTATATCAGTAACCGACAGTGTGCAGTAATCTCTCAATATGGAGATCACAGGTAAGTTCTACAATCACTATTCAACCCTTTAAAAATTAATCCATAATGCTAAGAAATTGTAGGGAAACTACTGTTGCAACAAAAAATTGTCCCAAGAGGAATAATCTATTACCAACTGACTCTGCTAAATCCACTCACTCAACCTCCCCCTAGACCCTTGTCCCAGAGCTAATTAAGCACACCTGATTTCATTCCTTTGCATCAGCTCAAACTTAAAGCGCCCCCTGACTCCCATTCACTAGAAATGCAGCAATAGTAAATAGTGTTTTTCCAGTACACCTGGACCAAAATTGTAATATGTGACAGCGACCCCTATTCCTTCATTCATGCATTCCATACTGCTTAACAAGTATATCTCAAGGTGATCCTATCCCAGGAAGCGAGTAGGGGAACAGCCTTGACAATATACCTGTCCACTGCAGAGTACACTCACACACTGTTGGCAGTTTCCACTGATCCACCTTCCGACTGCTTATCCTGGCCAGGGTCACAAGGACAGCTGGAGCCTATCCCAGGCAGCACAGGGCACATGGCAGGGGTACACCCTGGACAGGATGTCAGTCCTTAGCAGGGCACACACAATCACACTATGGGCAATATTGAGACAGCAATTAACCTAAACGCATATATTCGAACTGCATAATGTGATCAAAGCCCCGGCCCTGGAGGGAATGCGAGACTACAGTGCTGCCCTGCCACCTCAACCATTTAAGAGTAAATAAAAACAGAAAACTGCAGAGAAGCCACACTGGTTAATTTATAGGCAGTAACTCAGAGGCCTGTATATTTTTTACTGCAAGGCTGCTAATGAAGTGTCAAGAGAGAAAGCTTACTTAGGTTATTTGACCAAAACAATAGATAACAGTGTTCTTTGACAGGATGACCAGACACATGTCCAGAATTTGAGTTGCTCATATGTGCATGTTTAACAGTAACGTATGAAAGAAAATACGAATTTACTTGGTTTTGTAGCAGGACAGAAGTCTGTCACGTCATTGTCAATATTATGCTGTTATCAGAACAATAATCCAGCGCAAAGTAAAGAATTTCCCTTCATTAATCACTCATAATTATAAAATACACAAATTCTAGTCTAAAAGACTGAATTTTCTTAATATAATAAATATTTTCATAGAAATGATGGCTCATACACAAAGAGGATAATATAAATATATTCAAGAAAAAGATTTAAAATACGTAATAAAACATCTTTAGTTGGTAACACTTTGACAGGACACAAATAATATTGTATTATACTATTACTTACGTATTAATTACCCACAAACTATATCTTAGTTACATACTGATCTCATGTTAAGTCATCATTTATGAATAATGATACATCTTTCATACCAAGCATTTACTATATTTTTTACTATGTCTGTTAATTTTGTAAACCTATGTGAACTACTGAAGGAACTACTAAGAAAATACTGAAAGAACAAGTAATGAATAACACAATTGAAATATTGGTCTCCTGTTTGTTCATCATTAATGAATCAACACGTATCTTTTGTCTTAAGTACCGACTATATTTGTTCATGATTTCTACTTCGGAGTAACTCAGTTATTACTAAGAATTTGTGGCCCATCAAGTAATGGGTTACCGTCTAATTTATTATCTGTCAAAAGTAGCCCACATTTTTCTGTAATTGATGAATTGATGAAGGTGTGTCTGTCGCTTTGAGCAGATGCTGTATGCGCACGTGTTTCTGGGTTCCAGAAGGAACGGTATGACTCAGAGCTTTTCAGTGTATAAGAAATTGCTGCAATGCTGCAATTAGTTGTCTACGTCAGCATTACGATATGTCCAGCAATATGCATGCAAATAAAAGGCCCTCTATCACTAAATGGTGCTTCAGACAAGATTGCCACTGGCATGCAACGTTAAAACTGGCAGACCTGCAGGAATCTGCCTGCATCATTGATGGCCTTCCAAGGGTCCATTTTATGCACAGGATAGAATCACACAAACCAAATGGGAGGAAGCTCAGGTTTGAAAATGCCTCAGTCACATTATATATGAGAGTCAATAAAAAAAGAAACAATTTTGGGTATAGAAATATGTCATTTCATTTTATACGAGTGAAAATTTTAATCATTATACAGATAATCTAACTTATGTAATAATCATTTCATACATCTATGTTCTTCTTTATCTGCTTATCTGGTGCAGAATTGCAGTGGGTATGGAACCCATCCCAGGGAGGGTCAGTTACCCCCACTGTCCAAAAACATGCTGGTATGTGAATTGGTGTTTAAATTGCCCATTGTGTGATTGCCTGGAATCCTGTTGTCCCCTGTGGCATGCCCCGTGCTACCTCAGATAGGCTCCAGGCCCCCCCACAGCCCTGAGCCGGGTAAGCGGTTTGACGATGGATGGGTGTATTATGTCAATCCTGGTGAGTCATGTGAAGTCAAAAGAAACAAATTATTTCCTGATCTGTGATTTGAAAATACAATCTTATAATCAAATCTAAAACATAAAGCAAACATATGCCATAAGTATGAACTTTGACCTTATTTCACTTAATGACATTAGAAAAACTCCAGGGCTAAATGCACAATGTTGACATGCCTTAAAGTAACCATTAGAGGGCACTGTTGTACTTTATCACTCTGGATAGATACGAAGCTGATGTGTATATTCTTTATATCCATGAATACACATGAATTATTTTAACTGGTAGTATATTCTACATTAACACTCACTGGAATTGTCAAAATTTCTATGTGATTTCTGTGACAGTCATGGGTCAGACATATTAATAGAAGGATGTGAGGCCTGTTTGCTGAGGTGAATCTTAAGAAAATGGACTCATGAGCACAGTTTAGAGAAAAATAACAAGGGCTGCTTCAGTTCAGCTTCAGATGACCGAATGGAACAGTAAACATGGCTGCTTGCTTCTGTATGGCACCATTATTACATTAGATTGGGAGCATGCTGCTGATATATATTTTAGATCACTCTTCATTATTTTCCTCCCAAACTTGGCTAGATCCCCAGTCCAGTTTTATTTATTACACCCAGTAGCATTTGTCCTGATGCCATGGTGACAGCCTTGTACTTCAAACCAAAACCAGTGACTCCTCAATACAGTGTGCAGGTGGTCACTGGAAAGTGACACAGTTATCTACAGTATGGTGGTTCTGTAACACAGCTTCCTGTTGTCGCTAACTAGAATGTTGGGCAGGACAGCTTTAAAAGCTGGGGAGTCCTGTTTCAGTCCACTGACTTAATAGACTGAGGAAAATCTTGGCATCCCTCCCCCCCCCCACAAGGCATTCGCAAGTGGAAGCAGGGAACTGAGACTGCAGTTCCGTCAGCTGGTTCACAATGTCTTCTATAGACTCCCGAGCCAAGAATGTTGTTTTTTTTCCCTGGTGGTTGACACCTGTCCACACTGGGAAAGGCCCAGTGAACGATTGCTGAGACTTAACGCTAGGCCCAACATCACAAGGAACCCTTACAGGGGCAGCTACACTGATGCTTCCACCCTCAAAAAACAGCTCACTGTTTACAGGATTCATTAGAAACAGATATAGTAAGAACAAATATAGCATAAAATCTGCTGATGCACATCAAATTTCCTTGGTAGTAAATGTGTAAATTTGGCGAAGGAAGTCATTTCAGCCATGAAGCAAGGGGCGAGCTGTTTCCCCCTGCAAATCCCTCTATGTGCAGTGTACTGAAACTCACCAGCCCACCTTCCTGTTTGCGTGCCGTGCGAAACCTGACATCATCACCAGAGTGCAGAATGTAACAAACAGTGCAAGACACCATTTTATTCCATTATTATTTTCAGTTGTATGCTCCCTGATGTTTCAAGAACATCTCGACATCTCTAGGGTTGCTCATACAGCTAATAAAAACATTAAAATCACATTTGCAGTTAGGAATTTAATTATTTGTTTATTTACGTATTTATTAATCTATGTATTTATTTATATCTCCAGGATTTGTCCACCCGAAAAATATAAATTCCTGCTTATTCAAAAAAAGGGAAAAAATGAAGAATTTGTCATTTACGGCATCAAATAAATTATTCAATAAAATTTGAGTAACAATAGATATTATTATTATAATCAGAATATCCATATTCATAACAAATCCATGTACAGTAGTGAAGCACACATCAATATTCACTCTTTCTGTCGATATATACAATGTCCCCACTTATCTGTCCATTCAAGAAATAAAGAGAAGGGTTGGGGTGAATATGGCTTGTCTAGGGGCTTGGACAGGACTGAGGAGGATGCACCATAAAGGGGAGAAGAATGTGGAAGCAGGATTTACAGGGACCTGTACATGTAGATTAGCATAAGTGTGGCAATAACCGCAGCAGGGTATAGGAGTTGCTTAGCATGACCAATGAGAAGAGAAGCGGTGATATGGAGGATAGGGTTTGGGGAGGGTAGAGGCTGAGAAGAAAGGGCTATCTCTATTCATAAAGTTAAATAAATGTGAAGCACAACCCCAGCAAATACATGATTCAAAAGCATCAAATTAAACCAGGTAAACAAACCAGGAAGAATCATAAGAGTACTAGGAATTAATCATAAATAGAAGATGAAGGTGATGGGATAATATTGTTATATTCTATATATACAAACATTGCTAGGTCACACCAAAATCACTTCAAAATGCCTTAATCGATGGGAAAAAAAAGTGTGTGAGAGGGAAAGATTGACATAAGAGTCGTGTGTGGTAAGGACAGTATGCATGGATGAAAGACAGAGTTCAACCTTGCTTTGTGTGATCAGCATCTGTACGGGAAACACTTCCAGGACACCTGTCCTTGTGTCTCTCTGAGCCTCTCTATCTCCACAGCGTCCCTGCCGTGTAGAGATGGAGGGAGAGAGAGAGGGAGAAAGAGAAAGGAAACGCACACACTCCCAGCATACACACCCTTACACTGAATGCGCGCACACAAACCATCTATATACATAGACATACTGTATGTACACACACATCCAGTATATACACAGACTGTACACGCACTTATATACACATACACACACACACTGACATTCACCCACTACACAGAATAGACCTCTGATCTCTCTCGATATTCTTTTTTTCTCATGATGGAAAAGAAGAATATTCTTCTCGCGTGTCAAACACGTCAACTCAGTCCAGGCTTGGGGTTTGGACATGAAGTGGAACAGAAAGTTGGGCCCAAGGCTTCTGTTTGGCCACTTCATGGATGAACAGGGCAACTAGCTAGCTGCCTGGTCACGCATACATCACCGAGAATTTGTATAAATGACACAGGGGGCACCGAGGGGAAAAAGTAAGAGTCAGCGTCATCCTTGTAGCGTCTCTGACATTTTGTGAATGAAGAGCTCCACGGAGATTGTCCAGAAATCCAACCTATCGACCTCTGACAGGCGGTACTGCCCCGAGGTGACAGAGGGAAGGGGGAACAGGTCAAGGCAACGTCCAAACCGTTGTAGGGGACAAGGGATGGAGGTGGGGGCGAGCATGAGGAACAACAGTTTTGTTCCAATTTGATTTCCAGGAATGAGTACTTCCACAAAAAAAGTCCAATAGGATTGTCACAAAAGAAGTCCGTTGATTAAAAAGTTTCCAGACTTCTTTTAACTCATTTGAGGTCCTTAACATTATCAAAGAAAATTATAGATATGAATCAGAAAGAGTCCAGATGAATAAATAGAGCTCTGATAGGGGGATGTATAATCGAGATAACAGAAAGTGAAACTCGACTGTCCAGTTTCCAGCTTCCACAGTTTCACCAAAGCCACATATACTACATGCCACTTCCTTTATTATTGAGGCATTGTATATTGAGTCTGTTTCTGCCCAGTCAAAGACAGAGAGAGATAGAGAGCAGAGACCAAAATGGCTTACATAAAAAGATGAGGGTGAGCTAGAGGACTGGTGCTGCTTGAACGTGTAACACTAGAAAGCAAACATGGAGATCTGCAAGAAACAGGGAATGTGCCAGGAAGTGTGAATGAAGAGTGAAAGAGAAAGGATAACAGATTGAAGGTATGGTGACACATATACAGACCTAAGCATGAAACATAAAGTGGTCAGAGAGATAAAAAAGAACACAAATAATAGAGGATCTGAGAACAGGAGCATAAACTGCAAAGGAATAAAAGTACCTTCAAAGAGGATCTTACCCTTATCTCTCTCTCCCTTGGTTAAGTTTCTTCGTATATGTTTCTTCCATCAAAATTGAACACAGAACAAATTCAGCACATTGCCAATCATAGAAGCTGTTCTTCACAGGCTACAGTACAACAGCCATTGCATCATTTCAGTGGAGAATTGCTATTTGTCTTTTAAGCAACTTAATATCCAACAATAGGTGTGAATGTACAAAAAAAAGTCCAATCAGCCAATTAGAGACAGCGAATGTCAGGAAGGGACAGTCCGTTCTTTAGGATCCTCCAATGGTACAGCTTGTGTTAGTGTATGCATTGACTCTGGAGCATCTGTTTTGTGAAAGGGGCCAGAGCTGTGCTCGTCCCTTTCCCTGCATTCCCCCTTTCTCAGCTAATCAGATCCCGAGGGAGGGCGTCTGAGTCAGGGTCAGGCCATTCGCAGGTCTGCCCCTACTGCATCAGCCAATTATGTTCCAGATTGGCCCCCACGACGCTGTGTGAATGGCTGGAGGAAAAAAAAAGGGAGACAGAGAGAAGGAGGGGGGGGTGTCCGATGAAGTAGTGTCTAACCTTTGCTACTGATGACAGCCGGACCCACTGCCCTATTAGCAATCTTTCAGTAAATGTTCAGTGTGGACTAATGTTTCAGTCAGCTTGTGTACAGCTCTGAGGCATCTGATTGTTTACCTGAGTCTCTCAGTTCTGTTTCTCTGAGGTATATTCATAGCAATGCACATTTAATCATTAACCCTGTACACCCATGCATCTATGAATCATTATGGTTAAACATAGTAGTAGCAGTACATAATTTGCACATTCATATTCATTGGAGAAAGTCACTTAAAACGAAAGTCTCAGCTAAATAAATAATATAATAATAGATTGCATTTTGTCAGACTGCATAACTTGGTGGACTATATTTTTTGATAATCTGAATCTCACTATAATAACCAATATTTATCTTTTTACTAGTATACGAGGAAAAGATAAGCTAATAATGTGTGTCTTCTTCAGCTTTACAGCAGTGCTCATGTTCTTATTTGGTGGCAGTTTCAATTCGACTAGGAATCCCAGCTCTGTATGCTGCCGTACTGGAAAACTTAATAACCCAGTTTCATTTTCTGACTAAGGGACTCGACACTCATCCCAAGCCGGCTATTGGTAAGCAATACAGTCTAACAGAGGACGCAACTCAAAACTGGCAAGATGCACAGAATTAAGCTGGCTTTTCGCCGATCAAACTGATTAAAGAAATAAAACATTTGCGTGAGCTGTCAATTTTTGCCAATAGAACTTTATAATATAAAAACAAAAAAATCTTCACACAGAGCAGGGCTGCATCAATAACCAGGCACAAGAAAATGCATCCCAGATGTCCTGCAAGTCTACCAGTATTGGCAGTAAAGGAGCTCGCAAGACATTTGAGAACATAGTGAAATTGCACTTTGAGAAGCCTTACTGCAGAAGCTTGATCATCACAACTGGACAGGATATACATCCTGCAAGAGCTACGATAAGTAGAACCAATGGTTTCATTTGTGTTCTGTGCTGTTTTGATATGGGAAATGCACAGATATGTGTTCAGATGTGTGGACTGTATGGATCAGTCAAATCCTAAAGCTGCAGAGATTGTGTAGTTTACCATCACATAACACTGTTTGTGATGTTAGTAATGATCTCTGTAGTCACTTACAATGATTGCATCTGTTTGCATTTTATAAAGATTTAAAATGTCATAAAAATACTTCCCATACTGTGCCTTTTCCCTTTTAAATGTTCTTTGATGGCTACAGATACATTTAAAGCATGTGGAGTCTTCCACTGTATTGTCAAACATACTACATTCTTAAGTTAGTTTTCTTACCATTGAAATAGCTATGACTTTACTGGTCTGGAGGGCATTTCAGTCATGATTTTGAGCAGGTAAACAGTCATCTTGCTCCAAATATGCGTAATACATATGAAATGAACTTGTCACATGTTAGAAGTCAATGTAGTAAATTGCCCAATTGTTTAAGGCAACCCTTCAGTCAGACGTATTTTTAAATGGTACACCTTTCCCAAGATGTAAGAAAAAACTGATAAGGTATTTTTTTCCCAGAATATACAGTTTTGTTCGAGGCTTTCAAAAGCTGTGCCATCTACATTTGCATGGATGGATTATTCTGTGTATTTCAACAGAAACAATGAGATACAACACTTAGACATCAACATGATAGGGGACACGGGGAAAAGCCAGTGTGATGTCAGAAGGCTTTTCTGACATCACTCTTAAGGTTCTTTAGCCATGTGAAACATCCCTGTCTCTTATGAATGCTGCAGAGCTCTGTGTTGTTTAATAGTACAGATGCCTATTTAGTGGGGCAAAATGTCCTCTGAAAAGCCCGCCAAGTGAAAACTAATTATACTACACGGTGTGCTAAAAGTCCTACAAGAAGCTACAGGGTGTTGTGACTATTGACTACAGCTGCCCTGTGTTGTAGAAAGCAGAAACAAGTGCAGAGACTTTAGTGAACCATAGCATCTTGAGGACATCCACAATCTTAGGATTCTCTGCTTTTAATGTGCTTCTCAGGTGTAAGGTCACCTGACAGCTGCTAAAAGCCATAGCAGCCATTCCAGTTCATTTCAAGCTATCCCGCTTAGTTTGTCTAACACCACTATGCACCAGACCGTTCTAACGGCTCTGCCGTACCCCACAAAATGGTCTGATAGGTGGGGGTCCCAGCAGCGAAAGCGGACACTGGATAGCTCCCCTGTGTACTGTGAGGGCATCTCAGTATCACACATTAAAAAAAATGCAGCACCTGATTGTTTTCTGGTTCCTAGCCTTACACAGTCTGCACGCGCTCAGTGCGTCGGGTGGTGGTACCTTTTACGGTTTGGTGGTGAGCGTGCATGCACACACACACACACACACACACACACACACACACACACACACGCACACACACACACACACACACACACAGACAACAGTTGAAGCACCTAAAAGCCTTATAAATAAAGCACGTCCATGTGACCGATATGACACACATACAATGCTCTGCTATGAAATTATTACTTGGAAATGGCACAATATTTTTTGAAGCACCTGTTGATCACATATTGGTTCTGAGATTGAGAAGAGAAAACTTTGCATATGTCCAGTCCAGTTCAGTAATGTCCAGCCATTAATTAATTGCACATTTTAATTTTTCTACACAATATTAGTTTTCTGAGTGTGTTTCTTGTGCTCTATCACCAAGACCCTAAAGTCTGCTAAGCTTTACACGTAACTGTTATATTTATATATATTCCACAATATAAACCACCTACTGGTGCCACCAACAGAAGTTTTCAAAATCCTTTTCAAAAGGTGAACTTCTTAAAACTCTTGATATTAAAGGCACTGAGAAAGTCAGACCATGCTACCACAGTCCTGACTGAATCACACTGCAATGCAATTTGTCTGGTGCAAGATTCTGTGCAAGTTCACATATGGGATCATTAGTTTGGGTATCTAATGTTAGCATGATTGTTGAAATTAAAAGTGGCACTTTCTTTAAGCTGTGAACAAACTGCTTTGTCGTATGACTAATTTGGGTATATTTGCCAACCAATGGAATATTAGCTGGCATTTTCAGAAAAGTAAATGAGTGTCCCTTCTGTACCCAGTGAATTATGGGGCATTATGCAATGAGCATCTTTAGGAAACTATTTAAAATGTAACCTCTCTTGTTATTATAACTTATATTGGTGATTCTTTAAATTCTATGAAAATAAAAAAACATGGAAATTTTGAACGACGCACCATACATTATGGAACATTTAGAGCAGAACGGCCATGGGAAAGGAAACACTGTTTTATGCCATTTTCTCAATACAGCTCATCTAATCATGATAATTAGCTCATAAAAGGATCCCATAATATCTAAGAGGCTCCAAAGAAGAGACCATTACAGCTGCCCTCCAGCACGCTGACCCGAGTCAATTTTGACCATGATGGAAACGCGAGCTGTTGAGCTCAGGTTAAGCTGAAAGCCCTTTTCACCTGCATGTGTGCAGTGTGTTTGGTGTGGCTCCCCCTAAGATATCTATCCCCTTTTCTCTTTCTCTCTCTCTCTCTTTCTCTCTGGCACAACGGGAGGGGAAAGTATGCAATATTTTCTACCTCTGAGCAAAAAGAAGAGGAAGAAAATATATGAGGGGGCAGGGAGAGTTGCTATTGTTTGTGCCCTCTGTCCCTAATTTGCTGCTGGCTGTCATTGATCTGCTCCCCCTCCTGCCAGGCCCAGGCTTGACGTAGCTGGAGCCGTGCTCCCGCCTGCCATTTGGGCAGGCACCGAGAAGGGCGTTGGGTTGCCACGGAGCTCTCCATTCTGGTTGAGGTGCACACGAGGAGGTGGGAGGGGAGGGGGGGGTATGGGAGGGGGAAGGACTCCATTCCAGGGGGAGCTGGTGGAGGAGACGCCCGAGGAAGAGACTCCAGAGCTGGGAGCGATGGTCGTTCCTCCTCCTCCGGGATTCACACTGGGGTCTGCAGAACCCAGGGAGGAATACTGCTCTTCCTAGCAAAGAGAGAGAGGGAAGGTAGGCGGGACACAGGGGAGAGGAAAGGGGCAGGGTAGGGTGTGGGTGGGGAAGGGGCAGGATAACCAGAGGAAGGGGTGTTGGGCATGGGAAGGAAGGGAGAGAGGAAGTCATAGAAGTCAAGAAGGAGTGAGTTTTTGGGAGGACCGTGAAGGGGTGTACAGAGGGGTCGAATGGATGGATGAGGAACGGAGGGGGCAGGTAATGCACAGGTGAAGGGGCGGGCGATGCGTCAAGAATGTGTTCGGATGGAAGGGAAAGGCAGATGGGTGGCGAGAAAATGGGAAGGAGCCAGGAGATGAAGAGATAGAGGAAATGAGCCGCGAGGACAGGGAGCGAGCCGCATTCACAGAGATGGAGAGAGAGCGGCAGAGGGAAATGGGGGAACGGGGAAGAAAAAGGGATGAGGGATTATAAATCTGGGGCTGACAAACAGGACAGTGTTCCCCTCTTCTCAGGGTTCTATACAGCACAGGACTACTGTGTGAGCAGCGATGAATGTACATTAGTCACAACAGTCCAGTGGTGTGTAGGGTGTCAAGTCTTTGTCAGAGTGCTGTTCAGTGCGTTATCACATTGCCGGTGCACAATCAGTGGGCCGGGACGTGCCATGATGTAATCATTCCTGTACCAGTGTGGCATTCCTTTCCATAAAAAGCTTTGGGAGTAGATTTCCTATCCCAGCTGGAGAGGATACTACGGCCCACAGGTCACCTTTTATCTTACAGGTAGCAGCAGAGAATCATACTATAAATCCTTATTCCCTGCAGCATAATGAACACAAATGACCAGATTCTTTGCATTAATTACAGTGCCCAACAGACTCAATCAGAAAGACTAGATGTGAATTTTGCCTATAAGTCAATGTCAAAGGTACATGAACCTTGTACTTATGTTTAAAATGATGGGACAGCTCACTTAATTCATCTTAGAAAATGACACATAGTGCTTGTAGATCATAATACAATTTAAGGCATGTAGAAGAGATCATACAAAGAGTTACACTGAAACAAAGATGCACATTGTTATATAATGTTAACACTACATGGCAAATGAGATGTTGGTATATATAAAACTATTGCCTTCAAATTAAAACAATGTCCAAACCACCAATCAGAGAATCAAACCCCCCACACTCATAGACATCTCTTAACAGATTATCTATAAAGTGCTGGGTTGTCATTTATGATTAGTGGATGAGCCAAAGTTTTTATTTGGTCTTGTCAGCTATTCTTACCTACATTGGCGTAGAGTAAGGTCATTGCCAATACCAGTGTGATTTCTGTTATACTACTAATCAAGTTCATTGTACAAGCCGTCATGTCCAGTCCAGTTCAGTGAAGTCTGTATTGAAGCAGTGGGAAAGAAAAGAGTTTGGTTAATTCACCTACCGGCCACCTACAGTATTGCAGTAGGTTGAAATACGGCATTAAATGTCTCTGTATGCAGGCAAGTTACAAACAAGCAGGTATATGTATTACTTAGGGATGTTTGCCTTATTTTCCTTGTTAAAATGTAAAGTTTGTGGATGGGCACTTGAGCTCCCGTGTGAAGGGCGCTGTCCGCGCACTCATACCATTACTGCGCCGAGCCGGCCTGTTTTAAAAACACTTAATGCCGTTTTCAATGTACCACAAGCCTGTAGAGTTGGGCCTCTATATCATCACGAAAACACTGGGAATGACGATAAGGCAACAGAGGATGTATATTTAGGTGGCTTCACATTCAGCTGACAAATAAGTAGTTTATTGGGAAAATAGGTCAATACTGATAGTTCAGTGTGCTTCATATTATAGAGGCTGTTGTTATTTTTTATATCATATATATAATCCACTGAACCCGTGGTAATAATGTGAGTTTAACTGGATCAGCAAACCTTTTCTCTTCTCACTCAGAAACTTGTGGATTTTAACCATCCCCTGGAGATGCTCAGCCCAATCTCCTACAAAACTGCGAGCAGCTAGCAGCAGAAAGGGTACATGCGTATCCATGCTCCGGGCAGCCACTAAACATCCACAGAGTGATGTGCTCGGCAAACTGCTGGCTCTCCACCAGCATCCAATGGACAAATGAAATCCCCTCTGGCTACCTTTGTAAAAAAAAAAACATCCTGCCTGACAGAGTGACTGATAAGTCTGGGAAAATGTGACTTAATGATATCTAGCCTAACAGCTAAAAACATGGGGAAAAAATTACACTGTCCAGTTTTCAGCTTGCACTGTACCTTTTGAGTAGCAAATGGACTGTGTGGCTCTACAGCTGACAACTACCACAACTAAAATATGTGATGGCTAACCCCATGGCAAACTGACTGATACGCTGACAGGCAGTCTGACTGTCCCATCTGCTCCTGACCAGCAGCAAACTGGGGAACTCCGGCATTAAAGGAAGACGAGGAGAGCCAGCAGGCATCCGAGGGAACCGTATCTTTACAGCGAGGTGAGACCCTGGAGCCTGCCGTTGAATTTCAGAGGTTGTTGGAACCCGGTGCTGATATAGCTTGAGGCGCACGCGGCGGACAGGCAACGTCGAGGTGTTAGACACAGAAGCACACAGGGCAGGTCCACGCGGCATTAAAAGCGGGCTGCCGGCATGGTTAGTAACAAACACAAAAACAGAGACACGAGCACACGGACGCACAGACCCATAGCCACATCCCCAGTGCTTAATCCTGCAAGTACATGTTACATCACGTTCAAGACTCATATTCCACTTTAGCTACTGATGTCATTAAATGCAAACAGAAAAAAACAACAACAGGGAATCCACAACGGCCCACGTTTTTTATTACTTCAGTGTCTAAAGAAAAAGGCATCCTATGCGCTCGATGACATGCATAGTAATATTAATTTACTATCTGACTAGTTGAAAAAAATAAAATATGCATACAAGAGCTTAAACTAAAGGACCAACACAAAAACATCATTGATATAAAAGAAAGCTACTGCATCACCTACTCACCTCACACGGAATGTACGCTACACAGAACTTGGTGAGACTCACAGCATCAAAACGAACATGGCCACACGCACGGACTGAGCAACGACAGGAGGTCCACACACACGCCACCAAGCACACACACGGGCATGCACACGCACGCACGCACAGGCACAGTGGATGCACCCACTCTGGGTACTGGGTTAGATACGGAGATTTCCCATAATGTTCCTCATGGGTCAGGAGGGGGAGGGGGAACAGTGACCTGAAATAAATGGCTTGATGCTTTTTGTCAATCAATTCCCTTACTGTGACAAGAGCAGTTTGGTTATAGTTTTCTGGTGAGAAGGACAGATTGTGTATGTGTGTGTTATCCCAAAAGTAACGTAGAAATGATTTGCAGCAAGAATGTAATCTGGAACATGTGTCCACAACATTTAAAAACAGAACTCAAAAAGGGATTAATACAATCCAAATCTGTTACAATGTTAATTAAGCAACATGTTGCTACTAAATTTAACATTTACTAATGGGACAAAGAGCAAAAATTGTATAAGCCTAATGGCTCTTGAGCTTGGCAATTGAAGGGCATATACAGAAGTAATGGGGATTACGTACTTGTGTGAGTACATGCATACATGGGAGTGTAACTGTATCTGTCAGTCTGTCTTTAAGGTCATAATTACACCAGTGTCTATTAGACTTGGGTGTCAGGCCAATTTAACTCCAGGAAGAATGTGCTCCCTCATTAAACTTTCTAATTTATTCTCAATTGGTCACCTGTTCTGTTGCTGATTTTGTTGCCAGTAAAGGGTACATTGCTGCATATAAATTGGAGTCTGTAAGGGTGGATGGGAGTCTTACCCCCCAGCACTATACGTCCCTTCCTTTGTAGTTTTCGAGATGCTTTGAAACTTAAGAGCATCATACAGATGTAGCCAGAAAACCACAAGTAATACTGACAGTAACTGCAGAGAAGCAGCTAATTGTTTTATCACCTACAGTCACCGTGATATAAAAGTGCTAGAAATGTATGCGCAAGTCAAGACTACCGAGCTTGATCAGTTTTGATTTGTTACAGATTGGGTAGCACCCAGGCCAGCTGGCTAAATAACACCGTATTCATTTCACGTATTGAACTAATGTAGCAGTTTAGTCAAGTAATTAAGTAACTGATGTCAGTAGTTCAGTGCACGTCACCACTGTATTCATCTGCCACACGTGTGCAGCATGTTACTTTTTTTCTCACTGTGTTTTATAAGTCCGTCTGTGCACGTGTATGCTGTCAGTTTATGTAAAAATGTACAAAATAAGATAAGATGTGTAATGTACATGTGTAGCGCTGTTATCTTTGGGACCTGCTGTGAAATTGTAGAACAAAATATATATTTCTGTGCCAGCAATTCAGACAGTTTGTCTTACCTCTCCAGTTTATCAAAAATTGTTAATTCTTAATTTCAGACGGAGAAAAGATGGAAAGATATGGAGAGATGGAAGACAGAAAGAGAATGTTTTGGAGTAAAGGTATTTTTAATTAAAGTTATCGATCAGCATTTTATGAAAAGTATTGATGAAAATATCCATATGTAATAGTTACAAATGTGTTTCACTGACTGGCAAACTGTACAGTCTCACTGATGTCGCCCATTGCAGAGCATTATGGGAAGTCTCCGTATTTCTCTGCATGTTCATGATCCAATGTATGCTGGCATGACCATCTGTACAGTTCCGCTGTCAGTGTGTAATGGGTGTCAAATCTGTTAGTGTTCCTATGCTGAAATTTTGTTTTCAGGACGCAGGTTTGTACACTGATATGTATGACGTTTACAGTTCCGCCCGGTTCTGTAGTAAACGATCAGTTCCATAATCAAGCTTTTTTGTCTCATGCCATAATGAGTAAGACGTACTCGCTATCGTTTGGCTAAATGTATCTGTGCGTCAGAATACATGTAGAAAGAAACCTTTTCGCTGTAAGCATTGACATTAAGCTAAAATTGGGAATCAAGGATGTGCATGGTCTGTGATTTCATATTATTTCATTCACTTCTGGATAACTGATATGTTTTAAATATGCCACCCCAAAGATTTAATATGTTAAGGTTATCAGTCATTGGCAATTTAAAAACACTGTACCCACAAAATACGTGTAAAATACAGCTTTTTATAAATTAATTTTACGGGAGATGAAATACGCCACGTTTTAGATTGGCATCGTGTTTAAACCAGTTTTACACAGTTTGTCATTAGCAAAATGAACGGCACATAGGTGTTTATGAGGAGCTGCGGAACCCACTAGAGCACTCCTGCCGAGAAATCCTGGCGTTTTGTGAGCGACATACGCTGTCGCTGCAGTCCCAAAGGAGCGGTTGGAGATTTCCTCCAAATTACAGTGGAGAGACAGTCGATTATTGCAAGAAATTAGCAAACCCCATTTGATTAAAAAAGAATGAATAAACAGCTTCAAGAAGAGATGAGATACGTCACAGCACTGTCACATTCGTCAGTCCCTCCGTTTATCCGTGGATCTGGCCGTCCGTGAGTCCGTGGGTCCGTCCGTGTGTGGATGCGAGTCAGAGAAGTGTGTGACAGAGTGGTGCGTACAGTGCGTGCTGCAGTATGGCTGTAAGTATATAGTGATGTTGTGCGTTACAGTACTTTTTAATTTTATACTGATTTGTATTTGTATTACCTGTGTACTCGGGGTGGAACGGGCGCAAGACGGGGCTGCACTAGGATGGACTGCTGCCTCCCCTAAGAGAAATCACCGTATCTCATCAACACAGAGAGAGGAGAAATGGAGAGATGGAGGGATGGGGGGAAGGGGGGACGGGGAGGGAGAAAATGAGGGCATGTGTGCGGCTGGTAGAGGAAAGGGGTTAGAGAGGGTAGGGAAGCTGTGGGTTGTCGAAAGCCAAGAATACTTAACGCGCACGCGCGCACACACACACCCCTACAGCCACGCACACACAGAGACACCCAGTCAAGCACACACAGAGACACCCAGTCAAGCACACACAGAGAAACACACCCGCGAAATCAGAAATACAGACCACAAACTAACACATCATAGCATGCTGTAAATTTGAAGCAAACCGGTTGCCACCAGCATGCTGAAAAAGCAATGTTACATGAGGTCAGCTGAGACCGTTTCCGCTCGCTTGCAGATGACATTCAACATACAGTCATACCGGCAACAGCTGCAAAAGCGAAGCAAGTGCACGCTACGTCACAACAGATGTATAGGCTAATATCTGAACTTGTAGCAATCTGGGTCCAAAGCGTGCCGTTCCTTGAACATGGCTGTCAATCGCTACCGAGCAGTCACATTGACAGCGGCGTATACGACATGCTGAACACATGCAGAAAAGGCAAAGAAACTGAGGGTAACTTCTACTCTTATGTGTAATACAAGCCGAGGAACAGATGGTCATTCAAATATATAAAATAAAAACCCAAATTAAGAAATACATATCTGAAAACAAAGCTATACACACCAACGGAAAATTACCCGCTAGCACAGGTATAGAAGCAGGTGTACAAACACGGCGAGGAAACAGCGAGGGTAACACAGAACATGTAGAGGAACGAGTGATACTTTTTAGCGAATGGTTTGACATACACAACCAACACGGGGGAAACGAAATGTTATAATAGCAAAAGAATGGTATGTCAACATGCTACGTAAGCTACACTTTTATGAGTGACACGCAGAGAAAACGGTTTTTTTTGTGTTCTTGATCAAAAGGCTGTTATTATTCTTGGCTTCTTATTTTCATTAGTACTAAATAATGTGTACAATTTGTGTGATACAATCATGTAACTGGAACTGAAAAAATAGATGCTGAAACAGCGCAAAAGCCAGCTTTATCCTAACACTCACACTCAGTTTCACAGTTTTCTAAATTATTTGAGGTCATCACCATATACTCATTTAATCAGAAAAAATAACTTTAAAACAAATGCTGTTCTACTATTCTTATTACATGTAAAAATATACACAGGAACGAAGAGACATTTGCAACAACTAGCCTGATAAACACCTTTATGGTGTCAGGATTGTTAAGATTCCACCAGTGCAAAGACTGAATCGTAAAGAAACTTCATTGATTATGGAAGGCAAACTTCAATGACGCACATTAAACGGAATGTTTCATTGTGATTCGTGATTTTGGGACACAATTGGTGGGTCAGTCAGAGACGTCACCCTCTAGCCTGAGGCCTGGAATCAGAACAAATGAGATCTAATGCATGTAAGGAACTTTAATATTGGTCACTTGTTTGTAACCATCTTCAACAAAGTTTGTTAAAACCGGACCTAATTCATATACATTCAGTCTAGTTCATTCAAATTCTTGCCTTTTATGTTAAATCTCCTTTTCTCCGCCTTTAAAGGAAATCATATTCTGTTGTGCAGTCCCTTTTTGGATATTCACTCTTAAAATACTGTAAGCTGACAAAAACGGTTTTTAAAAAGGATAGTCAAAATACATCAGGCACTTATTGGCACAATGAGCAGCTCAATATTTCATTCCATTGTTTCAGTTTTTCACACGTACATTTGCTGCTGTTTAGAAATGTTAACAGTAACTCTTTATAAATACTGTAGTGCTGAAAGGGAGAGTTACAAAAAGGTTATGACGGTTGATCAATTTATTACCATATCATTTTAGCTACAATTTTGCTTGTCCACCTGATACATATTATGACTGGGATATTAATTTTTAAAAGTACATATTTTTTGCATATAGTCAATAATAGTCAAAACACATGTCCTAGATGTATCTGATACCTTCCTCAATGGATATTTGCCACTGTGTGTATCCACTCCATGGCAAGGACATTACAGATTAAACCCTTGTATTTCTAGGTTTTCAAGGTTAAAATTTCCATTTTAAAAACTGAACCTTAAATATTTTTGTCTTCTCAGTGTGACAAGGGGAGCTGTCCCTATATTAACATATCATGGAGTTTATACCTAAAACAGTAGATTGTACCAGTTAACCAGGAGGGCATTAGTTATGCATCAATACTTTAGTCAGAAATAGTCATGAGAATTAACATGACTTTGGACCAATCACAACTCAGCAAAAAAATCCCACAAAGGCCATGACTACACGTAGCATAGCAACAAAACAGCAGAATATGGCTGTGTTTGGCAAGGGTTTCAGATTCACACCTTTGCAGACGATGTGCTGTTGTGCTTTTAATAGGAAAGTCTTCAAAGATCAAAGATCCCACCATATAAAAGGGTCAACAATTAAACTTTGAGCTTTGTAAAAAATGTAGTTATGGAGGATCAGTAATACGCTTCTAGCACAAGTACTCTGTATCTGAGGTCAGAAAAAACAGCCCTTTGTTTAAGCTAAAAAAAATAGTTGGTTGAGGAGGTGCCGTCACCCTGCTTACCAGCTGGGTTGTGCGTTTTCTGGCTTGTAAAGATACTCCTGGGAAAGATGATGTCAGAACACAGGAGGACCGACTGCGTATAAACACACAATCAGTGTATGCTCCTGGAACAGGACTAGGTCAGTGGGGTGGCTAAACAAAATAGTAGAACATCACAGACACCCATCACATCAGACGCTGGAACAGCTCAACAGTGGCAGGTAAGTGCTCCATAAGGGAATTTACGAATATATTTTTATATAAGAAGTTATGCTTGGCTAAATTATTTGATGTTAAAATTAAACAAAAATATTAATTTACTGCATATATTTCAAATGTGCAGGTTGAAATCTGCCCATTATATGCCAAAAAGCATCATGTTATAGAGATTAAACTGTTCGAGTTTTTAAAATATCTCCGCAAGAGCTTTACAGTCTTATGAAATACTGAAATCTTTCTCACTGACTGAGTGCCACCGCATTCTTCACCAAGTCACTTCTTTCCGATTTAAGCCAGAGGCACTAATCTCCTGCTTGTAGCTTTCTGTAGATGCCCAGCAGCAAGCGCCAGAGCAGCAGGAGAGCCCCGCCGCCTTTCCCGCACGCCAGAGAACCGTGTTGCTCTGTCAGCATTTTCCAGCGCGGGGAGAACAGTACGTCAGAGTTAACACCTCTCATCTCATTAGTGGTGCGGTGGGTCTATGCCCCTACTTACCTATCCATTACCAAAGCTGGTTTTTAATTTAAATTGATACTTTAAAGCTAGCTATCCAAGTTAATACTTATAGGAGACATGGATGTATGCTTTTGAGGACAGACAGCAGGTGCATGATATTGAGAGATGACCGATGACCAAACCTTTGATAGAAAGGTGAGGAGGTACTGGAGAATCTGGTGAAGGAAATGACAGACACAGGGCAATTCAGCCACAAAGCGATTGGAGTCTAAGTAGGCACTACTTGTGTATTTTGGTAATAAATGATGACAATAAATAAGGAGGTTTAAAATCTATTTATTGAAAGTTAAGTTCAAAACGCTTTGAGGTTGGATTCAGTCAACCCTTAGCACAAGACATACGTCACACTGAAAGATCATCGTACAGATGGATTAATTTTGGCACACAGAAATCTTTCAACAGACAGAACCTAAAGTGGACAGACAGTGGACAGGGACAGAGAGACAGAGAAAGGGACAGGACAACGCCACAAACGGAGGGGGGGTGAGGCCATTTTTAGCCAAACTGATCGACACGCACAGATGAAGGAACGCCGGCATGAACGCCAACACAGGACCGACAGCGACGAGAGACGCTAGAGCCGGCCGACGGACCAGCGGCAGCAGCAGCGAGACAGCCGGAAAAAAGGGAGACAGTCAAAACAGAGGGACAGAGACACGAGCCAAGCCGTCGTATGGACAAAGCGCAGACAGAAAACAGACCTGATCTGCAAACATCCGGGGTTTGAGCTCAGGAACCTGGCTCCCTCTCAGCTCGTCCTCCACGGCCATGAGCCTAGAGAAGAAAAACAGGGACTTCAACGCACAGCCATACGATCACCGAATGGGGGGCAGTTCCCCAAACCAAGTAAAGCTTTGAAACAAAACGCAAAGGATCAGACTAAGGCAAAGTTTCTGGGCAGTGCCAGAAATCAGGTAATCACTTTTGTGAACAATGATATTACTGAATGAAGTTTGATCTAAAATATATTATATTGTGAGGGAGAAATGTCAATAGACTATTATTATCGGGAAAAACTTCAAAACACCACACTCTTAAGCATCTTATCTTCCGTGAGGTCTTACAGACTTGTATAGTAACATCTGTGGGGGTGTGGCCATGCATCCAGATGGCTGGGTATTATCTCGATGACCCACCTGGTACCTATTAGCTCAATTATGTGAGTACGATTGTTTTGTTTGTATAAACAATCCATTGTACTGATGAAGGCAAAGCACTGAAATGTTTGTGTGTGGAACCTATGGTGAAGCTCTAATAAAACAAATACGACCAATCTCCATTATTTTAATAAACTATTATATGTCACCGTTAAACTATTATATCCAGCCTATCATAGTACTCAATTTTTGCTGCTTTACAATCTCAGCAGCTGTAAATATGACTCTGATGTTGCTGTTTTTTAAATTTTAGCTAAAGGTGTTTTTGCATAATGGCTATTCACGACTGGCTTGTAATAGGTAGTTAGATTTGGTATACTAAGGGTGCTTCTGACTTAAAGCTGCATGTCTATCCTGACCACCATATGGATTTATCTGTACAGGTTTACGAGCACCGCAGCAAATCTTACCGCTCATTACGCATGGCACAGCTGGGCGTGAAACAAACGTTACAGAAAATATACTGCCGGAAAAATAAAAAACATTTGTAAGAAAAAGTACGTGTGAGGAATATTCTAACGATGTAACTGTACATATGCCAACACATATAAATATGAGCCCTGCTACAAATGAATCAATCTTGAACAGTTTGAAATGTATTTTCTGCTCTAGGCTTAAAGCAGAAACATTCAGGAAATATTTATTTATTCAGAGAGCTATTTCATCATTATATATTAGCAATATGGCTGCAGGAAAATACTTCTGCACTTTTTGTAAGTTATAATTGCTAATTTGTTTCCTCCGGATATTCCTGTGTCCTCCTGCAGTCCAAAACATGCGGTTAGGAACTGGCATCACTAATTTGTGCATGGTGTGTGATTGAGTGTGTGCCTTGCGATGGTCTGGCATCCTGTCCAGGATATTCTGTGCCCTCTGCTTCCTGGGACAGGCTCCAGGCTGACTCTGTGCTGGACTGGAAGATGGGCAGATGGATTATATGTGTGAATACATGACAACGTAGTAACATTGTCATGTGTTCCATCCATGTGGTACCCTCTGTACAGATGGAATTCATATTAATTTTTCACTGGTTTTGGTGCTGCTTTCATTCTGTGTTGGCACTGAAAAGCTACTCTGTGCCGTTACTTATAAAAAAAACACGTACTCTGCTCAGTAGGAATGGGCAGATCTATACTGAAATATTGATTCTTTCGATTTGAATGTTTAATTTTGAGAATCGATTCTAACATAAAAAATATTCAATAAAAAAAATTCACCTGGTAATATAAATGTTTATATTATTATAGAGAGCAGGACATGAACTACTACCAGGCAGGGCTGCTCATAATGGGGGAGGAGGGGGAAGACTTTCTGGGGCCCAGGACTTAGGCAATGGAACAATTCATCTGGCGGCACATCCCCACCCTCAGCCTACAAATTTTACCATTAGCCTAACCACCGGCAAATATTATTGCTCACACCCCCAGCCCCACCAGCTAGGCAAATTTTAACATCAGGGTTGATATGGACTGGTACAGAATAACAGTATTTGGACCAAACTAGATTGAAAAGAAAATCAGTGCTATAGCCTGTCCCTACTGCCCAGTCCCGTTTAAAAACTGTACACTAAACCCGACTTTCTAGCACAGTAGGATCACACATAAAGGCAGTTATCGACCAAAAGGCAACCAGCCCAGGTGAGGAATCCATAAGGCATTGGAACATTCTTGACAGAATTTGCTAGAGTTGAGGGTGGTATTCAGTTCTGTCACTTATGAAAAATCCATATTGAAAATCCATATTAAGCCCCCATTTCAGTATAATTAATGTGTATAAATTGACATTCACTCTTTCTACATCCGTCTCGACACAAAGTTATTTCTCACTAATTTTTTATCTTTTTAATGACTTCACTTGTCTTTCTGTATTTTAAAAGGACTGAGTGTAATTTTAGCTAATCTTTTAAATATTCATTAAGGGATGTTAATTAAATGGGTTGTATTATAAAGATGTCATGCAAAGCTGTTCTTTTTTAAAAATATCCATCCATCCATCCATCCATCCATTCACCAATATTCTATACTGCATATCAAGTACAGGGTCACCATGTCTTAAAATGTGTAAGTCATAACATTTATAAGCTACTGAAAAGATTATAGCTGCATCTAATTCTAGAGCGAAGTTTATATGAATATCTCAATTTCATGTCAGTGATGTACAAAGAATGCTACGATGACAATTAAACTACCACAAGTAAGGCATCTGTGCATTACACACTTCATCCAGAAACCTGATGTGACTGAAACACTCTATCATGGCTCATTTCAGTTCCTTACTGGAATATCACAGCATTTGTGTCGTCTGTCATTTCATTTCAGCCGTGTACAAGCCGCCTTTCCACACCCACGTGGATAGACAGAATTCCTTGTAAGTCTGATTCTTCCTATACAGACCACAGATTTTGGGTAGGATAACAGGGCCTGATTTGAAAAATGACAAGGACCCAACCCCACGCTAGCATCCGGCAGGTTCTTTACTGGTCTGGACCTACTTGTGCAGCATCCAGTGGAGATACTGCCACCGACTTAAACTCCAGAGATGTTCCTCAAACTTCCACGATCAGTGTTTTCTTCTGCTGAAACCTGAACTGAGGTTTCAGCTGTATGTTGTCTTTCTACTTGTGACTGAGACAATCTTGCACTGGCTGATGGACTGGGGAGCCTGGGGTCTTGGGCTGGTTGAGCCACTGGAGAGTCTGGAGTCTTAGACAGAACCACAGAGGAGTCTGGGGTCTCTGACTGGCATAGCTACTGTGGTCTTGATTTAGAAACTACCCAAAAGTAGACAACCTCTCTGCCACAAACTGCTCAGCATTTGGTGTCATGTTTGTGTTTTCTAAAGATGAGAATTGGACTTCAATGTTTGGACTGTATAAATATCAACCTCATAACATTAGGCTATTACAAAATAACTTGTGAATTTCTTTTCCCTTAGGTAACAGGAATTTAGTGACAATGTGGTTATGGTTTATTTCTCATATCTTCCTATCTTCATTGGGAAATGATCTATCTGATTGTAATATGCATTTACAGTTTTATACTCCAGGGGTAAAACTGCTAAAATATTTTAAACTTTTACATTTAATGCATGGTTTACAAGACACCACTTTGCCCATGTCCATTCCATATGACCGTGGTCTCCTACTGTCCAGGTCAATTCCATATGTAAGTGCATTTCCTTCTTAAATCTCACACAGAAGCTGAGGAAGCTGATGTGTTGTGCTTCATACAACATTATACCAAGCACACTGCATGCAAGCTTTGCAACATTTCAGCTTAATATCCGCACAGATCTACAGTTAAATAAGTCCTTGACACATTTTACTAGATGTTCTGTATGTCACCCACAAAGAGATCAAATCGATTATTGCCATGGCCACTAATGAACGTCTGCAATGGACTTTGTCATGTACCTACATCAGTGATGAATTGTTGTCCTTTCATATGTACGAATATGTCAGGTGTGTTTGACCATTATCTACTGTATACATGCAGTGTGTAGAGTCCATTTTACGACCACTCCTCGTTTAGCAACTGAATTCCGTTCCAACAAGCAGGTCGTTAGCGAAATGGTCACTACGTGAAAATCACAGTAGCCTACGTGTGACCGTGATTGTGCTCATGACTCCAGCCTTCCATACTCATTTTTTTTATCCTTCATGAATTGGACAACATTTTTAACAACATTTTGCAAATTCTGATTCAAAGATCTCTCTCACTCCGGCATGCATTGCTGTCAGGGGTATGAAATTTGGTGACGATTGTGAACATTGGTCAGAAAATGAATTTTTCATTACCATCGTATTTGCAAATGGTCGCTAACCAAGGCATTCGATAAACAAGGAGTGGTTGTAGTTGTTTTCCCTCCCGCCTGCCTTCCCTTCTTTCTCTTACCTCCACCTCTTGTCACCGTCCATCCCCCTGTTTACCTGTCGATTATTCCTTTAATCTGCGAGTCTTTCTCCACTTGCTGCTGTCTCAGCCTCCTCTCGCTGTCCTCCAGTCGGTTCTGGTACTGAAGGAGGATTTTACTGGTCTGCTGCTCCTGGGAGAGCAGCCTCCTCTCGTACTCTTCCAGCTTCCGGTGGGACATCATCAGGCGCTCCTTTAGGGAGTGGATCTCCTCCTCGTACTCCCGTACCTAAAGGAGACAGGAAAATGAGGAGGAATGTGGATACTGGGCAGAGTTCAGCGGCTCCCAAAGGTGGCGAGAGGATTTTGGAAAGGAACATGTTGTCACGTTCTTGCTTTTGATCATTGTTGTCATTGTGAAGATTTATTCCGATACTCCACATAGTTCTGAAATGTCAAAATAGACTAGTACATCATAAAATATATTCAGATTTATTCTATCTTAAATCAAATTTAATTAACGCATTTAGAAACAGTTTTAGGTGTGACGGTGCAAGCTGGTAAAAGCCCTTCAAGGACACAACCTCAGATGCAGGGTAAAGCAGAAAAAGATGGCTATGTATCTCAAAATAACAGAAAAATTACAGCTGAAAAAACCTTATAATTATTGTACTGTGCTTTTTCGAGGTGTACATACAAAACAGGTGGCATGGAGGTGCTGAGTGCGTCATTAACTCTAACTAGGTTGCTCAAAACAATACTGATCCAAAACAACAAAAAAAAAGTCAAGTTTGTTTGCTTTCTGTGAGTCATTATAGGCAGAGTTCAGATTTTAAAGCTAATATCTACATTATTCATGAAGCTGTTCTCCGGCACCATCTGTTCAGTTCTGGGAGATGGGGTGAACATTCTCCTCATGCCTCTGCGGTGGACTGAGAGGCCACCTCTGAACGGGACGTGACTCACACCTCTGGGAGAAACCTGAGAGTACTTGCACCCAGAGAGTATCGAAAAGCGATCACTGATCCGAATGTGATACGAGTGAGTCACAGAGCAGTGGAATGTGCAGACAGAAGGCATCCTCTGAAATTTTAACTGCCATTACGCATTAAATGCGACAATGCATGTTGGCAAATGGCTAAAAAAGGAGGCGTAGGAAACTAGGGAGGCTAGTGGGCAGACATACCCTGTCCAAGCGAGACTCGTCCATGCTCTTGGAGTACTCTTTGAGCTTGAAGTCCTCCCGGTCGATACGCGACGTCTCGATGTCAGCGGACAGGTGGGGCATGTTGGAGACCCAGGCTACAGTTCGCTCTGAAGCCGGAGTGGGTGGGTTGAGTGTAGAAGGTGACTGTGAACCCTGCGTACAGTACAGTAAAAATCAAATAGCAAAATGGAGCCTGGAAATCATCTGATCCAGAAAAAGCCAGATATTCGAGACAGTTAACAGAACAGTAGGCAAATACATCAAAGATATATAAGCCGGATTAAAATATCATGCGTAATTCAGTTTGTGACACTATCTGAGTACTTACCAGCAATATCCCCCGTGTTCTGTTAATGCTTGCAGTGTGTGTACAATGGAAACACGGAACACGTGAATGGCAACAAATAAACGGCATCACAAACATGTTAAAGTCAGCATGGCAAATGGGGACACCATGGAACCTCAAAGAGAAGCGCGACACTAAATGCCAGAGTAAGAAGGAGATGATGAAATCAGAGAATGGCACATTTCCATCACCCCTGACAATGTAACACTGTGATCCCTGACAAAACAAATCTGCAAGGGCCATTTTACATCTGAGAATAAGGGTGAAACATGGTCGGACTGTGCCGAGCACTCGGGAGGATAGCGATCGCTTACACGGGAGGGTTTATCGCATGAGTGTATGCGGCACGGGCAACCACCCCGCATCTCTTATCTCTCCGCTTTGATGCTCTGCCTCTTAGCCTCCTTCTTACTCTTCTTGACCTCTAATTTCCTGACAATGGGACACGTCTGCTTCATGTTTACACTGATATGTTTTCACTGCTGCGCCTTTTATTCATTATCAACTTTGCTCTTTTCAGCCACACACAGCAAGTATAATAAGCAATTCATTCATGGGTAAATGAAAGAAAATGGTCTGCGACCCTTAGGAGCATAAAGTTAGAAGATGGGTGGATGGATGGTGGGTGGATGGTGGATGGCGGATGGATGGATGGATGGATAGCCAGACAGATGGATGGATGAAAATGGAATATTGGTTGACCAGTTAGGATGAGGAAAAAATATACCTGACAGTAATTAATATATATTGAATATAAATAAAATAATACCCTGTTATAAAAATAATTTCCAGGTTTTTTGGGACCTTATTAAAGCATCATTATTTCTGGAGAACTTTTGATACTTGCAGGACGGGAGGACACCCCAGACTAATTGTGAATAAATGAATAACAACGGTTTTCCATTTAAGTTTATGTTTCAAAGCATCCAAAAAAACATATTAATAAATCTAAAGTGGCAAGTTTCCCATTTCCATTGGTCTCATCTCCAACACAAAAAAAGAATACATTTTCATTGTCAATACAAACACCACAGTTTCATATAATGCAACTCGTAAACAAGAGGCCAACAAATTTTTATTTTTCTGTACTACCGATAGTGACGGCAGCTATTGACAGAGGAAGATTGACAGTTGATAACTTTCCGGAAGACTCTTGTTGATTTTGAAGCTACGAGGCGATGCTAACGTGATCAGTGGCCTAGGTCATTCTGCTCCTGCCTGCACCCCCCCACCCCAGCGCACCTGTTTGCTGATCGATGGTTTCAGTAGGTGCTGCTGCTGGGGCTGTTGCTGTTGCTGCTGCTGCTGCTGTTGCTGCTGCTGCTGCTGTTGTTGCTGCTGCTGCTGCTGCTGCTGTGGCTGCTGCTGAGATGGCTGGGTGGTCTGCGTGCTGCCCCCCTGCGGCCCCTGGGGGCCCTGGGGCCCTTCCCGGGTGGTGCTCTGCTGGTGTGGCAGCCCCGGCGCCGGGCTGTCCTTGACGGAAAGCTGTTGCCGTGGCGCTTGCTGCCGGCTCCCGAAGCCCCCAGCCTCCGGAGACTGGAGGAGGTTGCCGCTGGGCGGCCGCTGCTTGGTGGGAGGAGTGGAAGCGGCAGCCGAGCCGACGGACAGCTGATGGGAGGGCTGCGATTTGACGCGCTGTGCCGGAGGGGCGGCATTGGAGCTCTGCCGGACGGGCTGAATAGTAGAGGGGGGCGTGGCCAGGGAGGAGGGGGAGGTGCCAGACTGGGGCTGCTGCTGCTGCTGCTGCTGTTGGATGTTCTCCTGAGAGCATGAGCACGGCCAGTTAAGCATGCGGAAACATGCAGCCAATTCAGACGGAATCAGCTGACGTGAAATTTGAAACCGCGGGTGACCTCACATGTCAGCCACCCACAAAGAATGAAACAGCCCAGTCAAATACTGTGAAAGGCCGTGTCATACATGCAATATCACTAAAGAATGAAATCAAGTAAAAGAACTAGTATTCAAGAAGGAAAAAAAAACAAGCAGCCACATGTAATTATTAAACCTAATACTGATTTCAGCATTATAAATTGATATAAATTTATCTTCTCACCTAGATATTAAGAAAACCATGAACTTCAAGTTTCAGTGTTAAATATATTAATAAAGATTTATTATAGATGCATATATAGTATATGCATTTGTGAGAATGGCAAACGGAGGCCTTATCAGCTAAGGCGGATATATTGAGTGCTACCTGCACCTGCAGGGACAGCTGGCGCCGCCCAAACTCGGCCTGGTTCTGCCGGGTGTAGTCGTCGCTGTAGCTGTGCGAGTGCAGCATGCTGGGCTGGCCCAGGTTGCCGCCACCAGGCCGCAGGGTGGACAGGTCCTCGCTGCGGGAGAAGCCCCCGTGGCCAAAGGGTGGTATGTAGCTGGAGTTGGGGGCCTCGGGCTCGGGGGCCAGGAGCAGAGGTGGGGGCAGTTGGCCGCGGCCCTGCTGGTGGTGCAGTTGGGGCCCATCGGTGGCCAGGTGAAAGAGGGGGTTCTGGAAGGAGAGCGGGTACCGGAGAGCAGCTGCCTGCTGTTGCTGCTGCTGGGATAGGGAATCGGTGGTGGTGCCCATCTGACTCAACTGGCTCATGCGGAGCCCACCGGACATGCTGGACCCGCCGGAGCCGGCGGACAGGCGCCCCCCGGTACGCAGCCCCCCGCCCAGGCCCCCAAAGCTGCCCAGGCCGGCGATGGAGGCTTGAGAGGAGTTCAGCATGTCACCCACTGACTGGAGGTTGGAGATGCTGTTCATCCTGGAGTCCTGGAGATCCATCATTGACACACTTTTGTTGACACTGAGAACCTGGAAGAGGGGGTGGGGGGGGCGTTTGTTTTACTGCAATCTATACATAAAAACACAGGCATGTTCTATAAACACGTTCCTCCCTGCCTCTGCTGAGATATACAAACTTAATAACCGGCCGTCAAACACACGTCACAGTCAAGGCTGGTTCTCAGTTATACGGTCATGCGGTACCTTCGGGTCTGGCTCGGTGATATCAGAGCTGCTTGTGCAGTAGGCCGGGCTGGACCGGGCCAGGGGTGGCCGGGTGACGTAGAAGACGTCTTTAGAGGCCCTGTGCTGGTGATCGCGGTCGAGTCCCATCCCAGCCCGTGAGGACAAACCGCCCCCGCTGGACAGCCCGGAGGTCGGGGAAGGCAGGCGAGTGGCATCTATAGAGCTGGGAGGAGGAAGAAGTAGAGGAATTAATGCACAGCCGTGCCTGATTAGACTCAGCATGAAGGCGTGCATACAGAACGCCTCCCAACTGCACCTTAATTGATCTCATTCTCATCATTTCCATGGCTAGTACCTGTTGAGGTCCCGCATCATGAGGCTCTGGAAGTCGGAGGACATGCCGCGGTTGAAGCTGGGCCGCGAGAGGAGCCGCTCGGCCTGTCTGTCGGGGGGAGGTCTGTCCGCCTGGTGGCTGGGCTGCCGCTGCAAGTGGGGGTTTCGCAGAGCCATGCTGATGTCGTTCAGCAGGCGGGGGAGGGGCCCCAGTTTGATGATGGCATCCTGAGCCGGGGGGTGGGGGGTGGGGGGGGCTGTTACGTGCAGCGTCTGACACGTACGCATCCAATTTATCACCACTGGTGACATGAAACGACCTTGTGAGGCTCCATTATACACTATCAAATGTTTATAGAAAAGGGCTTCAATTAGAGGTTTTGGTTTTATTTTGACTGCTGAAGCTGAAAATATATGTATATTATTATTATAAATATGTAAATCAATTTTATAAATTCTATTATTGTAATAAAATTATAATATTAGACCATGATTAACACTAAATACAGATGGACCATATTACACCTAATTTGTTACTTATACTGTTTATGATACTTATCGGCTGTTGTTAGTTCAGCTGGTTTCTGTGCATTTAAATAATGATTTATAGTTTGGGGTGATATAGTTAATGCACCTGCTACGAGTCTAAAAGATTGGAGGACCATAACAGCCGCGAATCACACTGCCAATGACAGATACTCCTCCAAGAAGCGAGGTACACAGCACTTACGCTGTACCGCTCACACATAACAAAGCACACGATGTTCGATTCAGGCGTGTTTCAAATAGGCCGGATGGCATCACTGGACAGCGTACAGAATCATTCACATTTATCACACAGTATCCCCTCCCCACTGCCAAACAGAGTTTGGACATCAGAGAACATATCAACACATCTGTCACGGGCAAGGCGAGCGGGCACGGCGTTCCTATCCCAGTATGCTCTCTGCCTACCTTGCTGAGCTGCGCCATCACCTCCCACAGCAGGCTATGCAGGATGGAGAGCTCGCGGCCCAGGTCAATGTAGCCCTCGAAGCCGCCAGCGTTGCTCACGCTGTCCAGGTTGGAGATCTCATACAGGAACTGCTGCATGGAGCCCCACTCCATCTCCAGGAACTCGTTCATGAAGCACATGTACTCCTCCTTGCTGCCGAACCTGCGAGGAAGAAGCCAGAGGGCAAGGACGGAGAGTGTTGAACAAAAGCAGGTATTAATACAGGGAAAGAGCTGTGATGGCATTCTGCAATGGACTGGCATCCTGTCCTGGGTGTGCTGCGCCTCGTGCCCTGTCAGGAGTGTCACTCAGACAAACAACAGCATTTTATGAAAAGCGGGGTTAACTATAAACTGACCGCAAACATGTACTGGACAAATGATTGAAAATTGATGGATGGATAGAGGAACTGCATATATACCAAGAGCCCACACTATATATTATACTCCCTTACTATATATTATACTCTCATTTATCCCCATGTTTTTAAAGTCCATTATGCCCATAAGACATGTCATGTGTTCATCTTGTAATAAACAATGTTTTTATATTCTCAATAACAGTGTGGTTCACTCTTAATAATATTTTATGGTTTCTCGTAACCACACACCTGGCTCTTTAAAACAAACACACAAGACTGGATGTTGATATGGACGGGTGGAATTCTAAAAGATGAGAGTTGAGGCATAGTGAAGCATTGATGATCGTGGCCAGAATGTGGAATTCTAAAATCATTTTGATTCATTTTTAATATTTTCTTATCTAACCCCCCCAAATCAGAACAGTTTTTACTGCTTCTCATCACATGAAAAATTCTGTTATATACATAGATCAATGAAGGCTGGATCCTTTCATGGAAGAACAGATTATAATAATACTTTTATTATTTTATATTATTTCCCATCATGCTTTGTGCTCTTAAACAGCATTTCTAGTTCATATTGTTTGTTATCATCATATTCACAAGTCCCTTAAGTAGACACATCAATTGATCTGGATGGATGGATGGATGGGTGGGTGGATCGAGACATAAACAAAAGATATGGCTGTTTTCAATAGAGCTTGACATTTTATATCAATGACACTGGAGGTAGCATAACAGACAGACAGATAGGTCCCATGGAATCAGAAAGGGACACTGACTTGGAGAAGTTGGCCAGGTTCTGCACCACCTTGGCGATGAGGGTAAGGGTGCGCGAGGTCTGTTCATCGGGGTACTCCTGCGTCAGGCTGAAGAGGGACGGCGACATGATGGCAGGGCATAGGAAGCGCAGGAACAGGGAGCTGCTGATGAGGCGGTCGGCGATGTCCTCCCTCCCCCTCTCAGCGCAACGCACCCTCCAGGAGGCAAATACCTCCTTCAGCTCCCGTGGGAACACGCTGAGGTGGGGAGGGGGGGGGTTGACAAAGATGACAACAACACTGTAAGTAAGTAAAAATGGCATTTTTGCTTTTATATTATATATAGCTGTACAAAAACAATGGGGAGATTAAAATGGGAGGATGGGGGCTAAATCTGCTGCGGGCATCAGTTCAGCGCAGGGGCATTAAAAAATAACGATTCAATTAGACTTTGCCAACTTAGACTGAATATATATAGACAGACAAAATAGGTCTGGCAGGAGGGCATTATGGGAAAGACATGAACCTGCTTTGTTGAATGAGCTGCCATTAGATTTTTGGCATATGCTCTTACTGCAATTGCTTACAATGGGTGTTTCGTTTAAGAATATTGGATCTACTCTGATAAATATGCATGCATGAATAAATAATTTCATTAATTTAGATTCTAAAAAAGTCCTACTCATCTCAGCATACACTTGGATCATTCTGGCCAGAAAGTAAGTAAAGTCGAAAGCCACAACAATGAATTTTAACCTCTTTAGCCTAGCAAGGTCGTTGATCAGAGCAGAAACTTCCCGCAACATTTATCTTAAGGATCAGTACAGTATAACAACTGGGAAACAGACTCTATTGCGACCATTAAATGACCTGCCAGAACTGGAACTGCCACAAATGGCTGAGGGGAGGCGAGGAGGCGACCTTTCTACCTAAATCATCTCCGACTCTCGGATAAAATAAGCCACCGGCTTCAGGAGGCACTCGTTCGCTCCTTTAAATGTCAGATGGACTATCACAAAGGTAGGGGCTCTCATGCCTGCAAATTTTTAAAGGCTTCAAGGTGCTTCTACCTTCTTTTCAGGGAAACAGTCTTGCTAACCCAGGTAATCCCTCAGAAGCCTAATCAGGCAACGCCTCATCACATTTTAAACAGCATGAAAGATGAATTAAATATTTAATGGCATGTTTAATTATGTCCTTGGTCAACCAAGCACCAGAGCTACGGATTTTATTAGACATTTAAGTAGAAGTATAGATTTTTCAAAATGGTATTCAACAACAAATTATTGTTTGTAATTGTGCCACTAAACACTAAAAATATGTCAAACTGCATAAAATGTTGGAATCACCTTATATATATTCGCCAAAATGTGACAGCTACAATAGAATATAAGGTAACCACCAACCAATGGGAGTTGACGATCTTGCAGAGTGCCAGCTCACAGCACATGCGGAGATTAGCTTGATGGTCAGGAAGAACAGAAGGTGGGATTCTCATTGGGTCGACCTCACAGTTCTCTTCTGACTCATACAAGGCTCTGATGAACTCGCCTAAACAATCAATTTAACAGTAGAATTATCAGTAAAACGGGGCCAGCATCCACTAAACTGATTTTTGGTACTAAGTATCAAATATGAAGTTTTGTGTGTCCGAACAGTCCTCACCTATGGCATCCTTGAGGTACTTGTGTCCAATCAGCTTGAGGTACTCTTCTATGGCTTTGGTGGCCAGTGTGTTCTCTCTGAAGATGAGATGTTCCCTGTCTATGAATCTGTCTACTTCACACATAGCCATGTCGGACAGAAAATCCTGGAACAGCCAGAGAGCAGAAGAGATTAGCACACCAACACAGCAGCGTGCCAGCACAAACTGACTACATTTTTAGCCTATTAATTCGCTGTCTTTTAAGCTGGCATTCTCTACGCAGCTTTCCTACAGGTCTAATGTGATGAATTGCAAGTAATTTAGATATTCTCGACTGCATATATTTTACTGTCTGTGCCCTGCAGTGCACTGTCATCCCACAAAGGGTGTCCAACGCCTGGTGCCCTGTGCTGCCTGGGATAAGCTCCAGGATCACAGCCACTGTGTAATAAATAAGCAGTTACAGAAAATGAATAGACAGATGGATGGATGAATATATTTACTGTTACATAGGCTTCCTCTAGGCTCAGTGTTTAATATATTATATGCAACCAACCATATCAGAGTGGTGTTGACCTGGTTTGGTTCTCTTTTGGTTCTTTAATTGGTTCTATATTGTCTTTCCATGAATCACAGCAGAAAGGCTCACCTTGGCTTTCCCTGTGCTCTGCAGGATGTGCACAAGGGCACAGGCCACCTCCTCTTTGCTCTTGACACTCAACAGGGGCTCCAGCACGGCGCAGAGCGTGCGGTAGTTGTTGGTGACGTACTCGGCGAACTCCTTGTACAGCTCCATAGGCAGAATGCTCATGGTCTGGTAGCGTGACTTGAGGCGCAGAGAGGCGTTGATGATCTTGCCACCCCCCACGCCCCCCGTCTTGGCCAGGACGCTAGGCTGGATCACGGGGTACCATTGCTCCACAAACTGCCGGCCAGTGATGCTGGAAATGGGAATGCTGACAAGACCCAAGTAGGTGCTCTTCTCCTAAGGGGGGGGGGGGACATTTGGGACACATTAGCCCAAGGTGCGGGGGGTGTTAATTCATGTAAATATCCACGTAAAATGACAACTCTGACATTTTAATTAAGACTATGGCTGAAGGCTGCAGGACTGGTGTCTGTGTACAAGAAGATAACTGGCATGAAATAGACGGCATGGGAGTAGTTATCATATCTTTGAGTGGGAAGCTTTAGAGCTGAACAGCCAGAGAAATAAAACGTTTTAGAGGGAAAGTGCAGTCTCGTGGTCCAGAAAAGGCACGCCATGCCCCCCCCGACCTTGCGCCTCTTCTTGTCGGTCTCCTTGTAGAGGTGCAGGCGCAGGTTGCGGACAGCGGGCAGGTTGTTGAACTCGAAGTGCTCGCCCCAGAAGACGGTGTCGGTGCGGGGCTTGCTGGTGGTGCGCGCGTACAGCATGTCGTCCAGGCATAGCTCGCAGTAGTAGCGCTTCTTCGGGGGCAGGTCACGTGCCTCGATGATCCACAGCTTCAGTACATTGTCCACCCGCCGGCTATTGTCCTGAGATGGGGGGAGATATTGGGCGTCAAGATGAGACAGATGTGATGGTATGGATTGACATACATAGAGGTGACCATACTTTAGAAGAACATGACAGAGAGGGTTGAAGCAGGATCACATGAATGTCCTGGGTATCTGCAGGGTCACAGGCTTTTAAAATAGTGTTTTATATGGGGGACAATAGATATTCTATCAAGATTAATTCTCCGTTGTGAGAAAGTGAAGCACGACTTGGCCCCTTCGTCATGCCTTTTTTCTAACCTTGCGTAAGGTTCCTGTCATTTAACGAGGCTCATCTAACGAGACTAATCTGAAATGTAAAATATTTATAATGGGAAGACGTAACAAGCAAACAGTAGGGAGGCACTATAGAGTCATGAATCATGTTAGTGTCAATAAACCCTGGAGCTCCTGTCATTCCTCTGGCAGTCAGAACTACTGATATGTGTGTGAAGCTGTGGTTTATGGCAAGACCAAAATGGCACGTAACAATTTATTGATAAAAGACATAAACCCCTGGTATTTTCATATTTTTAATTAAATCTGGTCACAGAAAGGTAGAAGAGGGACGAGGAAATGCTGACATCTAAATAAAGAGATTACATAAGCAGGCAGGAGCAGACAGACACTAAGAGGGTCACGTCCCAGCATCAACAGCCTCCTCGTCTCTCACCTTGTTGGGTTTGACGGCTCTCTGTAGGTTCTCGATCCATTTGTCTCTCTCAGCGGCTGAGCGACACGCGAAGCACTTGGTCCCTGATGCTGTGGTCACCTGAGGAGAGTGATGAGGATGTGAATAGTTGGCAATAATTACAAACAAGGGCAAACAATCTTGATGGCATCCTTCAGTCAGGCAATCACCTGTCGTACCAGAAGGACATGACTATGACTGTGCCATTTAAAAAAATGAATGTACTGAGTGGTGTCCCAAATAATTACAGCACCTGTGTGACCCCTGTACCATCCTCTGACATCAGTCTTTGGCAAGACAACCAGGCCACGCACCTCAAAGCAGTACTCCTGCCCCAAGATGCTGGAGTGCACAGGTTTGATAATGGCGTCTTCGTCCAACGTCAGGTCCAAAGCTTCAGCTGCACTGCTAGGGGACAGCAGGGACTCGTGGGAGTGGGACTCCTTGAAGCTCTGCATTAGGCGGGTCCTGGCGAAGAAAGGTATAGCCGAGGAGCAAAGACAGAGGTAAACGCGTCGTAGTAACGGAAGCATGCTGTGACAAAGACTCATCACAAGAAGGGGAAGAGCATATAAAAAGTCAATACTGTACATCCAGTTAAATACAGCACCACTTTAAATGCTGGCATTAACATAGACAGATAGGTGAGCACCCATTATGTGTGATTGTGTGCCCTGTGATGGACTGGTATCTTTTCCAGGGTGACCCGTGCCTTGTGCCTTGTATTTCCTGGGATGGACTGCCAACCTACCATGATCCTATACTGGATAAGCTGTATGAAGGATGGATGGATGGATGGATGGATATGTCCCTAGCAGATCACGGATGATCCATGGATTATATAAATTAAAGTTTCAGGTTCCTGCAATGGATTACATTATATGTTTTCGGTCTGGGTTAAAACCATCCCTGCATATTGGTTCTGCGCCCACATAGCTCATTAGCGAACAATTGACTCAAGTCTTTTGTACAATTGGATATTGTATTCAGAGTGATATCTGGGCCTCTGCTCAGCAAAAGCCCACACCTCCAGGTCTCTGGACAGACGCGGTGCTGCAGATGGCTAAACAGCCCTCTCTGTCTCCTCACGCTAACAGACGCAAGGGCTGAAACACGATCGGTCCATCAGCAGCTTGAATGATTATGCCCTACAATCCGCCGGTCCTCCGGGTGGCTAGATAATAGTGTCCATTTTCTACAAATTCCCAAAATGAGAAAAATCACTGGTTTATTAGATGAGACAGACATACACTCATATGCTCTTGAAATGTTTCGATTTTGCCGTCAAGATGAACAAATTCTGGTGCACAATGCAGCTTAAATGGGGAGGGCATAATATTACCAAGCAAGTGCTATACCAATTTTATATTTCATAGTGTTATTTATTGTCGCTACTTCCCTTTATCGACATGAACTTTGCACAGGAAGAACAAATGATAGCAAATAAACCATCGATTATGCATTGGTGAAGGATTCGGCAGAAACTGAAATCAGCCACCTTTTGCTTTTCCAGGTAGAGAACTGCATCTCTGCTGACAATCCTTTGCTGTAGCTCAGCTGAATTAGTTGCGAGAAGCCCGGCTGTCAAGGACTTTAGGCACCCTGGGTAGTACGTCCTGCGAGCTTGGTAACGGAGCCCAAGCTGGGGATTGAACTCGCCCGTAACGTGGGTGCAACTGGAGGACGGACACAGCAGTGGATATCGTATCTGTGCTGCAGCCGCAGGCATAGGAGGAGCGAGATGAGTGCTGGCTGTCTCTGCGCAGCAAGACTGGCGATGACTGACAGAAACGCTAAGCGGACGGGACAGCCGGAGCGCGTGGATCCCGTGTTCCCCGCGGAGACGCGCGGACAGAGCGCGCCGGACAAAGAGAGGCGGATTGACGGCGGGTTGCACGGCACGGAGAACGCGGAGGAGACGGACAGACAGACAGATATCGCCTACTATGGTGGCCCCCGACGCGTCCGTGCCCGGCGACTGACGACTCCCTGTGTCAGTGCTTTAAGAAACACTCACTTCTGATATGTGCATCTGGGCATGCAACACAGACAGGAGAGAGAGTGAGGGATGGAGGGGGGGGTTAAAAATAAACCTATAGGAATGAGTCAGAAAGAGAAATAAAAGGAGAATAGTGGGGGAGGAAGAGAGAGAGAAAGAGAGAGGTAGCAAGAGGGAGGGAGAGAGAAAGAGAGACGCTTATCAGAGGAAATCAAGTTGTTATGTAAACTGCAAGACCGGCTCAGAGAAGGGAAGAAAGAGAGAGATACTGTGTTAAATGAGGCAGCTAGGAGAATTAAAGGGAGACCGCGGGGAAGCTAAGAGAACAGGACAGAGATATTAAGCACAAAGTTACAGTATCACAGCTCCGTGGTCTTACAGGAACAAATACATTCCACACACCATCCATAAACACGTGTAGGACGGCTAATCCTGAAATAGAATAGAGTTCACCTGCAATGATCTGCATCATCACATCATTAAAAGTAATCCTACACAACAACGACCGCGTCATACCTAACTATGTAGGTATTTCATAAGTTAGTCTGCTCTCGATGAGATGGAAACATGGCTATTTTTCGGCAACCTATCTCCCGAACCCCGCATCGAACGGCTCTAACGAAGTGCCGGTTCTTGTCCAGCCCACGCCCCCTTTCCCACAACCTTTAGCAACACTAATCTCTCATTACAGTGAATTGAGGGAACAGCTGAGCAGAGATCAGTGCGGCTGGGGGAGCGGGGGATCGAGCTGGAGAGCAGCCATGCGCGCATCATCAGACGACACCGTAATATCCTCCAGTGCATCATCTAAGGTCTTGCTGGAACAGAACAATAAGAAAGCAGGGCAGTTTAAATCCTCACTATTAGTCACTCAGTCAAATGCGAAATGCAAAGCTGGTTGGTGACTAGTATTTAGCCAGTAACACCAAAAAAGGAAATAACCAGAGAATTCCACTTAGTAAGAGTCCCTACATGCCAGCAGCAACACTGCAAGTACATTGTCACACAGATGCATTTAAAATGTGATGGGAATATATGTATTCAAGCTTTGTAATCCATCTGCCCTCCATATCAGTGATCCAGTATGGTGTCACAGTGAGCCTAGCACCTACCCCATGCAGTGGGGGGAACAAGGCAGGGGACATGCTGGACAGGATCATCAGAGCACTTACGCACTGGACAATATAGAGAAGCTAGTTCACCTAACTGCATGTAACTGGACAACAGGAGAAAACCACAGTAGCTGGATGCACTGGAAATGTGAGTCAGTTTTTCTACCCAGCAAAGCATACCCGTTTAATTCGAATCGGGAAATCTCAGGCTTATAACAATTTTATGCAGGCACCAATTATCTCCAACACAAATATTATGCGGGACAGAGTTCTAGGAGGTGGACATAAAGTGGGGGGGGGGGTTTAAAAATATAGGACGGATATGGAAAGGCTGGATCTGCAAGATATCCAGGGGATGCTACAGCAGCACTGTGACAACCTCGTGCTGGATGGGGAACAGGGAGTGGCAGAGGAACTAGCCCTAAACCATGAGGGCTGCTTTCATTATCCTCCATTTGAGCTGACGTCGTCTGAGACCATGGTGAAGCTCGCCGGACCACAGCAGCTTCTCGTTTTTCTCTGCCTTAGCTTCCTCCCCACATGCCATTAGACCCACAAAGAGGTGCCGCTAAAGCGCAGCTCAGGCGATGGCGTGCCACCTTGCCAAGTTCCCCCCTGAGCGTTATAATGGCTGCAGTTAAAGGTGGACGCTGTTCTTCGTTCCTGGCTTTGTTACCCCGCCTCATGGTAATCGCTGCTGTCTTTTATCCTGCTTTTTAAGGAGGCATTTCTGTTCTCTGTTGGCCCTAATGAGAACACTATATATATATATATATATATATATATATATATATATATATATATATATATATATATATATATATATATATATA
>JAAGVU020000129.1:16205052-16219570 GCA_011763525.2 Mormyrus iriodes
AAATTCGCCAATTCCACAGCCCCTGAATGTCTTTTTTTAAAAGTAGTATGCTGTGCTGATTTCGCTATGACACCCATTCTATACTAGGGTGGGTGTCTATATTTGTTTATTTTATTTTGGGACTGACATAGCCTTGGAGACATCCAAAGTCCAACCTACTGACACATTAGTCGTTTTAATGGCTTTTCTGCAGGAGAACTGGATGAGCGCATGCAGCCACTGATGCCTTGTGCAGCAGGGAAAGGGCTCCCTCTGTGTAACGCATGCGCGGTGAGGTCGTTTCAGAGGAGACACGGGCCTGTTTCATGTGCTGGTGTTAGATATACGCACAAGTAAAATCAGGGGATCTGGTTTAGTCCCAGACGTTCCCTGTCCAAGGGCATCTAATTCAATGACCTCATACGTTTATATACTGGCATCCCCATCCTGTGCTGTCTGGGATAGACTCCAGCCCCCCTCCCCACCCAACCCTGAGGGGATATGTGGTTGGAAGATGGATGTACGTATACATTCTGGCACCCTCTTTTGAGATTATTATTATTATTATTGCGTTATTGAATTGCATATTGTACACATATGCATAGGAATGCATGCCAGTCATTCTAATAATGTTTCCTGAAAAAAGCAATCATCATTACAAACCTACAGAAGCTAAGGGGCTTGCTGTTTTAATTTAAATATATATTTATTTAAAGTGTCAGGAATAGTTTTTAGAGTTTTACTTCTTGTTTAAAACAAATGTCCCTAGGTAACGATGATATCAAATAATTTTTACATAATTACCTTATTTTTAAAGGAGCAGGATTAGCTGTTAATGTATCCACTAGCTGTGACAATTAAGACCGATACTCATTTAAGGTGAAGTCTAAGGCAGAGTTTAAGCCATCTTTTTATCACAGATATCAGTCGTCTGACATCAACACACTACCTAAACAGTAGGCATATATGCATAGAAATCATACAGAAATAGAGAAGCAGAACCCATATGGCTGCAATATGGTGCACCTAGAAGGCTAACTGTTAAATGAATATAATAGATCTACCTGTTAAGATCTGCAATTAAAAGCCCACTTCCGTGCCACTAGCTGCTATGTTAACCATAAATGTCATACTGACTGGCGAGAAAAAGTAAGACATTTATTCAGTTGGCTAGTAGGCAACACTTTACAAAAATATTCAACCAAAATGAAGTTCACCTACATTAACTCTCCTCAGTCATTCTAGTGTGCCACTTCTAGCATACTGCAAATCAGGCTGTTAGCAGCTACAGTACTATGGTTACTAATCTAGTTCATGTCTATGGTTAACCCCTCCACCACCCCCCCCTCCCAAAAAAAAATAGTGCCCCTCATTCATGCAAATAATTTTTAAAAGCTTGGAATGGTCACCTTGTTCCACAGTTTGGGGATTCTACAGATGGACATACTGGGATAATCCAGGTCCATATTTGAATACCTACCATACATCGCAGAAATAATGGCGTTTTCCCTGGTTTTGGGTCTCTTTGGGGGGTATAGCTAAACTGCAGAGTTGGTAAAAGTATTTTGCCAGTAATATATATTATTTTCCAATGAAAATACAATTTCTGATTATTCTCACATTGGTAATGCTTGGGCATGCACCTTGCCATACGATAGCACACAGTGACATCAGCAACGAAGCACGGTCCCCGGTGAGCCAATTTGAAAGGGAAATCAGCAGCAGTGGCTCTCAGTATTTCAGGGAGACTGCTGGTCTTGCACAAGATTGACTTAAAATATCTTTGACCCACATACTTTGTCTTTATGGACCGTGGAGGAAATGTGCTTAGCCCACTGCATTACTGAGTGATGAGAAGAATCCTTCCCATCTGACGGAAACTTCAAGAAAATAATCTCTGACGTGGCTGTTTTAACTTTGACACTAGTTTACTTTACCGAGGTCAGGAAGTGGGCAGAATACCATAAACACAAGGGCACTCAATCTGACCGGAGCTCATTAAAAGGCTTTCTGTGCCTTGCTAACATTTCGGTGCTGGACACCCACCCATTTATCGAGGTAAATTATTGGAAATGACTTGCCCCTGGCAAACATGGAGGAGGGTATCCCAGGACACACTGAAAGGGAGGTCAAGGTGTACGATCGTTCATACCTCATAACGAGTAGATGCCCAGAAAAATGTACGGGACGCTACGCAAGGAGAAGCTGGATGTTTCAATGAGACATTACTGAGAAAAACTTCAAGCACAGCATCCTTCCATATGCGTCTACTTAATTTCCCTCTGGCCCAAACTGGCCACAGCTGTTATAGGCATGATAAGCATTTCAGCATTAATTGTTCCATTAGCCCTGAATCATGGGAAGGAATGCAGGTCTGCATCACCGATATCCCCAGTCACACTGGATTGTGACATCTAGCAGACAGATCTGCTATCTTTACGGAAAAGAAGAAGTGGTATGGAGGATCTAGGAATGAGCAACAGCACAGGAGCATTGATGGGCCCTGAACCTTTCACAGAAGTGGTACATTTGATTGTGCTCTAAAAGCAGTCTGCCAGTATTGGTTCACAAGATGGATATAGTAGCTTAAGGCACAGAAAATGGTTTCCAGATCAGTGGAGACCTTGCCAGTTGTCCAGAAAACATGTTGCATAAAATATATAAAACCAAGTAAGTAATGGGATGAAGAAGATATACTGTACAAGGTATGACAGTTTTCAGGGGACACAGACCCAGCCCAATGTGCCACAGGCACTCCATATTATCACTGTCAGTGCAATCTCAACCATTACAAACTCCTTCATAAATATCTAAGTACATGATTCATCCATATTGCAGCCACTTATCCAGAACAGGTTGTAGGAGGGGCCTGGAGCCTATCCCAAGCAAAATGGGGCACAACAGCCTGGACGGGAAGTCAGTTCATTGCATGCACACATACACACACACACGCACACACACACACACACACACACACACACAGACCTGTACTCATATCCTTATGTGGACTCTCCCTTCATTTATATGGGTACTGTATAACCCTAATCCCAACTATGACAACATTAACCCCTACCCAGTCCTAACATTAACCATAATTAACCAAACAAAATACAAGTCTTTTGGTAAAAAATGGTCCCCTCAATATCAAAATAACAGGTTTTTATCACATTGTAGGGACATTTGGTCCCCACAATGTAAGGTATACCTGGACCACACACACACACACACACAAACTCATTAAAGGCGATTTAGAGATGCCAGTTCTTATAACTTATTTAAAGAACAGATGGCAGCCAGGATGACCAGGGCACACGGTAGATGGTGCCGTCCTGGGAGAGAACAGTGGTTCTGTACCTGTCTTGGTCTGCGCTGCGGAAGCGGGGCAGGATCATGTGGCGGAAGCTGCTGGTGCGGTCCAGTTTGGGCTGACTCTTGGCCCGCTTGATGGAGCCTTTTAACCTTCTGCTGAGAAAACTCTGGGAAACAGATAACACAGGGGAGGGGGTTAGAGTCAGGTGTGGCTACAACCCCAAACAGAAAGGGGAAGTGATGAGGGAGGTGTATGGGATTGGGGGGGGGGTGTTGGCTAGTCATGGTTTAAGATGGGAGATGAGAGAAAACGTATACTGGGGATTTAAACAGAGAACAGGCATGATAGTGAATTGAAAGAGGCACATTTAAAAGAGAATACAAAGTCAGGGATGGACAATTAAAAGAAAAAAGAATAATCACATCATAATTAGGTAAAAAGAAGGACTAGAAAGGTGTGTGGAAAATGGGGAAATGATTAAAGAGAAGTATATCCTCTGAGGGACAGCAATTTTTTTCAGTTAGACCCTGCAGTAGTATCTGCAGTACCTCAAACCAATCAACAGATGGCAGTGCTGCTCTATCGATACAATATAAGATCCACCTACAGTGTACAGGCATGCTGCTTCCCTCAGGATGGAAATAGGAGACTAAAATAGCATCTGCAGTATAACCCAATGAACAGTCAGTTTTTCCCCCTATATGTTGTTCTGTAAAAGAAGCGCTATTTTAATCACAATTGAAAATATAAAACTGTTTGGTACGTATCATCTCTGGCGGTAACTCCGCAGACGTGGGTTGAAGACCAACTGCTTTTCGGGCATTCAGTGTAGTGATGTGCACATATATAACTGCTCCTCAGATTCTCATAATTATTCATCAATTAGTGGCTGGGCTTTAAACCTGTCTTAACTGTTTTTTTTCTACATTGTAAAACTATGATTTTAATCAGTTGTAAACACATTCCACAATCATTTGAGAAATAAACATTCAAGGATAATTTCCAACACCTCAATGAAAGCAGAAAAGGGTATTGAGAATTGCTAGAATTGCAATCATATAAGCTGACTGTAACCATATTTGTAACTTTTCATACATAAGATTAAAAAATATGTTTTATCCATTGGTTAATTATCTCTTACTTTACTGATTGCCCCATTTCACGAGTATACGACTATAGCCGTCATCTGGTGTGATTTGCGGCAAATCCCTTAAATTGATCGTAAACATGTTCAGGAAGCAGGCAGCTAGGCTCTCACTGCAGCAAATCCTGTAAAATGCCAGACTTAAGTGTCAAGCTTAAGTGTTGTCTTCCAGCTTGAATTCCACCCAGTGGCTTTCTGATCGCTATGCAGCCTCTTCACTGCGCTGCAGAGTTTCCTTTAATTAACTTTGAGAAAGTGACTAAGATCAGCCTGGGCTGCAGACTGGCAGCTCTGCTAACTGGCTAATGAATGCAGATGCCTAACTGAAATGTCCGTCTGCGGCATACAACCAGATCTGAAGGAATGTATCACATTTGCAGCATAAATAAAAGACGGTCATATTTATTTTTGTTTTTCCCATTGCATTGGTCTTAGTCATGGGCCACAATGGAGAAAAGGGTGTAACACAACGTCTAACTCATGGATTCGACCCCACAATACTCTGGTTAGTATTCCCATTAATAAGAAAGGAAGAGGGCCAGAAAGAGAAGGAGGGTGAGAGAGAAGGCTGGGAAGGGGGGGCAGTAAAGTGGGGGGGTACCCACTGCTTTCTTGAGGCACTGAGAACAGGGGCATGTGAAGGAAGAAGAGAGGGTCAGAAAGGGAAAGGGAGCCCACTGACTGGAGGGAGGTGTGAGACGGGATGGGGGAGAGATGTCAGGCAGTGAGGTCAGGGAAGAGAGGTACTCACGGATTGTCGGAAGGGTTGAGGGGGGGCAGTGGGAGGGGTCTCCATGCTTGGCTGCTTCCCGGTAGCTATGCTCTTGCGGCGAGCGCGAGCGTGCTCTGAAGGGGAGAGAGAGAAAGAGAGAAAGAGAGAGAGAGAGCAAAAGACAGGGCAGGTGAGGTGGAGGGAAAGAGGCAGTAACAAAAAAAGGCCAGGCAAAGGTGCACAGAGATGGCAGGGTTAATTCAGAAACTGATATCCATAATTGGGGCTCATTTTTCTTTCTGGAAGACAGCAGGATGGTGGGAGCGGGAGAGGAAGAGTGTGTATTAACACCAGTCCAGCATGACATTCCAACACAGCCTTCTGTCAGACAAATGCTAGCTGGGGTGAACAGCTATGAACAAAAATGGGTACCTGCACTCGTGAGGCTCTGTGTGCGAGCCGGTTGGTTAGTGCGTCCGTATGTCACCGGAATGAAAACCGGCGGCAGCCACGCACATGACCCGCTACGTTAGAGAGGGTGTCGTCGGACAGGTGCAAGGAACAAAGGCACAAAAAACAAAAACGCTGTGTCGTGCAGTACCTAGATAATGGACTCCCTCGTTATTGTTCACCTTTCTTGCACATCCTGCCTCCCTGAATCACTTCTCCATCAGATCAGTGATAACCTCCTTGCATCTGGGAATATGAATCTGTTAGCACTCTCCATCGCTCCCTCATGCTCCTCTCTCTGGCTCCCTCTCCCTTTCTCCCACGCACGCCTTTTACATAATTCCAGTGGCACATTACTCGCTCTTCTCTCCTCATTCTGCTGCTTTTCTTCTCACTCTTTTTCACTGCCTCGTCCCCTTCCTTTCCATTTTCTCCTCCTCTCTGGCCTCGTCCGTTCTCCCTATGACTGACAGTATTCTGTTTCCACCACCACCACCCCCCACACCAGGCCCTAAAATCTCCAGCGGTTTGAAAGTCAGTCCTTTGAAACGTTTTGCATCCATGAAGCACAACTGGGGAAAAAAAACTTCATTCAGCAATGGAGCGATAGAAACCAGCGAAATTTCACTCATTTTGCCTATGCTAGCCTAATGTATCACCAAGGTCATTGCAAACACAACTCAAGCTCCTCCTGCAATGCAAGCATACAAACCCACATGCCCAATTAACAACAGATACACAGCAAACCCTTTCATTATCATTGATGTTATTCCAAATAAAGCCCTGTGATTCTGGCATGAGGAGGCAGCCCCCTGTGTGTAGCTGTCCAGTAGTTACTTGGTAAATTCAAATACATCAAATAATGCATACAAGTATTCATCATTTTATTCATGTGCAAAACAAGATAGGAAGTGTGCCTTATCCTGAATTAAGCTTTTATGCAATATGTAAAAAACATATTTTGAGTTGGTAGTGCTCTCCTGCAGTTTTCTTTGTGACCTTGAAATTTCTCAAGCCAATGCAGTTAAACATTCTGGATGGAAGAAAAAGAAAACATTTTTGCAATTTAAAAGAAATCCTGCACTGTAAGATGATCTCAGATCATTAAAAGAAGATATGAGCCAGTGAACACAAGGTTAATGAGAAGAAGAAGACCAAAATGACACCCAGCAGGCAGACAGTTAAATCTACTATAAAGATAACTGTTAATTATAATCATATAAATGGTTACACACATTCAATTTCACACTTATAAATTAATCAATGAAGTCTTTTCCCACATTTATCAATGAACTCTCGCCTTGCCTTGAAAAAACGATTCTATTTGTTGTTATGAAAAAAAGAACACCATGGGCCAAAAGTATTTTAAATGTGTCTCTATACAGATTGTACGTATTGTTATCATCCTATTTAAATTTTGCTGTTCCATTAACTATACACATACTAAAGATGAAACGGTATGAAAACTTAATTTCACAATTAGAGTGACCAAAATTATCATGGTTACCAATATTATCGCGATATTGTTAAAATGTGCTGAAAATGTTCAAAAAGAACTGATACACAACTTGAAATATTTTAACCAAGTTTTATACTGAACACCACAAATAAAATTAACAGCACTATGTACTTTTTGTTTGCATGCACATTAAAATAATAGTAGCCAACAGCTTATGTAAACATATGAGAAACATATCAAATGTGCATTAACATTAAAAATCTTTGGAGCACTGTCACTGCCATCCGCCATGTTTTCATTGACACAAAACAAACCTATGATGCATGCTGTGCTTGCGCACCTGCGTTTTGGAAGCTGTTGCTAACTTTGACTGATGCTGGACAGTATTTAACATATGTTTTTCAATCAACCATAGTTTTAATGATAATTAAATTTTGAAATAGTAATACTAACTGTCGGGAAGTTTACTATCGTTTACCGTGAAACCGGTAACCGTTTCATCCTTGACACATACTGTAGCCACAAAGCTTCATACAATATGCAAACCCACATCAAGTAATTTACCTTAAATTACAGGTCTACTCAGGCTTACAAGAACGCTCTTGCATTTTACATATAATTTCCTGATATGAGGACCCTGGGCACAGGAACAAATTTATTCTCAGCTGAACTCGAATATGGAAAACATAACTAATTTGCTTGATTGTACATACTTTTAATGTGGATATTTTGTGCACATGGTTAGTACCTTTCTTCCAAGCAATGGTTTATAACGATGACTGGAAAATGGGCTAATAAAGGATATATGCCAACACCAAGGACATATAATGCAACGCAAAATTATTCATACAGGAGGTATAATATGTCCAGTAAAATCCATCTCTCATTCTCCTTTTTTCAGAATTCTGGCTCTTTGTTTGGTTTCCATGGTAACAATTCCAAGTACCTTCCATTTCAGTCATCCATAGACATGTAACAGAAAAACCGAATAAGAATAGCACACAGAACAGAAAGCATGTAACACTGAACATGTACATCGAAACAGATACATATGTACATACATGTATACGTGTGTGTGTGTGTGTGTGTTTGTGTGTGTGTGTGTGTGTGTGTGTGTGTGTGCGCACATATACCCTAGAATCAATTTACCAGAGCAGAGGACAACATTTGAATACAGAAAATGTAGTTTATACGTTCTGGTAAGATTTAAATTATTTACAAATCTCACACAGATTGCAAATGCAAATAAAAGCACACTAATCTAAAAGGATCATTTGAACAATCAGTACCACATTATGGAACAGGCAGATAATTGGACATTAACAAAAATTTTCAAAAAACATTTTTTTCCAAATGAAATAGTTTCATGACATCTTAGTTACACTGAGGTCCAGTGTACATTGAAGATATGTTGTCTGATTGATTGGCTAATAATAAAGTGTGCATCAGTGTATGTTTGTGTGTGTCTGTGTGTGCATATGTGTGTGTATGTTGTCTGTTCTGAATGTAAATTTGATGTCAACCTGGAGTATGTGGGGGCAGTACCAGCTTCCAGCTACCTCGGTCAGAGAGGGAAGCGAGACACGGAGAGTGTGGGTGTAGAAAAGCTTGAAGTCATTTGCATTTTTGTTTATAGCTCATTGTTTTGGTAAAAATGTGCCCCAAGGTGCCATGTCCTTCAGAATGTATGCATGGGGACAAACTTAAAGCATTAATACAAACTGAATTTAGATGTATTACCATAATCTTAAATTTCTTGTATTCTTACATTTAATGTTTGTTAATGGTAATAATTCAAACAAATGTTGGTCGTACCAGATGTATTCAACAAAAATGCTATGCCTTAGTAGAGAAAGGTTAATAAAACATACAATATATGATGTACGTCTTTCCATTCTCGAAGTAAATAGCAACAGCCAATCATGGTAACAGCCATCACAGCATCAGAAAGGGTCAAAATTCACCCATCACAAAACAATCAGACAGGACAGGGTCTCAAATTCCCATGGTGTTCTTTAAAACAACAATTTACTAAATACACACAAAAACAGCATAAGCAAAAATAATTTCCAAAGTGTGCTTAAGCCTGTGTGAATTCATTTTACAGCTATTCTTAAGTCATCTTACTTACAATTTATCAACATATATAAGAAATATATTATTCAAACATCTTTAAAGCAGTTGTGATACCTCTTCATTTCTTAGTAATAACTCATTTTGTGATTGGCCAAAGTGAGCAACACAGGATGTACCCGCAGGTAGACCATTAACAATTATAAAAGACATACCTGATGGCAGAGGATTCTGGGAAATGAAATATCCATATAAATCACCTATTACTGAACTCCAAAAAGCCATCATCAGCCATATCCTCATTTTCAGGTTCACAGTATCACCATTATTGCATGTATAAATTCATCTAAGCTCTTATGAATATAACATTTTTTCATGATCCAACCCAGATTCAAAGCTTCATTCATAAGAATGTGATAAGAAAACATGCAAAAAGGGAGATTTTGTGCCTACCTATAAATGTTGATCAGAACTAGAACAGGACTCCTGGTTTCTTGAGAACATTGCCAGATATTGTGAGTTTTTTTGTGTTTGTTCCTCCTGCCTGCTCTATTGCTCAGAGACAAGGTGAAAAGTCCCTTGATTGAATGTCCAGAGTTAGTTTTTTTTTCCTGAGTTTCTTCTTTTATTCTTCACTTTCTTAAGCCCGGAATATATATTGAACACAGTTATGATTCAATGTGAATGTGTAAAACTGACTGTACTTTAATCTATTTATGTATATTTCTTCAATGTATGCATGATCTACTCATGTGTCAGGACTGCAAAATATGCATGTATGTATGGTTTAAAAGCTGCAGCCATACTCCACATTATGTATGTTTGCTGAAAAAAAGAAACAATGAACTGAAAATGCTGTAAATATACTCTAAAGGGTGAGAATTATAGTTTAAGCTCTTGTTCTTAGAAAGAAGGATATTTAAAAATAGGAATGTAGTTTGAAAAACAGCAAAATAACTGCATATAACGTAAAACTGTCAAATTTAAGCTGTCACGTTATTTTTATCACTTGTTGTATAACTATATACATAAGCCAATGAAAATCAAGTTTAATGGCTTTTCTGCCCAGGATATCCAAGTGCTGTACACAGTAATAACATTCCTTTGCATGTTCATTCAATTACCCACGTAACATTTAAACAGACAGTATCCTAACACTATATATTTTCAAATAAAAAATATTATAATTAAATAAACATTTAATTATCTTAGTTTTTGTCGAGGCTAAATTGATTATCAGTAGTATGTTGTCAATTAAATCCCGTGGATATAGATTTGGTATAAAACTAATTGAAACTTGCTTTCAAAACAATAATACATATAAATATAAAACTGTGAAAGGAACACAGCAGTTGTAGAAGGTTCAGCTATTCAAGAAAGAAGATTTCACGTTCCCCCGATTATGAGACGGGTACAATACAGCTACAGGATAACATTAAGCACGTAATTTATATACATATTTAAGAGGTTTGATTCATAGATTATCTGACCTGTAAACTATTAAACGCTCGAACAATATTGCAAATCTGAAATAGTGAATGTTATAATTCTTCAAGGATATAAGGTTCATTCTTCCACCTCCCCCCTTCCATGCTCTCCAGCACCGGCAGCGGCTGCTCCGCGGCAGGCAGTCTCGCTGAGAGCTCAGTAGCCCCGGCCTCTCCCTGATCCTTGTCAACTGCTCCCCTGCCCCCGACCTCTTCAAAATTTACACGCTGAGTTAGGATCCCGCTGCAGTTTCCAGGATAATCTACCGTATATTGTCTGTGGCGAAATTCTCTCATGTTTTGATTGTATTATGTATTTAAATTAGTCTCCTGTTGTAATTATAGACTGTTTTGCAAAACGGATATCCTTCGTATTTTCTAATCATAACAGTTATTACTGAAACCAGTAGTCAAATGCCTTGATTTTTTGATTAGCCTAATATTAGAATATTAGAGCGTATGGCATTTTACACTTTTCATCTGCCTCAAGTTGTTTTTTTATCTGCTATAATATATTTTAGATATTTGAAAATATCGGCACATTAATTATGCTTTTGTTGGAGACCATTCTCACGCATGAATCTTCACGATCATCAAAGCTAGATTGCGTGTGTGTGTGTGTATGTGTGCAGCTTTGCTCTTCAGTGTATATCAGTGCGTCAACTAGTGTGTCTATTTCTTCAGCTCCTGAGTCCGAGAAAGCAAAAAAATCCTAATGCAATCTTTCCGTCGATAATTTATCTCTGTGAGCTCCCACGCTAGAGAGGGATGTGACAGGAGGGAGTTTCTCCGCAGATCAGTTATTTTCTCGGGAAAATCTTGAGCAGCAGTCCGTCAGTAATGCGCAGATCTCCATCGCTCATTTCCCCAGAGGCAAAAATTAAGCAACGTCAAGAAAACTATGGCACGTCTCTAATTGAAAACAATAACGTAGTTTTCGGGAATAGTATCCAAAGGCTTAACACGTTCCGCTTCCCTTTTCTTCTGACGCTTGTTTCATCTTCTTCGACAATCCGCTCCTCGCGTTTTGTAGATCATTTTTTTGCGGCTGTACACCACAGATTTGGTCGACACTACAGTTTACAGGTGTATTTGGTTGAATAAATGATATTACCTTTCCTTGCCATCCCCCGCTTTTGATTTTAATCGCTGTCAGTTTCGAGAAGGGCGGGGATATAGTAAAAAGGGGGAGCAATAGAGTAATGGGATGCAGAATGATTTTAAGTAGCCTACTATACAAGGGATCCTTGGTGATCGCTAGCTCCCTCTCGCTCTGTCTCTCGCGCTCTCTCTCCCTCGCTCTCCCTCTCACTGTTACACACAGACACACACGCACACACACAGATGAGCGAAATGTAAAGCTAAGGGGATGACTGTGTACTAATTTAAGTTGTAAAGCCAAATATATACTGCATACTTGTATACGATACAAGCTGCATTTTTTAATTTTATTAGCATAGTTCGCCTTAATGGCGTAACCATACTGACTGTAAGGAGAGGACGTAAGGGGTTGCTCCATTAAACCATGCCCGGTAGAACAACATTCGTTTATCTAAATAATATGGTTTTCAATTGACTGATTTGTATTAAAAAATGTACTTCCCAATTAGCCTAACCTTTCATCGATATTTACTTATTGCAAAATTAGTGTTATCAATAACGTAAATAATCTATCAATTAACGTTCACCCCTCTCGAGTCGCAATATGTGTAAATTATTTACTATGTAATATTTATGTGCATAAAGATCAATAACTGGTATCGATTGATTAGTATTGACAAACATTACATTGTTGTGCGCGTATACATTACAGTACTTAAAATATTTAATATCTAACCCGTCATTATATTCTCCAATGGTTGTGTCCAATTTTGAGGATTTTGTCGAAGTTACTTGGATTCAACCAATCACAACGGATGGGGGACCATGTATATCGCTGTTCTTGTTACTATGACAACTATAAACCCACGGTTACAACCTCTTAACCCTTAACACTATCAATGAAAGGAGTGGGTGGGAAAATGAAAGGAAAGGTAGTTCTAGTGATATTGATGAATATTAGAAAATATTAATTGAAAAGTATATTTATACAGGGCAGGACAAGATTTAACCATAAGGGGAAACCTACCTTAAAAAGTAACAGTACTATTGTAATAGTCACATTGTGATGGTTACATTTTCTGAACCCTGTCTCTAGTGCTCTCTCTCTCTCTCTCTCTCTTCAGCAGTGTCTGTCTGCTCTGTAATTATTACCATGGTTACCATCAGTGATGTGATTCCAGTCCCTTTAGAAATGTATCTTTTCCTCCTAATTTTCCTTCACTTTTTTATTTTTCAGATCTCTGCACTGCTGTATAACAAAAACCATTTGTCTCTGAACATTTTCTTCTGAGCCACATATCACTTTCTTCACGAATGCCTTTGACCTTTTGCATTCTTAAGTTCAGCTCAGCTCAGTTCCACTCAGTGATGTTGTAGTAGCATGGTAGACATGCTTATTAATATGGATGCACATGAATCTGGCACACTTCTATATGGCTTTCCATTATTGATTAAACTATTATGGATTGAAATTGGGAGACAAATTTTAGACGTGGAGCATGTTTGTGCTATTTATCTTACCTTTTCATTTCACTGTCCTGTTTCATTCTTTAATTTTTGCCATAAAATAGTATTTTAGGTTTGTACAGTATTTTCAGTACAAGAGAAGACAAAGAATGGAAGAAAAAAATCTCTTGAACACAGATTATGTCACATATCCTAGTCCTGTTCTACTGTATTTGGACCCTACAAAACCACCGTGCCAATGTAAAATGTTCCTCAAGCAACAGAGCCATGGCTCAAGGATTAAGGGACGTCTCTGGGAGACATATGTCCTTCTTCGGGGCAAATTGCTGTGAAAGGATCTGCCGTTTAGTCAAAATTTTGCAGCTTCCCTCTACATTTCTTTTTTCAGGGAAGCAGTTCGGGTTAAAAGCCTGGCACGACAGCAGTGCCACAGTGGGGCTTCCAAACCCACAACCCTAACCTCTCCTCCACACTTCTGCCCAACAGCATCCACTGGCAGCAGAACAAATCCTCCTGCCAGCTAGAAGTCACATGCCAGCTCTCATCAGCCGAGATAGACCAGCCACCACAAGCTTGGCTCCTCACAGTATCAGCTTACCGGCTTCGCGGTACAAGATAATATGTTCGGGGTTCATTTTTCTTTAATTACTATTTATCCACGCACTTTTGACCTGAAAAGATGTAGCTACCATGCACTGTTATGCTGGACACTGTAAGGAACATTCCTGTGATAAACACTGCTCGGATACCCCCTACTGTTATTTCAATTTGCAGTCTTTTTTCCTCATTTCTACATATGTATTACAGCGATGCAAAGACAGAAACAGAGAGGGGAAAGAAAAAAAACATGGGCCACTGGGGCGGAACATAACTGGCGTCGCTCCGTCGCACAAAAGACGGTTTCAGTCAGCCAGGGCACCTCGGCTGCCCGCTGAAAACACACCTCCCACAGACCCGTTAGGTGTCTGCGGGTTGCCAGTTTGCCAGCGAGAGACGCCTCTCCCGATCTGCGCCGGCTGTCCCGCGTGACGCCGCGCAGGGTGGCGGTGTGTAAAGAGAGCGGCCGGCTTGGCAGGGGCTGCATGCGGGGAGCGTGAAGCCTGGCCTCCGAAGGTCTTCAAGCAGGACGCTGTGCACGGCTTGGTCTGACGTGGAATGGACCAAGACGGAGCGAAGACCGTGGAAGTCCGAAAAAAAAATTATACATTTTTTAAATTGATGACAATGGGACGTGATTTTCATCTAAGTATATTGCAGTTAGATCAATCGATCATTTCGGTTGTCAAATGACCAATGAGGAGCGAGTGTTTGAGGATAACCAAGTCATAGAAGCAGC
>JAAGVU020000129.1:16224306-16236010 GCA_011763525.2 Mormyrus iriodes
GTCTTACAAGATACATTCTTTACAGGTCATCTATCTATCTATCTATCTATCTATCTATCTATCTATCTATCTATCTACCTACCTATCTATCTATCTATCTATCTATCTATCTATAAAGTGGAATGTACTTTGTTGTATATGCCTTCGTGCTTTCCAATGTCCTTTTGACGACCCCTTGGTGACAGGCATCCTCCTGTTTGAAGGCATTAAAAGCCAGTTCAGGCCAAGGACAGGAGCACATGACATGGGGAATTTGGGAATGCTTTAGTACCGGTGATTCCCCTTAATAGGACAAAGGAAAGAGCATTTCTGTCAAAGAGTGACACTGAAGCAAAATGTTAGTATTGCCAGTATTCATTCTGACCAGGTAGCCAAGCTTTAAAGACATCTTCCTTTCAGATGTCTTACTGCTAAACCAGAGAACTGTAAAGCGCATAATTATTGTGATTGTTTCTGTAAATTTCTAAACTAAGATGAATAATTAGCCGGCAAGAATCGCTGCTAAAAGGCTCACAGAAAAACATCACAGTGCTCACACAGAAGGATTTTAACACCTTCAAATGTCTTCAGCCTTCATCCAAAGAGTCTCTCATAGACTTTACACTTGGTTTAACTGAACACACTGAAACTTCCTGAGGACAACAGAAGCATCTTCTCATATGAACTGACAAAGAGATGACAGGATTGAAGGGAGGGCATGTGCCCCCCCCCACTAAGTACTGAAAGAGAGAAAGGAAAATTGTACTGCAAGTGGACACCACTGGGAATGTGAAGCTGAATTAGCTATACCTTCCAGTATTCACATGTAACCTCCACTCTCTGGATGGTCTTGGAGGGAATACTACGCATGTCTTGATTCTGGATTCAGCATTGGGTTTCAACCCTTCAAGACCCACATTCTGTAATATTTTATGAAACACCAGAAAGACCTATCGCCAGTGTACTCAGTGTGAAACAGGTAAGAAGTGTGCATACTTTCATAGTTCAGTACAGTTATACTCATTTATAATCATACTCTGTATCACTGCTGTCGACGATAAATATAAATTAAACACAAATTTTGGCCTGGTGGTGCAAAGGAGGAAACCCTGAATGTTGTCTGCAAAATCCAACAGACATCAACAGCAGGCCAGCACAATAATCTTCAAGCTATTTTTGCTTAACTGCTATGTAGCAAAATAGATGGAAGAGAACAGAGAAGTATACTCAACCGGATGGAGGCAGATGGTACAGAGATGGAGACTTCAGCTGCCTAATTATGAAATTTAGGTATTTTAGAGAACAGATAATACATTTGATATGGAAATTAATACAGCTGGCTATCCACCAAGTGAGACTGTCCTTGATCCTCTCATAAAGGTATCTGGTTACATTTACTGAAGTATGTGTATGCTTAATAGAAGGCTCTTTGCTCGAAATTTAATTGTAATACACAGTGATGGGAATCATGAAATCCTATATGCTGAGATAGAACAATGACATCTGAGATGGCCACTCATTGTTTGGATTTTTCATTTCTGATGGGAACAATCAAGTCCAGTCTGGCACTGTAATATTCTGTCGAGTTGTTAGCTTGTGTCTTTTCAGAGTAAATGTGTCTCAGTCGAAATAAGGGCTGTTTTGTAAGCTTATGGTCCTGGAAAAAAAAAAAAAAATCAGTGTTGGTATGCCTGGCCAGCTCTGGGAGAGTGCTGGGGGGACGTGAATCAGCCCTACTGAGAGTGAGCACCCGTCCACATGCACAGCCTGTCAAAGTAAGAGTCCCCACGGGCGCACGTCCGGGTCTCTGTGTACAGAGGCCCCCGCGCCCCCACCTTTTCGGGGGCTTGCTTGCTCACCGATCTCGGGGTGGTGCCTCCCCTCAACGGGCACGCTGACGGTCCGGCGCAGCAGCTTGTTCCTGTGCGGCTCCGAGCGACGCTCTCGCATCAACAAGGGGTGGACCTGTGAGTCCAGAGAGAAGGGGGTGGGGGGGGGGGGAAGTGGGTCAGCCAGAGAAGCAGACGGGTCGGCGGGTGCCTGGCCTACAGACATCTTGGATGTCAGTCGGGTGGGTCACGTTCCACCTGAGCTCCAGCTGAGCTGAGATGCAGTCTGTGGTACACGCAGGCAAAAAATCTGCATTTTTTTTTTACACTTGGCTGAAAAACCAGAGGAAGCTCCTTCAGCTCCAGGAGTTTTACAGCTGGTAAAATAGCCCTGAATATATCTACCATGCCCTGAGAAACACAGTCCTGAAATGGGAGGCACACGAGCTATGCCAAATACGGCTAAAATCCCAAAAATATGTTGCATATGCAGGACCAAGGGGGATGGGGGGTAGTATCCCCCAATATATAATTTGGCTTCATTCATCCCCCGCCCCAAAAATTGACCTATACATTTAAATTGAGTGCCTTCCAAAGTTAAACTCTCTCCTACGCCATTGTGCATACGATACACAGTACATTCTGAAATACAACAATATGCAGATACTCAAAGAAATATTTTAGTAAGGTATCGGTGATAGAAAGCTGTATGTTTAAGAAACAGAAGTGACAGATGCAGTGTTGGTGGTGTGGCAAAGGTATCACACTTGTCCAGTGTTGAACTGTGACCACTCTGCGATATTGGATATTTTTGTAATCAAGTAACCAGGATATCAGAAGAAAACCTCAATTTTTTCACACGGGTTTAATTCAATCTCCCACCCACAAATGTACTGATGGTGCAAAAGGTATTATTCAAGACCTTTAGAAAACTGAGAAACTCGCATTACATTTACATTTCACAATTCATGTCTTCAAAAACTATTCATTACACTAGCCCCACATAAATGACTGTTGGTTTCTGACACGGCCCTGTGCTGTAGAAAAAGCTGAGGTCAAGGATTGCTATCTGAGTTATTACTATTTCACACAGCTGCCAGCGGACTAAACCTGGAGCTGCACAATGGAGGGTGACTAAACGCTCTTTTTCACAGGTAAACTGGGTGGATGAACGATGTGCATTCCAGAGTTATCAATGGAGCCGGGCGACAGCTGGGGAGCAGGCTGGTGTCTCCAGGCCGGGTCAGTAAATGATGAAGGTGGCCATGTTCAATATTAGTATATCCTATCGGGATACAACTGCTGGCCATCCTTTCAATGGAGTGACACATGCACAGGCAGAAGTCACCAGATTCTTTCCTCATACAGAAAAAGATTCCAGGAGACACATCGCTCATTGAGCACAGCTTTAATAGTAACTCCAGTTACGATCCTCATCAAAGTCCAAAAGCTTACGGAGATGGACCTTCTATAGTTAAACTTAATCAAGAATATTATTACAGAATAAATTGAGCAGCCCAATGCGATTTGTCATTTTCCATAAAACGTTTGTAACCAAGCTGCAATGAAGAGAGATCCCTACTAAAGGATTATTACACAGTATAAATTCTTCATGAACTGAAATAAGGTAAAATGGGCCACACAAACAAATCTCTTCACCTAATTAGTTGGGCTTTCATTGAAGCATTTATTTGGTGAGATGTCCAATTTTACCTCATATATTATTCATAACGGTGTCTGAATATGCCACTCCCAACACCCTAAAAAAGAACAACATTATTTTAGCATTTAACCTGAGTACTGATTTGCCGTCGCCTCCTTAAAGAGACCGGGGCTCCATGAATCACCTTTCCACTCACCGACAGCCACTGGGAATATCATCCTCTCACGGCAAAATAAATAAATAAAAAAAAGCCCAGAGTCAGAGGGGCGTTGAATCAGCACCATATACAGTCAGAGCTAGCTTTCAAGGACCTTGAGAGACTTTGCTGGGGATTGCTGCTGGCACAAAGAAATCATTACCATTGGAAATATGTGCTGGTTACTATGTTCTGGCAGTGTATTTAATTACCCAGTTGGGTCAGTTGGTAAGTTCTAATTAATCCAAACGGCCATGTGTTCAAGGTATTCAGGTTTGAGAGCCATAAAAAAATCCCCAGGTTGCAAAACCTACACAACATTTGCACCCAGTGAAGCTATTACATTACTGTTTATACTTAACAAGTGTGACGTTTCAAAGAGGCGACACTTATGGGCATCCATTGCTTGGAAATTATGTGATTTATTGGAAGAAATATAAGGAAATCTGTCCAAGTAATTTTTTGGAAAATCAATCAAAGGAAACAAGAACGAATAATATTTCCCAGCACACCAGAAGATAATTTTTAACAGGAGGTCAGTTCTTCACCATTACTGCAATCTATCACTGTGTTTCATATGGAGAGGCTATGGATACCTTGGGGAGGCAGGGATAGTCAATCTCGATTCTATTGATTTAACTTCTAGTACAAATAAAGACCTTGATAAATTAACATCATGGTGAGAACACCATTTTGTCCCTGGAGCATGGGGAAAGCCCCTGAATCTTAGAGATCTTCAGTTAAAGAACCTACTTTTTTTCATTTGAGTATCTCACACTTCATACTGCTCCATTAGACAAAATCCAGCTCTTTCCGGGGTCACCAGCTTCAAGCAGCCAGGAGAACGTCAGATTCTAGCTTTTGTTTTCTGGCTTTCCAAGAATAGAATTCCTAGCTTCCCAAGCTTCCCTGATCTGCAAATTCTGCCAGGGAAACGCAATTCTTCAGAGAGACAAAAGGCACCATATGGGCACCAGTGAAACACGGTTTTGACAGCTTCTGATTTGTGGATTCCCGGTATGAGGACGACACAGGAAGTAAGTGGGTGGGTATATATTGGGAGAAGCAGCTATGGGGTTCAGTTTAAAATTGGTCCAGTCCATGACTCCACTAACACTGACAAAGATGAAGCATGAGAAATTTTGAAAAGCTTCTGTATAATAATAGCTCTTGCCCTTTTATTTTTCACAGACTGTTATTTATGTGTGAAGACTGAACACTCTTACCACAACACCTGATGCTGAACCTAAGAAATATTGACTTAGTACAGAATTGATACCAGGATCAGTATACTAATTCAGAGTAGAATTGATTTCTGGAACAATATATTAATTTATCGAGGATACCTGGAACAGGTTATGAATTTACAGTAGGGAAGAAATGATCCATGGAACATGACATGAAGTTATCGCAGAAATCTGATACTTATAAAGCTAGCAGCTTATAAATTTAGAGAGGAACTGATACTTGGACAATTATATTCATTTAGGACAGAAAGAATACCTAAAACAAGTTATCAGTTTAGGAAAGAACTGATATTTGTCACATGATCTTAATTTAGGGCAAAACTGATATATGAAACAGGTTATCAGGCTAGGGAAGAATTGATGCATGGAACAGGTTCTTAATTTAGGGAGGAATTGATTGCTGAACATGTTACCAGTTTAGGAAAGCACTGATACACGAAACATGATGCTAATTTAGGGTTGAACTGATACCTGGAATAAGTTTACAATGTTGAAAAGTACTGATACATAGAATATAACGTAGATTTAGTGCAGAACTTATATCTGGGACAGGTTATCAAATTAGGGAAGTGGATTTCTTTTTCTTTGCTTACATCCACCATTATTCCTGAAAAACTTCACACCTGCTCCAATGGCCCAGGAAGTAAATTATCAGTCTTAGATGAACAGCAGCCACCGCCTAGAAAGCCATGAGCCGTAAACCTGGGAGGAGGGGCTCCCTCTAACTGGCACAGGGCACGGCGAGGCACCACAGGAGTCGCGCCATATGCCACAGCTGCCTCATCAGGTCCAGCTGCGCAGGGATGCGGCGAGGTGGAAGGAGCGACAGGTGCGTCATCCATTACACCCTAATGGGCACAACCATTCGCTGCCAAAAGCCAGCTCCTCCGGCTCCCCGCCGACCCTCTGCAAACCCGAGGTCCCTGGGCCCGTGTCGCTCTGGCTCCGCCGAGTTACCGCACGATTTATCTTCCGGCATTAGCGAACGTTCCATTTTAGGCTGACTCAGAAGGGTGGGGAAGCAGTATAAAGCATATGTTTCTTAGGCTCCAGAAAATCTGTGAGCTGTTTATTGTCACTCCTGATCCAGCTGCTACTTTTCATTAGTGTGTAGATGACACAGCTTGTCTGAACCTTCAAATGGTCCAAAGCTCTTCCAACCCTAACCTTGGCCTCAGTTAAAGAGTTGTGAATAGACAGCTGACCAGTGACACACACATGTCCAGTCAGGTTTTGATCCAAGTTGTATTTAAGGCCCTCACTCCTTCCTTACGTCCACTCCATGAAGGCTCCCAGTCGCACTGAAGAATATCAATATCATTAATGTCTGGTCAGATTTGGGGGGGGGGGGGTTGTACAGACAGGCTTGAAGCATATACACTAACAGACTCCAATAAATGCAGTATTCAGAATCTATAATAGAAGATTTAATATGCTTTTATACAGCATGTACTTCTATCAAGCACCCATTTTAAGGAGAATACTATGAAACTATACTCACTAGGGACAAATTATTGAATTAATCAGGGAACAAAATGTGTGTAATTATCTTTCTAATGGATGTTATAATTGAATTTATCAGCCTACTCCTATTTTACATGTTACATTGGGGATACACTTCATGTATTTACGTAAAGAAACTTTCTGCTGCTCTATTTGATCTGTCAGCATAAATTTTACTGTACACTGTGTGTTTTGAGGTCTGTGTTTAATTGCATTCCCATTGTATGATTCCATCCAACTATCTTCCAACTATTTATCTTTGTCAATATCACAAGGGGTCTAATGCCTATTTCAAGTAACACAGGACACATTACAGAGGAACACCCCGGATGGGATGACCCACCCAAGTCCATTGCAGGGCAACATACTACTGAATCTTGTCAGATATTTTAAAAATTTGTTCATAACTTTATTCAATACATAGCATAGTGTGTTCCTAGTCAATATTTAATGATAAGTATGCAGCTTACATATAACCAGACCATCCACCGAATCAGATGGGCTCCCAAGGGTCATACATGTGTAAAAATACCAACTTATCAGAAGTGTTTATGCATTCTGACACCAGTCGCTACAGGCAAAACAACATGGTTCTCCATTGCTGATATGTGCGACTATTTATTCAGTACCTGCATTTTATAAGGTATGAGTGTGTCAGCTTCAGAGCAACAACTAGGGAGAAATTTATTTCACACTGCGAATTGTTTTGGAAAATAATTCAGCTGTAGCCCTTTATGTGTATGTAATAACACCACTTGCATGAGAGCCAAGTAACAATGCTGCAATGCATGCCCACAGTAATGCGCACAAGACATGCGTTTACAACCCCCCCCCCCCTCCCATTTGTTTGTCGTTGCAGAATTTTGTCAGCCTTGCTCCTCCTGGTGGTGACTGCAGTGACAACAGCCTGCAGAGCGGATCAAAATAAAAGGCTGTAAGCAGAACGGCGGAGGAGGGGGCCGAATGTTGATGGCTTGAATGCGTTCCAAAGATTTTTAAGATGATTTGAAAGTAAACGCCTCCTCTGCATTGATTTCTTTCTTGAATCAACGTACGGCCCAAAGATTCTGACTTACCTCTCATCTGTTTCTCTTACACGTGTGTAATTAGGCTGTACACCGCGCTAAAACATTAATTACAGAGCGGCCCCATCCTTCTCAGGATCGCCTTTCACCGGTGAACCACATCCAAATCATTCCCGTTATATCAAAGTGGAACAATCAAAAAAGCATGCAGCAAAGGAGGGTGAATAAATGTCAGACTAATTACAGCAGGTTAACTGCAGACAAAAGCCAGTAATAGTTTAGCTTATGGAAATAAACAAGGCTGTGCTTTTCTTCCTTCTAATGCCTAACATTAGAAAAACATGGAAAAGCCCTGTGTTTCTCAATGGCTCAGTACAAATCCATAAAGCGTAATCTCCTTTGCCACCACCAACCACACTGCTCCTAAAAGGAAACGCTCTGATAGACTTCATATTTCGGACTAAACAATCATGTGTGTGCTGTTTTTCCAAAGGACAGCAGCTAAAAAAAAGATCTGAATATGAATGTCTGGCTATTATCTCACATAACCACCAGGAGAGTCGCTCATATTCACCACATGAGACAAATGACACATATAAATATTTTAGGATCATCCAGAGAGGCATAATGACTGCCAGGCGGTCACGATTGATTTAAACCTGTTCAAAGTACTGTCTAATCTGAGCACTCGAAGGTATGGATGATAAAGTGGGAATAGATTCCTGCTAAATGATTTCATCCCTGTCAATTCCAACAGGGACCTCGATCTGATTTCACATTCAGCGTCACTGACTGTAATTGTGGTAAGTGGTAACACTAACATCAGTACTAGACGAAGTGTGACTCACAGTAATACCAATCATACGAGTGACTAAAGTTTGCCTAGCCCACCCAATGTCCTTCCTCAGTAAAATGAAGCTGTCCGTGATGAGCGTCACCCCCACCCATTAAAAAGGAAAAAAGGCATGATGTGCCGAATCATTAACACGGCGGAGAACCAGTGTGGAGTGCAGCGTCAGAATGTACCTCCTCCTGGTCTAACATATAGAGCTGATTTCCGGAAATCATATGCAGACGAGGGTTCAGGTCTGGATGGTCGTAGGAGGGAGCAAGGGATGGGGCACGGGGTCGATAGGAAGGGGGAGCAGCACACCTCGCATCTGCCGGGTAGAAAGAGAGAGACAGAGGGGAAGAAGCTGTGTTAGCTATTATTGGCCAGTCCTACTGAGGCAAAAAACAAAAGCAAACACTTTTCACAAGTACTTAAAAACTATGTAATACTTATACACATAATAAAATATATTAATCACCAAATAAACTAAAGAACAGCTGCAAACTATAACAAAAACACAAAAAATGTAAGAACAAAATATGCTGCTAATAACTGAACCCATACATTGCAATAATAAAGTGGAAGTAGGAAATGTAACATAGCAAATGTATAGCCCAATTGCAGGTAGAATACACTGAGATGAACGTGTGGCATGAGGTGACAGAAAGCTGGTGCTGAATGTCCTGAATGTACTGAGGCTATACAGACCTACGCAGCATGGCGAAGGTTAACAATGAACGCCAAAGGTGATAAGTGATATCCAATACCACGTTTTTGTTTGTTCCAGAACTAATATGAACATCCATTTTGTGTTGCTGACTAGTGCATTACAGTTCAGTGTGTGCTCCAATTCCACGCACCTCTAATACCAATCTAATGCTGTTGCATTTCAGGACCACGGAGAGCACAAGTACCGCAGGAGGTTCTGTAGGACACAAATTCAGATACAATTTGAATGTGAAGAGCATAACACAGATGAAAGACCAAGTTTGAATCAAAAAACACATAGAGCACAAACAAACTTCAATAGATAGAAATCACACATATTTTTGAAGTGTTCTTTAATTGTAGGACAGATCTTCTAAATATAATTTTTTAATAATTATTTTTTTTGAGAATCCTCTTTTTAAACTATTCCAAAATAACTTTTCACTGTAATCAGGTTTTGGGAAGCGTTTTTTTTTCCCTTTAACAGGGGAATAATTTTTTCTCAGTGACACGAAGAACAGAGACACCCAGGAACCAATGACCTGAGTACTGTGCCCTCTCCTGCGAGACTTGGCTGACACAGCTGTGATATTGCAGGGCTGAACCTGAAACTTAGCAGAATGTGACGAGAATGGTCTTGATTACGAGTTACAGAAAGTCCTCGGAAACACCTGTATTGTATGGAAAATAATAAATTAATATGAGACCTTGTACGTATTTGAGAGTAGTGCCCCACTCATTACCTGAAGATGACTTTATTCTCCATTATACAATTCAGTTGTAAGATTTGAATCTGTGGGACAAATATGTGATATATTATTGGGGTCCTGCCCTCATACGTGTTAAACCTTCTGTATTACTCATAATTTTTCATAGTAGCTAAAATAGTTATACAACTATGCCGGGCATAATACAAGAAAGCATTAAAGCATATTAAAATGATGCTTTCTTCTGCAATATTTTCACATTAAATTCATCAGGGTCCCATTATGATGTAATACAAGCTATTCTGATTATATTTAATTGAACTGCCTGCATCCAAAGGCTCACTTCAGTCTATAAACTGCTTATCAAGCTGGAATCACACATGAAAGGGATTGTCTGTTAAGCTGTTCATTAACGAGCCTGGATTCCACACCAGTGGAGGAGTGGCAGGAAGATACGTAACATTCCACAAACCCCGCAGAGTTGTTGCGGAGAGGAAAACCTACGGGAGGTTAACGAGCTTTTCCATTGGAGAAATACACTGAAGAAGTCCAGGAAGACCATGAAGACCACTGGTATGAACAAAGCATATAATCAACTAAAAGAGGCAGCTCAATGTCTGTCTACAAGAAAGAAACACATTCCAGGACATTAACCAAATGCATATCCTCTCTGCAAGTGGCATATAATGATTCAGTGTCACATGCTATAGTCATATTTTGCACCTCCTTCCCGTAAGACCTCCCATCACATACGAAAACCCATACTGTTTACAAACAAGACCAGGACAGACTTCTCAGGGGTACAGTGACTGAGAGATGAATTCTCTGAAGAGGTAAAAGGTCAGGAATGCGATGTCACATTTTCAAGCATCAACCACTTTCTGCTGAATCGGCAAAAAATCATCCTCTGCATAACCGGCAGCCTGCGTTACACAGCGCACGCATGACCCTGGATTTACCTCCGCCCATAAAATACACTACGTTCTGTATTGCGCTGCTCTTCTGCTGGACATGCTGCGGCAAACCAAATTAAAATCAGAGTATTAAGCCGATCCCTCCCTCCCTGCCTAATTAAGCTGAGCTCATGAATTTTTATTTTGCTTATAAAGAGGCTCAAAGAAAAAATATATACAAAACAACTGAAAAACGAATCAGACCAAAACAATTTTGGGAGTTATTACTAATAAATTCATAATTCTAATTTTAATAGCAGGAGAGTGGGGATCAAGGATGACATCAGAGCAGCCTCACCTGAGAAGCTTGCACCCCTAATGAGAGCGGGATAAACGTGTTCACAATGCAACAAAACAACAAGCTTAAAACTGTCCTGAAAGAAGAAGGTTACAGGGCACGGCTGCAGCTAAAAGATATCGGGAGAACGTCATCTTTGCTGGTTTCATGAGGACTCTAATAAATACTTATGAAAACTTTTGTTTCATATAGCTCTGTTTCTACCATGTCTGTCTTCTGAATGGCAGAGAGAGGAAAGGGTACATTTTGAAAAGGATGCTGTTACTGTGTTATACATAATGGCATATTGAAATTTCATGCATATTTGATACACACGTACGTATTTGTGCTGTTCGGAGCCTTCTTTGACGTTTAGAAAGCATCAGCCAGTTCCCAAACAAGCCAGCCTTACTCATCATTGTCCTTATGGTAACCAACATGGTTATACTGACAATTCACATTGCTGAGTTCCACATTGTACTAAAAATGGCTGTGCAAATCCTTCCCAAGGAGGATAGTTCACAAACAGGCTGACCATGGCCAAATTCCAGGGAAAGATTTTGGGTTATAATACTCCAATGAAACAAATAAAGCACCAGCAGACACACTCTAATATTATCTTGCATTGGTAACCATAAGAGCAAGGATATATGTGAGTGAGCACGTTTGAAATAAATTTGGCGTGATATACTTTAAATGTCACTGTTACTGATTTTAATTAATATTTTTATTTCTTTCTTTAAAAAAAAATACATATATATATATATATATATATAAATTGTTAA
>JAAGVU020000129.1:16243174-16265524 GCA_011763525.2 Mormyrus iriodes
CTGGGCCAAACACATTGGGCTGACCTTGTGTTTACAAATTTATTATGTATTTATGTGTGTGTGTGTGTGTGTGTGTGCTACAAATGAAAACATGTAGCATGCTCAAAACCATAGCAGAAGTGGCACTGCCTGATAGGGAAGCATGTTTTAATTATGCGTTCCCATGCTACCTCTCTTCTGGGAGCGCCAGCTTTGTCAGTCTGTGATGGGGTAACAAAGTCACAAATGTCTCTGTTTGCTGTACCCATCTTGAGATTATAATAAGGTAAGTATAATATTGTAGTTTTGGTATTCCCAAAGTTTAACGAATGGCCACAGATAAATTATTTCCTGAAGGCTGGGTTGTCATTCAACCCATTGAGTACTAAGGAACAGCTTTAAATATTGTTACAATCGTAAATTCAGGGTGGAAGACTACTCTTATGCAACTAAAAAAACAGTTTTTTTTTATGAAATCATAAATTTCCGGCAAGCCTTTTCAGCTGTTGGCGCATCCCACCTCCACCCCATCTTCACCTCAATTCCCAGTTTATGATGTCTTATGGGGAGATCAACTGCCTTGCCATGATGGTCAAATACGATTGCTCCGGGAGTTTCCAAGCCAGCTCAAACCTCCCTAGCGCAACAACCATTGTATCTGCCTAACGCCTTGGTCTACAAGATTTCTGTCTCCTGAGCGGGGCAGACATAGTACCTTTATACAGACATTTTTCCTTGACAAACAATGATAGTTTGCAGCTGTAGTCATGGTACTTCATTTACAACAGCGGGATGACCACATTGTGTTTCCTGTACACAGGACATCCCCATCTCCCAAACACCTCATGCTGATCTGCCCTTAGATTTTAAAGAGCCATCAAGCCATCTCTGACCACAAAGAGGACCCAAACCTGTGATTTCCTCATCCTCAACTCCAGCAGTACCTGCTGGTTTCCAGCAAATATTTCTCATAGTGCCAGGCTAATCACTCCTTTACTGGGTCATGGTTCTGTTTTAATTTGCTATCCAAACACTCAAATTAATTTGAAACCCTTCAGTTCGGCTTTACTCTTGCCCAATCCAGCCTTTACCTTGGTCAAACTTGATTGGTGACCAGGTATAACCAACTGGGTGAGGCAAAATCCTGGTTCTGGACAATCACTTTACTTCAAAACTTGTGGTTACTTGTGTGACCAGACTCATCTGGCTACGCCCTTTGCTAGCAGTGTTTGCCACCATCATTTTGGGTTCAGGCTTCCCAAATTCATACAATACCAGCGGCAAAACAAATTCACTATATTTAGATGGTAAAATGGAAGCAAGCATGTTAAGGTATTCCCAGCATTGAAGCAATTATATTTATGAACATATATACTGCCAACTGTCCAGCTTGCAGCTGAATCTTCAGCCAGAGACAAAGGTTGAATGTCCTGACATGGCTGCCAGGTGCAGAACGCTGACACAGCTTGTCGTCCTGATTCGTCAGCTCACGGCAGTCCGCCATAGGTGTGACAAGTGGCACACGGGTGAAGCAAAGCTGAGCCGTGACTGACCTGGTGAGAGGTGAGTGGACAGACTGCGATACGGCACCAAGCCAAAACGGTATAAGAGGACGGGGATACTGTTCTGTCAAGACCAAGTCTGGTAAAGGAGCTCCACATCCGTAAAGCCCCTTTAACACAATGTCATTTCATTTTTATAGAACATGAACAGCAACTGAACTATGCAGCCACTAGCTCCATAAAAATGCCATCATTCAATAACCAATAAAGTTCATATCTCTATTTAAATATTCCAGTTACACAGATGGCTTTGTTTCCACATATTTTACAAAGAAAATCTTAATTTTATGTCGAACCTGGATAATCACATTAACATATTTTTTTCTATTTTTAACAGGTTTCCTTTGATTTAAGAGCCACCAGTACTATTTTTTTCACAGTGATTACCAGACTGTCTATTTCAGACCATTAAAATATAATGTGAAAACATTTTCCTGTGAAATATGTTTTAAAATAAAAAAAGTTATTAGAGCCTGCAATATAACTTCTATTTGCTATTTGTAATACTCTACTAATTTAAAGTGTCAAAGTTCTGGGCTATTTTGATTCCAGTGCCACATTTCAAACCAGAGAAACAATTTAATACGACTGGGAAAACTGGGTTAGTGTTGGAGCATTAACCTATAAAGTTATTAACTTCTAAGGAAGTTCCATCAAGCAGGCAGTTTCAAAAGTGTCATGCTTAACTCAGAGGAATATATTAGGGATGAAACAGTCAAGATGCACCTTATTTAACAATTAAGTTTCTGAGGGTTTAAGAAGATGTCTCAGAGAATTTATTGTGTGTATGTGTGTACAGGTTTGTATTACCCACACTGGGTGATAAAACCTGTTACTTTTTAGCTTGTAGACACCTTGTAGACCACAATATAAACCTCAATTTTATGGAAGCATGTAAATGCAATAAAAAAACTAAACATACCAAAAGTTTTGTATTTGGTTTGGTTACTTATGGTTAAGGTTATGGCTGAGTTAGGGTTAGGGTTATCATAGTTAGGATTAGGGTTATGGCCATAGAAATGAATGGAGAGTCCCTACGATGATAGGAATATATAAACTGTGCATGTATGTGTGTCTGTTTGTGTGTGTGTGTGTATGTGTGTTTTGCCTGGTTTTGAAAAAGAAGTTATATACGTACTCTAGACGTTTTAAACAAAGGCATGCAGTGTTATTTTTGTCAGTCTGAGAGGACTCAAATATGCTGTTACAACTTAAAATGAAAGCAAAAGGTCCTCAGCGTATTGTGACTGAGGAGTTAGCTGAGCGTTGCGCTGCACTTATTGAATAGGAGCCCGCAGCGCTTCTTCTGAAGGCTCCGCCGCGGACTAAACGCTCTTCGCGGCTGTAGAAAATTAGCCCGTTTCTCTCGGATGACACCTGGCCGCTCGTTTCTGCCGTTATTTTCAGTTTGCATAATGTAGCTGCAATACGAAGAAATTCTGCAGCACGGTGCGTGCAGTTCGGGTGGGATGAGTCGAAAAGCGCTGCGTGCCGTGGTGGCCACGCTTAAAATAATAACTGACATGAATTTTGAATATTTGGACAGTTCCTGTGGGTTTCAGCCTTTTAACGCGCCGCATTTTAAGTCGTGTGTCAGATTTCCTGATTCATAAATGTGAAAGATGTGTGATTATATTTAATGTGTAAATTTTGTTTTCTATGCACCAAATTTAATTGAGCTTAGCATACACCATTGAACTGGAACTCAAGGGTTGAGTAGGTCAAGAAGAAGATCTAATTCTGATAGGATATAAGGGATTTACTTGACATTCACAACAATCTGACTGTAGCCAAAGAGTGCATACATGTGATCACGACCCTTAGCCGTGCTATATTCCCCTGTATGTTTCCCGGTATGGCCCCTATTGCTTTACATCCCACCAGCATTCTGAGGTTCTTAAGCTCTGCATCGAACTCCAAAATTTACTTGGCAGCATCTCGTGGCCACTATTCTACACCAATTTGCTGTATGTTGTAATACAGCAAGCATGCATTTTTCAGTGACCTTTCTTTAGGTCATGGCCTGAACTCTGCTCCGGGTATAAGAAATGGATGGGATGACACTCCGAGTATCCCTTTGTGTTACACGTTTACTGCTTTTGTCAAATGCATATCCGTGGTGTGCATGTAATCTAAATGTACGTGAAAATGCCTGTGTTGTACAATCCACATTCGAGTCAACCTCTAAGTTCAATGCGTGCGTGTGTTTAAAGAGCGCATTTTGGGATACCCACCGCCACGATTTCCAGCAGCACCTTACACCCAAAGCTGACCCCAAACACACACACACATGATTTTCTGATTTTGTTACTATTTTCGTGTGACACATCGCAGCGATGAATAACGATTTATGCAGAGAGGTGGGAGCGTTTTAGGTGCTTTGGGTAAATCACGAATTTCGGCAAACCTATTTAAAGTACAGGGGTCTTCCTTTAATGAGTAAACCAAGATATTCCAGTAATAGTGAGAAGGTACACTTGATTACACCTTCTCCCTGTGGCCCGGGGAAACACACACTCCTGCAGGATCTGTCAAGGATGTAGCCATCCAAACGTAAAAAAACATACACACAAACACCTGCCAATAAGCCAATAACACTCTTCAACAAAAAGACACAGGTAAGGCATACAGCACAGGCACGCAACACGCACAGCTGCACAAGACCGACGGAGCGCCCAAACCAGGCGCTTGGGAAGCTATGGACGGCACTATGGCGCTTAGATGCCCCCAGTCCGCTAAATTCCGCTTAACCGAGGCGATAGCGCAAGAGAGAGAGACAGAGGGAGAGGAAGAGAGAGAGGAGAGAGGGAAAGGGGTGGAGAGGGAGGGGGTGACATGCAGCGGTGAAATATATCAGTTCTCTTACCTTGAAAGGGAACATAGGACATGTTCTAACGGCATTGAACGTGCTCTTCGCGTCTCGACAATCTCTCGGCGCGTAAAAAAATGACACACCAATGGAGAAATAAATAAATAAATAACGAGTAATTTACAGTTGCCGTCGACGGTGGCCAATATTCCAGCGATATAAAAAAAAGAAGATCATAATCCACGCTCGCCGAGAGTCACTTCGCGGTGGCAAAATGTATAGCCTCGTGTATACAAAATTATATGCACACATATATCACACGATCCCGTTATAGAGGTGTGGGGGAAAAACATGAGAGGAAGAGAGAGAGGGAGAGAGTGAGAGAGAGAATGAGAGAGAGAGGGAAGGGAGGGCAGTGTGTGAGTGCGCCTCTGTGTATTTCCCAGTACAAATATACACCACGGGGTGCTTTTTGGTTCCGTGGTTAATGCAAGAAAAGTAATTCCCGTCCAATTTCACTGTCCTGTGTCCGCTGTCACACACGGGCGAGGAGGAAGAGAGAAGGATGCAAGGATTACAGTTACGGGCTACCATTCTACTTACACATTAGGGTTATCATCCTTCCCTGAGGCATGGGTTCCTTACCTTCAGCGTCACTATATGTATTTTCCGACCTAATGATGACACTGACCTATGATTACATATTAAGGATGAAATTATAATCATTCTTTTAATACTGGTGAAGTTGGTATTTGGTAACATAGTAATATATTTTTTTGCTTGTAGGCTTAGGAAATTATTAGGAAGGTTTTCCACATATTTCAGTATTTTTTATGACCAATTAAAAGTACAATATGCCTTTCTCGCACTTATAAACAGTGAGGCCCAATACGAAATCCAGTGACGATTATTGGATAAAAATAAAATCCTACTCATAATCGTCACGTAACGTTCCTTAATAGGCTATTATGTAATGGTGTTGCATTCATTGTAATATGCAATTAACTTTCCTCCTTTCAGTATATTAACCGTCATTCATATGATTCATATATTGAAAAATACACGCGTTCATAATAACAAACTGCAAGATGCTCAGTCGTAAAGCTATGGATGAGAAAGCTGATACTATAATGGTTTTGTTGGGGGCAGCACAGCGTAACATGGAGCCAAAATGGCGATCTACTTGGCAGTTTCCCTAACTATTCAAAAAGTTAGACATTGATTTTAGAGCATTGATGCCATCTTGTGGACAGACATGGGAACAGCATGTTTAATTCACCGCGAGTAAATATTTACGGTTCGCAACGACGATTGCACATCTATCAAAGAATTTGTTCGCATTTTGTAATATTAAATATAGAATCATTTTATATTTATAATTATACGCATGACTGTACATATATTATAGATATTTATATGAAATATATTGATTTTATTTTGCAACTAGAATTATTCTGACTAGGATAACCAGATGGATGGTTATTTATTTACCATATCCCTGTTTCTTGAAGTCGTCATTATGTTGTGTGTGTTGTGTCCATCCCCGCGACCCGACGTGGACTAAGCGGTTCTGGAAAATGGATGGATGGATGGATGTTGTGTCCATCAATAAAGCAACTGTCATTCATCAGTAAGGTTTTAGCGATGTGACCAGTGGCTAACCAAACTTGTTTCCAAACAACAGGAGCCAATTAGACATACGCAATGTATTATCCTTAAGATCAGGGCTGGATCATGATCCTGTTAGGCCTCTGGACACCTACCTTTTGGAGGCCCCTCTGCCATGGAGGGGGAGGTGGCTGAGGGGCATATGACCCTCTTATGTCTTATCTATCTTGTAGCTGTCAGGTCAGGAACTAGCTAACTTTAACTGACAAACTAACAAGCTAGTACTCTTGGATATTATGTCAAGATCAGTGCCCATCTGGCCCTGTCCCATGTGTCAGGCGTCGCTGACCATCCTGTTCCCTTCTCTGTCTTGTAGCCCTTAGTCCCTAGTGTGTTCACCTGCTCCCCTGGCTGCCATGTGGCCTAATGGGCTAAGTGGTTTTCCACCATTCTCAACCACCCTTTTGTTGTGGGTTTGAGGCTAGCCAGAGGCCAGTGTATTTATTCCTGTTACAGTCCCTTGTGTTTGCTCTGTGTTTGTATTATAATCTGTTTTCCTTGTTTAGTTTCCCTTGGTGTTTGAACCTGCTGTACCTGTTAGTTGACCTCACCTGCTCCTCATTACCCTTAGTTCTGTATAGCCCATACCTGCTTCTTGTTAATTGTTCTCATCAGTGTTTTTTTTTGTTCTATTTGTTAGTCAGTCATTGTAAATGTTACTGTGTGCTGGTACCTGTGGTTGTTTTCTAGTGTTACACTGTTCTCTAGTTATGTTACTTTGTGATTACTTCATATTTCTCCCTATTTTGTTCTTTTCCCCTCATGGTCCCTTTGTTTCATGGTTTCCCCCGTTTGTGTTCTGTTGTGTTAAAACCCCCATTTTTGTCGTTTGCCACTCTGTGGATTGTCTCTCTTTTCCTTCCTTTGTCATGCTCCACTGTAACACATTATTTCTAAGTGACTCAAGGAGGTCATTTTACTAAAGGCACGTTTTGGATTAACAACAGAACTACACAGCATGAAAATGTTCAAGCAATTGTTTAGTGCTAATAACTGTCTAGCTGGGATGAGGACCACATCCACATAGGTAGCTAGCTAGCTTATAAGTACATTGACATATATGCTAACATACTGTGACTTTTAATTAAAAAAACAGTGTAAGCGAAAAATTGTCTAATGTCATATTTTAATACTGCAATGTTACCCTGGAACCTAGGGATTTAAATCATTGCTAGTTATGTATTCACTACCTTCCTATGTTTTGACTTGTGAAATCTTGAAATACCTAAAGTTAACTGACAAGTTAGCTAGCTGGCATTATTGGCCTGCGTCTAAGGAACAGAGGGACGGAATATTACTAAAAATGAATGTCTTCGGATACAAACGTGAAAATAATGCTTTTGAATGAGTACATCTAGAAGTGCAGTAGTAGCTGTGATATAAGCAGCATAATGTCCTTCAACATTCTCTGCTATTTGGAATTAATACTCTTGTAAAAGTATACTGTAAAACAGTAACCAGCGTATCAAGGATGGGGGCTAATGACCGTAATGTTACTTTTGCATGCAGAGGAGCCAAAGGGCCCTGGTGGTCAGCTTGTGTTCTATATGCCTGGGGCCCTGGTGGTCAACTCTTGCTATAGATACAGAGGGCCTTGTGTGGTCAGCACTGACTGTATATCCCAGACACCTCCCTCTTGCCAGCCACCTCCTCCAGCTACTCCAGGGGAATACCAAGATGTTCTCAGGACAGCCAAGAGATATAATCTCTCCATCGTGTCCTGGGTCTGTCCCAGGGCCTCCTCCCTGTTGGACATGCCCGAAACACCTCCCTAGGGAGTCGTCCAGGAGGCATCCTAGACAGATGCCTTAACCACCTCAACTAGCTCCATTCGATGCGGAGGAGCAGCGGCTCCACTTTGAGCCCCACTCCAATGTCCAAGCTCCTCACCCTGTCTCTAAGGCTGAGCCCAGACACCCTGAGGAAGAAGCTCATTTCGACCGCATGTACTTGCAATCTCATTCTTTCATTCACTACCCAGAGCTCATGACCATAGGTGAGGGTAGGACATAGATTGACTGGTAAATTGAAAGCTTTGCCTTCTGGCTCAGCTCTTCTCCACAACGGAACTGTACAATGTCTGCATTACTGCCGACGCTGCACCAATCTGTCTGTCGATCTCCCGCTCCCTTCTTCCGTCACCCGTGAACAAGATACTTAAACTCCTACGTTTGAGGCAGTAACTCATCCCCACCAGGAGAGGGCGATCCACCCTTTTTCCGGCTGAGAACTATGGTCTCAGACTTGGAGGTGCTCATCTGCATCCCGGCCACCTCACACTCAGCTGAGACTTCCCAGTGCATGCTGTAGGTCACTGGCCAATGATACCAACAGGACCACGTCATCTGCAAAAAACAAAGACGCGATCCTGAGGCCCCTGAACCGGACCCCCTCCACCCCTTGGTTATGCCTAGAAATTCTGTTCGTAAAAATGATGAACAGAATCGGTGACAAAAGGCAGCCCTGGCGGAGTCCAACATCCACCAGGAATAAGCCTGACTTACTGCTGGCAATGCAAATCAAACTCTCATTCAGTTTATACAGGGACCTGGTGACCCGTAACAATGGACCCTATACCCCATACTCCTGAAGCAGCCCCCACAGGAGGGACATAATCATACGCCTTTTTCAAGTCCACAAAGCACATGTAGACTGGTTGGGCAAACTCCCATAAACCCTTCAGTATGCTTGTGAGGGTAAAGTGCTTGTCCAGCGTTCTGCGGTCAGGATGGAATCCACATTGTTCCTCCAGGATCCGAGGTTCAACCAACTAATGTATCCTCCTGTATAATACCCCGGCATAGACCTTCCCAGGGAGGCTGAGGCGTGTGTTTCCCCTGTAGCTGGGACACATCCTTTGGTTCCCTTTCTTAAAAATTGTGACCACCACCGACTCAAGGGCCTTGATGGCTAATTTGCGCTGTGTATGTCATAGGACCCTGGTGGTCAACTCTTGGTGTATATGCAGAGGGCCCATGTGGTGAACTGGCTTTGTATATGAGGGTCATAGTGTTTATTTTGCATTATAAATGGAACTCATGGCCACTAGTGTTCCAAGGCCCCCTCCAGCCCAAGGCCCTGGGGCCCTGGCCCCACTGGCCCAGTCCATAATCCAGTCATGCTTAAGACAGTCCATTTCAAATGCTAAGAACTTTGTTCTGTTGTGATATTTCAGATTCCCCAACGCTAATGTTATGACTACATTAAGCTAGCCTTTCTCTAACTGTAGAAGTAGCATACAGTAGATTTGGTGCCACGCAAATACCATTATCTTGTTCAAAAATAAAAGTGTTTCTATTTCAGTCGTTCATATTCAGCTAGCTCATTTGTCTGTAGAGCATAGTGAGTTTTAATCATTCTAAATCCTGCTTAATTACTCAACGCGGAAGAGGTATAACCAGGAAGCAGAGATGAAGTGAAACACAAGAGACACAAGGTATATGTGATGTCACCTTTCGTTTTTAATTGTTTAATGTGTATGGTGAAGCTACCCCAGGGGACAAGTATAAAGTTATTTTTTACAAAACTCAAACAATACATCAAACCAAATTGGACTTGACAACAAACCCAGTGCTACAGGTGTTTTTTTATTTCACCATTAGTTCTGGGCTCACAGTTTGGCCCTGTCGTGTGTGTGTGTGTGTGTGTGTGTGTGTGTGTCTGGGTATTACCAGACAATCAACTGACAGGCCAGTGGATATCCCATGGAAAGATGGCACTAGAACATTCAATACCATTCACTAACAAATGGTGCAAATCCCTTCTATGTATGTAACAACAACCAAATTCTCTGAAAATGATCTAAAGCTACCTTACATATGACAGGACAGAGTCTCACATCTGCATTCATGCATTGCTGGGTAGGACTTAATATATTTCAGCCAAGTTAACACTCCAGATTCCAAAACATTCCCACAATTAACATGAATACATACACTAGTGTTCTTTTGTATACTTTTAGGCTACAATACTAGTACTTTCATAGAAAAATATCCCAAAATTGAGCCTAAAACCATCTTAATAAATTGTACATATTCTTTTGCCACTACAGAATTATCCAGATTTGTAAAATACTTAAAAGCCTTTTGTTCTTGGTCTTAAATTGAACATCTGAATTTCTAAACATTTCTACTTCAGATTTTGTCACAGAGTAACACAATGGGCAACAGCCCCAGGGTCATATGAATGTATGCAACTGCTCCATCACTATTCTGAATATCATAAGGATCAAGCTGACTGATAATATTCCTGATCTCCAATAAAACAGCAGTAATACTGGCATTGATACTGCACAATCAGGGTGTCATGTGGCGTTCTCAACATTACCACCATTACTTTTAAATTCCAGTGAAAGCTTGTTTGGCAAGTCAGCTGATATCATTCTGAACATTGTGTTTCTCGCCTTAACGTTATTTTTTCTCTACATAAACTATCGCATTACCATTTTCTAAGTTTGCCCTGGACTGTAGTTTTCAAATGGGCTCTATATCTAATATTCCATTCAACAAAATCACCAATTCTCTGTTGTGATACTGTTATGTTACTGGGGTTCATAAAGGTAAAATATAGCTATAGGTGTAAAAGCAATTATTTTATTAAAATGGAACAACTAAATATCAAAAGGATAAACATATAAGTGATGAGTCTATAGCGGCTCATACGAAACAAAAATGAAATGACTTTGTACTATTTTGTTAATGCTGATAAAGTAAAAAAAATAATGGCACCAAATAAAAGTTTAAACCAAAAGACTTAACAAAGGCAGATTTGTGACTGAGTGAAGTAAACATCGCAGTGATCTTTCCTTCAAGTTTGCAAGGTGGCGAGGTGAGGGGCACCATTGTAAACAGTCGCTCCAGACTGATATATAAAGGAATTCAAAGACAAGAGAAACATGGACAATGCAGGAGGAAGCTGTACACTGTAGAGACATGGAGCAGTTACTTTGTTACCATGGTATTTCCTGCTGGCTGGAGGCAGCTCCGTGGGCTTTTTGTTCACCTTGTAGCATTCTTCACTGCCACTTTGCAGTTGAAATGTCTCTAAGGTCAACCCATCTACATCCATCTCGGTCTCTTTGCCTTGGTTTTTCTTTGTTCCCACAATACCACCTAGCCAAACCGTTCTGCACTGACTGGCTTGCTGTCCTTGTTTCTCTCTCTCTCTCTCTCTCTCTCCCTCCCTCTCTCAGTACACACTTACATTTCCCCACTCCACTAGGTACTGAACCTTCCCGTCTGGTGTTACTCGTCTCGCCAAGATCCTGACGGCTTCCCCACCTCCCCACCCCCTCTCCTGTGCTGATCCCTCCCCCTCAGAAACCCCGCCAGAATAGGATGTGACATCACGCAGGAAGAGCGTGGGGCACAGGTCTGGTTTCTGGCCAGGCTGGTGGGCAGATGAGCGAGAAAAAGGAAGGCAGGGTGGCGGAAGGCTGCAGGGGTCCTCCACGCTGGAGAAGGGTTGGAGGACACAAGGAGTTTACCACTTTTGGTCTATTAATTATGACTGCTAGCTAATCATAGTAATTGCTTCTGGGTTTATTATTAAGTATCAGTGACCATCTAGATAATTACTATATGGGCAAAGCAATTAATTACTGCCCAGTGTTTTAAGATTAATTTTACGTTTTTTAGTAGAATACTTAATACATATATTAAATACCAGAGAAAACTTTGCTGCTTTGTTGTGACAAACGAGTTATGAAAAGGGTTAGCTGTTGCGCTATTAAGCAAGAAAAGTAGCTAAAACAGGATCAAGTAAATATCTGCCTGTATAAAGAAATACTCTGCATTGTAACAAATCCAACACTCTTGAGATCAGCAATCACAGTACTTTACCTGCATTTTAGTTTGCAAAGATACAGAATTTGTAATACGAAGACATCCACTGCACAGAGAAATCCTACATTTAGCACGTTAAATGACACGACTTCTGATACATTTTGTCACGTTGCTTAATATATGACATCCATGAAGGTCGATGCATTTTTGCAACAAGCATGCTTAGGTTATGATATGATGTATTTTCCATTATTATTCAAAACTATTAAAAAAACCTTTTCATCTCATCTAGGCTGTTCCCCAGCCTTGTGCCTTGCTCTTCCTGGAAGAGACTACAGGACCCCTGCAACCCTGTCCCAGGTAAGTGGTTATGAAAGATAGATGGATGGATGGATGGATGGATGGATGGATGTCATCTCAAAACATACCTGAAATGATGCAAAGCCCGGGAAAGATTTTGTGCTCCATTGTAGGAGGGGTGATAGAGAGCAAACATCCTTTTAGGAGGAGATCTGTGAAGAATAATAAGATTGTTTCAAAATGAATGTGCTTCAATAATCCAGCAGGCTTAATGAGTCGATACATGTTACAAGAACAGGATCCTTTATTTTCAAGTCCTTCGTGTGAAACATTAAAAAGAAGGATGAGGAAGGTCAAATTTAATTGAATTCTTTAGGATTTCAATAAATTCCAAGATGCACAGTACTAACCCTAAGTTTATTTCATCATCGGATTTTCTGGAGTTGTAGAGGCCAGTCCCACCTGCATAACCATGGTAACAGGGCACCAAATCGATTGGATTAGCTGCAACATCTTGTGGATGGGGCTAAGGAAGAGGTAGGCGGAGCTCTGTAAACGGACTAATTCAGCCATTTCAGAAACTTTACACCAAAAATAGAAAAACATAATATAAAAATATTTCCTCAACAATATACAGTTGCTTCAGATAACAACACCTATGCATGTATATCTATGACACGGACCAATTTGCACATACTGCTTTTATTTATAAATAAATGGCATGTCAAATGTATATATAATCATCTTGCTATTCATATCTCTTAACACTTCCTGCAAAGAAAGATTAGTACAAATGCATGACCAACTGCATTGTCACAAAAGATTTAGTCCTATTTATAATTATAAAAAGAATCTCAGAATGTCACTAGTAATTTGTTTCAAAGTTGTCCGTTTTACAGCGCTGCTAATTAATTTTATGGGTCTTGACGAGGCTTGTGACCTCCGTGAGCAAATATATTGCTAAGTAATCTATTGAAAACAGCTTTAGCAAAAACCTCACTGCCACTTGTAACTGGGGCTGCTATCTTTATCACAGAATCTGCAGCTTGCTATTGTAGACAGACGCGAGCTCTGCTCATTCCCCAAATTTATGAGGAGGGAAAATGCAGCAGTACAAAGGTTACATGTCAGAAAACACCAAGAACAAAATGATAGACATCAAAAATACTGCAAAAACATACTCAAAAACACTTCATTCTCTCACCTGTTTTGTGCACAATTATAATATATAGAGCATGAGCACTTCGGTTATATAACAAAATTGATCTAAATTTCATTTGCTCAGCGTATACTCACATAGGCTTACACCTAATATTTACAGCAAAAAGTTAACCCACTAAATGATTTCCATTTTGGAAGAAACAACGGGGAAGTGTATGGTTATTTAAAATCAATTAATAATCTCTCATTGAATAAGAATCAAATGTACATCAATAAACAAGATATATATAACGTATTTCCCAGCCTCACACACTTCCTGGCATAGGCTCCAGATTCCTTGAGACCCTCTACTGGAAAAGCGATTGTAAGATGGATGGATGGATGGATGGATACACAAAATGTCATAAAATACAGGTTTATTTATTCTCATGTATCCCTTTATACAAGTCTTGAAATTTTAAAACTTCCATTTTAAATTGATATTTTTAATAAAAAAAAAAAATGATGTTCAGAAATAAGACTTTCATCGACTAAATCAAGAAAGCAAGAATCAGGGTCACTGTCACTTTAACTGCATAGACCGATCGTACTGTATTTGCGACTTAGTATTTATTTGGCAGTGTATTTGCATTTTGATGGTATCCTTGAGTGGGTGAACTGTGCATCTCCATTTTGTAAATGTGCGATTTGCTGTCACTGGAGAGATAAATGACTACATTAATACGCAGGGTTGATTTCCAAGCAACCGATTAAACCTTTGATACTTTGTTGCCTTTATTGCGATGCTGCTCATGTTGTTTGCAGCACTGCCGTCCAAGCAGTGTTTCAGCATGCTCTTTTTGCACATCGCCGTGGCTTAAAAAATCGCGCTCTCCCTTTAAATTTGTTGATTTATAAATTGAAGCACCAGCGCCACCTGGTCAAACTGTAATGGATTGCAATGTGCACTTGGCCATTGTCCCTGGGCTGCATGCTTTAACGTTACCTCCTTTTTGCATATTTGATATGACAAAAAAAAACAACACAATGGGAGAAGGAGCGGTTTTCTTTCATATTGGAGTAACACTTTACATATGTTTGTGGTGGCTGAGTGGATAGCACTGTCGTCTCACACCTCCAGGGCTGGGGGCTTGATTTAGTGCCCTGTGGTTCCTGAGAGAGGCTCCAGGTTCACTGTATACACTGCACTAGATAATCGGTCATGAAGATGGAAGGATGGACGAATGGATACAGGCCCATAGCCATCTTTCTTAGGGGGTCCAGGAACCCTACCAAAAAATGGATTTTGCCAATTTCTGAAGCAAATCAATGGGGGTTCAAACTCGTAATTTTAATTCCTGGCTACATGCCCGGATGCCTGGATGGATGGATGGATGGATTTATGGATGGAGAAGTGTGTGTAGCTGTATATGTTTATTATTTCTTGGAAGCAATCTTGGAATCCAGTGTGCCTGGGATTGTTCCAGATTCCACTTGACTCTGTTTTGTGTAAGTGGTATGGAAGACAGATGGATGGATGGATGGATGGTAGGATGGATGATGAATGGATGGACGTATGGATGGACAGATGGTTGTATGGTCTAATGCACAGAAACCCTATTATCCAATGTATAGCCATGAATGATTTTTTCCCCATCTGTGCAGGGCGGCAGCATTGGTGCTTGTTCCCCTGCACTGAGCACTGACCTGGGCCTCTGTGATGCGCCGTTTTGCTTTGCGTGACTCTGGCTCCGCTGTGCGTCTTTGGCAGGGCGAGGACACAGGGCTGCTCCACAGACAAAGATGACAGCGAGTGTGTGCAATAACCTCATTCTCTGGTCCTCTTACATCAAAAAGTCCATTAAGATTCAGACTCCCTACCATGTGTCTCCGTTATAGAATAACTTAATTTAAAGAGTAAAGACATCATTATATGAACCTAAATTTTAAATAAATTCTATATATAGTTCAAATATAAGGGAAATGGAAAAAACTGTCAAGCACATCTATTGCACATGAAAGCATGGAAGCAAGGATGGCATCTCCTTTGCAAAAAATATAAAGGTCCGACCCACTGATCTAGCTCATTGCTGGAGTTCTGAATCCACACACGCACAGATCTGAGCATTGATTCTACTTACCTTCTCCTGTGCGAGATGTTGATGGGAGGGTCAGTAATGAGGGGTGACAGGTCAGAGGTCAAGGGTGGAGGAGCACGGACTTGAAGGCCAAACAGACACTTCTTCTTCTTTATTTCTTTACCAGAGACAAACCTAGCAACAGAATCATATTACACCTCAGATGACCTCCTCACTTCTTCTAATTTAGTAAGTATTATCTATATGCAGTCATATTCATTTAAAGTAGTCATGCATAATAATCTTGTGCAAAATACAACTTCAGAAAAATGAGGAATAAATAAATTAGTGCTGTTGGAATAAGGAGAGAGCAAAAGTAATTATTGTTGCAGGGAGAGGTGTCTTTATATGTTAAATCATATAAACTTCATATCATACAGATCAGTTGCTGGGAATATGCATGTTGTATATCTATGTGAGCAATTAGCATGAGAAAGAAGGGCGACTGGCTTTTCAAAGAACTGATTTCAAAAGCTTTATGTCTTATTTTTGACTGCGAGGCAATTTAATATTGCAAATCTGAACCATAAGTCAACTTATGTATGCATTCATATCTAGCTATATTTATCTGTTTCTTTTAAGGTGCTATATTTTTGATCTACACAATACACTGAGCATATTTACTACAAAATAAGAATGAATAATTTGGTTTAGCTATGATGTCAAAAACAGATTCTTACCTGTCTTTATGGGAGTTTAAAGCATTGAGAAGATTGTGACAACGATCTTGTCTAGGTGTGTCCGACAGCTAATTTCCAAAGGGGCAGATGGGAAAAATTAAAAGCAGTTCTTGATTAATAAACAATGGGGCAGATTAAGCGAATACTAAGTGAATAGTGAAAAATAACCAAATCACTTAAATCCCTCAAAGCATAAGAGGGTAAAAATTAAAACAGACAAATGCATGACACATACACATCCAAATAAAAAGAATTAATCATATAGTCGCACCGTTCCTAGCAGTAAAGAATCCCAGTTCTCATTGGTGAAGGACAGAATTTCATGGTCAAAATCGAAATACTTCCTCTTGCAACACAATGAGAGATGATACAGCACCAAGTGAGCCAAATCTACCCTGCAATAGCAAGAACACTGTAACAACAGGGCAATTTTGATAAACATGGAGAGAACATGCAGGCGGTTCATGTTGGGCTAAACAAAGCTCATTAATGTACTACAACACATCACTATCTATATTTTTTTATAAGCAGTTAATAAGAGAATAAGACAATGATAATAAAAATGCCTTTTCACAGTAACATTCTTGCATTTGTTAATGTCAGAGACATATGTTAATAATACCAAAAACATATTCTTTCATGTGCCACGTCCTTCCTACTTTAGGCTACAGATCATGACAGCCCAATCTAGATATGCAGTTGTATGTATGTAATTGGTTGGACAATATATTAAAATAAACTCACCAGCTCATTGGTAATCTTTGAATGGTTTCTGGTCCATTTGTACATGCTGAGCACTGGAACTCGTAGAATCTAACACAAAGGGAATGCGCAAGTGTTCTTACAACACAACTCTATAGACAGAGGACACTGACGCTGGTCTCAATTTGAAAATAAATGAACCACTACCAAAAGTTAGCAGAAGTTGAAATACAGTAACTGTATCAAAATGCCTGTCATAAGGGGAAACCTCTTAACTTCTTAAATCTAATTTATGGAAAAATCCAAGATATGATCCTGTCCATCCTGGGACAGACTGCATGCTCATTGTGACTCTGTACTATAGATTAATGAAGATAAATTTAAAAAACTGGATTCAAAAATAATGGATAGAAGGATGGACGAATGGATGGATGGATGAATGTATGGATGGATAGAAGGATGGACGAATGGATGGATGAATGGATCGATGGATGGATGAAATTCTATCCCTCGTAATACACACCTGTCTCCATACAGTAGCGGTTTGGCCAGACACTGGGTACAGGCTTCATGAAACCACTGACCACAGCTACCGCACTGTAACATTTTCAGGTTCCACCTGTGACAAAGTGCAACACAAAGAAATATCATTGTGATGACAACAAAAACATGACTGTCGGCACAGAGTAGATAAGATGCAACATCTTCGTCCTCAGAAGCTACTAATGTTATTATTATGAACTTTAACCCATCATATACCTGAAAACAGCCCTTGACAGCACTGAACAAAATATCATTAAATACTTAAATGTACATCCCACTCATGCCCCGTGCATGGAGTTTGTATGTTCTCTCCATGTTATGTGACAGGAATGACAAAACTTCCTATTGTGTGTGTGTGTGTGTGTGTACTCTATGATAGACTTAAATCCTAACTAAAATGTTTCACTGCCTTGTACCCTATGCTGCCTGAGATGCACATGGCAGTATTTTTAATATCTTCTTTCAGTTGGATGCCATATTTACAATGTATGACCAAAAAAAACAAACAAAAACTCAGAAATGTTATTGCAATTAAACACCAACCACGCTCCTTAGTACTCAAATGGTACTAAAAGCTGCACTCACTCCCCAGGGCCGGCACAGTAACAATAACACTGCTGTTGGTTGGTCAGATGTTGAGGGTCCCAATCCAAAGCTGAAAGCTGATAGGGCAGCTTCACTTTCATCAACTGCATGAGGCGGGCAAATCTTCCACGCTTCAATGCTCCCCCTCTCTAGGAAAAAATAAAACAAAATGAATGCAATTAAACTGCATAAAAAACAAGGATCTTGATTATACCATTTGGGAAGCACTTTGCTAAAGTCTGAAAATAAAACAGGCAAACGTGTTGAAATTAAAGTTTCTAAAAGTGATCGTTTTAGAGGTATGAAAAAAATTACAAGGTAAAACCACAGCAAAATTAAAATCAAGTAGTTGAATTATAATACATATTGATTTCAGAGTAAAAACTGCAATAGACCTCTTGTCCACTATCCAGTTCACATTTATGTATAAATAATATTAAGTCAAATTCACTGTAGTACATGTCACAAAAAAAATCAGCAGGGGTAACCCAGCAAAGGGTACTTATGTCACAGTCACATTTACCAGTTAGTTGTCCCCCTCTGCTGGTAAGCGAAAGATATCACAGCAGCTGAATGTTTTGACCACACAGCCTGCTGAGTGTCTTTATAATTGGCTTCCCCAATGATCGACCCCATACCAAGACTGCAAACAATAACAATGTCTATTCTTGCATCCACGTGCATTTGCTTCAGTGGGTTGCCAGCGTGAGTCCAGCCCAAAACAGAAATGGGGGATAAATCATTTGCCTTGGTTGCGACAGCGAAGACACATTGCCGGCATATCCATGTGTTGCTGTCAGCATCGGGTTCGATGGACGGAATGTGGCACTGAGGATGATAACCTTTGCAGGGAGGGAAAGACAGACATTAAATTACCAAAATATATATTTTCAATAGTACCTGAAATGATGTTAAGATAAATCCTTCACACAGTAAACATAGTTTCTCAGCACCGTCATGATAATTTTGAGGTATACTTTATTTTATTAGTACACTTTCAGATCAACCTAATCAACCTATCTTCTGAAACAGTTTTGTTATTTAAAACCTATTCTCCACATATGTGTATGTACTGTGCACTGTAGATATAACTACAGGCCAGACACACACACTCACACACTCAGCGTGCTGCCCTAAATTCCATGACATGCATTAGATTACACTTTATGGGTTCTGTTACCATGCCGACACTTGAGACAATTTATCAAAGGTTCTTTGAGAGGCGGGCCGTCACAGATGCAGCAAACTTCCTCTATTCCCACAGAAACTGAAGAAGGAAGAGAGAGGAAATACAGCATTAATTTATGGATGGGGATGTCTTTCCGTGGCACTTCATTGATTTCAGTGTCTCCAGGATGCTTTCAGACTTCACTCAGACGTCAGTCTTCAATGCCTCTTTTTGACATTTGAATATTTGGCTTTGCATCGTTCTCGAACAAGATGCATTTCCTTTGACTGCCTCTAGAAAGGGTGGCGCTCTTTATAACCTGATAATCGATCCAAAATTTATATTAGTAAAGTAAACATTGGTATTCGGTGGTCAGCTGCTAATAAAGTTGCGAGCAGTTTCATTTTTCCTTAAAAATTACTTCAGTTACATTTGCAATTCACAAAATAAAATAAAATCACCAGGTCCACATGCCTCGTTAAACTAACAAAACCCTAAAAATGTGTCATACAGGTGTTAACTACACGATAATATACAGATTATTTCATGTTCACCTTTTATTGGAAACATTGCCACTCGTACTATGCAATTACTTTCATCCATGCTCCATCACTGCATACGTCTTGCACTCACTGAAATTATGTCAGCATTTAAACTAATAATCAGCAGAATACTGCCCAATTCAGCACAATTTCCAGGACCTCCCACATACACTCCTTTAGAGATGCAGATTGTAGAAATGCCTCACAAGAGTGGATGTCTTTTCTCAGGACCCAGAATTCAGAGTTGTCTTCAAATCTCACCAAACAACACTGTTTGACTCCATCTACCTGTGAGAGAGGGAACAGAGGCTGGCCAAATATCCACTTGGATGAAGGGACAGAAGTGCTATACCAAACACCCCAAGCACACACACACACCTCCACACCCCCATCACACACACATACACACACACACTGGCTCACTCTTTTGACGTTGCCCAGGTATAGTAGTCCATCACTCCATCGAGCCAGAACATCATCTCCTTCACTTACTCCACCCATCCTGAGAAGGATGCAAAAAGAGAAACAGCAAATGACAGCACTGTATGAAATTACATGCACTGACAATACGGCACATGTACACTTCTAAGACACTTCTTGAGCACAATTACATGCATATTCACATGCACACATTTCTTACAAATATTAAGTTCAACCCTTCTTTATTGTCTACACATAACACAAAAAAAAGAGTTAATGCATAAATACATTGTATATAACAAGCTTTCCTAAAATGTGATGCACAATTAAAATCTAATTGCCATCCTGCATTCTTGATAACAACTACATGAAGACTCAAGGTATCAGACAGGTTCCAGTACATGCACACAAATCACAAACATACAATAGATTACAGAGAAGATGTATATTAAGCTACACAGCTAAATAAAAATGAAGATCATAGCTACCTGTCAAGTCGAACTGTTCTCCGTTGGGTCACATAGATAACAACACAAGCTTGACATCAAACGATTTATCTCCGATTTTTCCCTCCTCGCAATTACTATTAGTATGTGTACGTGTGTGCTATTGAATGTATGTGCCCGTGCCAAACGGATGTGTCAGTCAACCCGTCAGTGTAAAGGTGTTTGTCCGTCCGTCTCTCTCTCTCTCTGTCTTTCGCGACGCCGTTTCGTCATGTTCCCGTCTCTCTCCCCCCTTTTCCTCTTCTTATTGATGTTATTAAGCGTGTTTGCCAGTTGCTGCATGAGAATCAAGCAGCGAGAGGCGCCATCATCTCTGCCTCTCTCTCGACCGACTTGTTGTGACGCAGACATAAAACACAGGGAAGTCGAACGAGGGAGGGAGATAGGGGGAGCGGGGTGAGGATGCCTTCGCCTCCGACAGACTGACCCAAAGCCTCGGGCGAAGTGAGTAGGAATAAGCAGAGCCCTATGGAAAGTAAGGGCAGGGGTGGCATTAACTGCACGGAGATCAAAGTACGCGCTGCAATCCAGCCGCGTATTAACTGCCTTGGATCGCTAATTATTGCATATGTCTAACACAATTAATTAAACAATGAAAGTGCACGCCGGACTTTTTAAAGAGTTTTAAAGAGCGGCAAGTGCTATCTGTCAGTAGCAACTAGAAACTGTAATGGACAGTAATTAACACAATAACATACACGAGTCAGAAAAACCGAATGAATGAAGGTAATAGATGTTATAACACACCCCATGCGAGTTCTTATTATTTAGCCTTGAATTGATGAATGAGGCATTGCTGTGAAAACCCACTTAGAAATCCTCAGATTTAAATGCTATTAAAATGTATATTTGACCCATTCAGGAAATTGTTATTACGAAGGCAATTCAGGTGCCTCAGGGAGAGGGCTTGCAACTTCCTAGACTTAAATCCAGCTTCACGCCGCTGCCATTTACCACAAGCATCATGACAGTAATAACAGGAGATTGCAATGGAGAACCTGCTGGGCTGTAGATAGATGGGGTTGTGGTAGCACAGTATAAAATAATTAAACGTTTAGAGCGCAAACACTGACCTCCGACGCTCCGCTAGAAGAAATTAGACACATCACCTCCCATAACTGATGTGTTGACTGTTTTCTGCATGAATCCTTGTCTAACTGTCGATCTGCAGGGTGCATTCTGAGACTACATTGCATTGGTGTTGTTTCTAGCCTTTGCAAGCCGAACTTTTAAACATTACCATAACTGTGTGTGGCTGCCCAGTACCCTCTTGCCCTCCCGCTCGACATAGGTATGTTCTGATAAATATGGCTGAAAGACACCATAAAATCGCCGCTGTCATATGCGTACAGTACACACAAGAAATTAATGGCAATTATTCAAAAAACATATTTGTTTGAATTAAATGTATAGAGTAGCGTAATAAAATGCATTTCAGGTTTGATCATTTGTATATATTACGCAGATACTATGCAGATTCTGTATAAAGCAAATGCAGCTTATCCATTTGTGGAAATCAGAAATTGACCTGACGATGTAACAATCCCTTGATAATCCACTAGATGGTGTGAAACTTGTATTCACTGTGCACTTACTGTTGCAGCCATTTTCACGCAAAATTTGATTACTTCCAGTCTAAAATCTTACGAAACAAATTTATAGAATGACGTATTTTCTTAACAGTGTCAAGGTTAAAAAGAATAAAAGGTAATGGTAATATTTCGTTGCAATGCGCGGCAAAATTCACACAACGCCCCCCCCCCCCCCCCCCCCCCCCCCCCCCCACCCCATCCCTCTCTCTCATCTATAAAATTATATATCTCAT
>JAAGVU020000129.1:16265624-16285469 GCA_011763525.2 Mormyrus iriodes
TTGTGAGGTCAGGCACTGATGTTGGACGAGAAGGCCTGGCTCGCAGTCTCTGCTCTAATTCATCCCAAAGGTGTTCTATCAGGTTGCGGTCAGGGCTCTGTGCAAGCCAGTCAAGTTCCTCCACACCAAACTGGCTCATCCATGTCTTTATAGACCTTGCTTTGCTCACTGGTCCGCAGTCATGTTGGAACAGGAAGGGGCTCTCTCCAAACTGTTCCCACAAAGTTGGGAGCATGAAATTGTCCAAAATGGCTTCGTATGGTGAGGCATTAAGAATTCCTTTCACTGGAACTAAGGGGCCAAGCTCAAACCCTGAAAAACAACCCCACACCATAATCCCCCTCCACCAAACTTTACAACTGGCACAATGCAGTCAGACAAGTACTGTGCTCCTGGCAACCACCAAACCCATTCATTGGATTGCCAGACAGAGAAGAGCGATTCGTCACTCCAGAGAACATGTCTCCATTGCTCTAGAGTCCAGTGGCGGTGTGCTTTACACCACTGCATCCAACGCTTTGCATTGCACTTGGTGATGTAAGGCTTGGATGCAGCTGCTCGGCCATGGAAACCCATTCCCTGAAGCTCTCTACGCACTCTTCTTGAGCTAATCTGAAGGCCACACAAAGTCTGGAGGTCTGTGGCTATTGACTCTACAGAAGTTTGACGACTTCTGCACACCTTGCCAAAGCATGCACTGTCACTGCTCTGTGATTTTACGTGGCCTACCATGGCGTGGCTGAGTTGCTGTTGCTTCCAATCACTTCCACTTCGTTCTAACACCACTAACAGTTGACCGTGGAATATTTAGTTCCATTCTCACAGCTGCTGGGTGTCCTAACGGGAACGCATCACATGTCGTCTCACACAGACGCGCTCAGAATCGCGTAAAGCATGAACTGTTTTCTCAGAAACACAGGAAATTTCCATTCTGACATGACTTGCGCAACATCTTATGAATGCTATAAGACCTTCACCCCCTGCAGCTGTGCAATGGCACCCTGCCCAGAGGAGACTGCAGTGAGGCTGTTCTAAACAAAATAATCAATAATCTGGACTTCCTGAAATTGATTAAACGGGCCTGCCAGTCCAACAGAAAGCAATTATTACAGATTAGTACTAGCACTACTGACAATACACCACACAACCCTTTTACACTCTTCAGTAACAATGCTCAGTTACTGACAATTTCACCAACACTGTTCCTGATTTTAAAGGCATTTCCAACAGTAAGAAAATGCTTCTATTAATATCTCCATCAATGTGCAAAACAAACATTGTTACATCACTGTTGATGTGCGCCAACCTGGCAGATCCAATCAAAGACCACCCACACATAACCAACTTTCCCTACATGCATCCAACATTAGTAACAGCTTTTCCAGAAAAACATTTATAAATACAAAATTTATGATTAGGAGTGGTTTGTGTAATTGTGTACAAGTATCACATTATCCACACAAAAATGGACCCACGTGTACTATACATGCATTACGTGTCAAAAACAACTTCAATGTCATGTATATTTCAATCTCCAAATATGATGCATGACTGCTGTCAGAGATTTCAGTGCTTTTGGTGTCAGGTCCAGAGGGATGTAGCAGAGCTACAAGTAAAATAGCTAGGCATAAATGACAACACACAAATTAAGAGCGGTCAAATGCAGTCCTGTGTATGCGTAGCAAGATGCAAAGTTCTGAGCCCAAGTCATGAGATTTGCATCAAATGAGAAAAGATGCTAAAGCAGATAGCACCAAGCCGCTGAGCTGCTTTTCAGGCTGCCACAGCCGCTCCCCCCTACATAACAGGCTTCCCAGCCCAGCAAGCCTTACTTCTCATTTTACGCTTTTATTATATGCTTCAAAAGGCTTAATTGATCAATATATAAGCAGATCACCTCCATTTGTTGTTTTTGTTCCTTTGCACATTCTATCATTTGCATCACTTGCATGCATCCTCATGTTCATGTCTTGCAAAAGATGCATTGCTGCCTCAAACAAACTATTTAAAATGTCCAGTTTTAATTTGAAGTAATAAAATTTGAAGTCTGCAAAATTTACAAAAAAAGGTAGTAGAGCCACCTATCTTCTTCATGAATTCTTCCTATCAAAAACAGCAGCTTTAAGAACAGAACACATTTTTCCATCATCATCATCATCATCCATGCCTGGCCGCCATGTCTCCCTGTGGCCTCAGGGGCACTGCAGTGGGCATCAGGTAGCTGTGTGCTGACAAAATGACCAGAACTAGCACTTATGGCCACCAATAAACCCATACGTATAAAATACTGCAGTAATACACATTAAATCATTTAATAAAAGTATGGTGAAAGACAGCACACTGAACATGGACCTGGAGGCCTGCTTAAATTTTACAGCATGTAGTCATATGCTAAATTTACACACTAACAGTACACTCACTGTAAAATCATTCCCTTGTTTTTGAGTGGGAAAAGCTGCGTGTGATTTTCTATATGTTTAAAGAAAAACTTAAGAACGTTTTCCTTAAGCAAATGCTGTGTCCTGTATTAGGACTGTCTAGCATACATTGAATGTTATCATAACCTACCAAGCTAAAATACAGATCCGAATAAAATTAAGAGACCACACTATATTTTTTTAACAAATCTACCTTTATAAATCTTGATTTAATCGTAGTTGTGCTGGTAGAATGATACACTAAGCAGCAGGTTGCTTCCAGGTTCAAAACTTCAAAGACAGCAATACACAAAAATAAGGTGAAGCAGGAGATACTGGGAATTACCAGGAACCAGCCAGGTAGAGGTCAGAAGCGACTTTCTAATGCCAGAGATGACAGTCAATTTATCTGACAGTTTCTCATGAATCATAGGACGACATCAAGTGACCTTCAAAAGGATTGGGAAACATTAAGTGCAGGTGTGAAGTGCACTGCTAGAACAGTTTGTATCAGGCTCCTAGAAGCAGGACTGAAGTCCCATAAAGCAAGGAAGAAGCCATTCATTAATGAGAAACAGGATGAGAAACAGGAAAGAACCAGGCTGCAGTTTGCACAAAAAAATATACATTATTCACAGGTACACATACATAAACCAAGAAATGAGTGAAACAAAAAAAAAAAAATTGTGCTTTGGTCTTAATTTTTCCCAGAGCTGCATTTTAATGGTGTATGCATTCAGTGTTAATGGGCCCGCCACTGGCAGCCATACTGTTGTGTGCGTGTTTTGGTCTATGCAGACCTCACACACTGATATATGCCAGTCTCCACACCGGTCTCGCTTTGTTAAACAGACCAAACTCTGTGAACTCCAACGACAGTTTCCAGGTGAGTGGCCACAGACCCATGAACCAGATTTTTGCCAGTATTTTGATATAAGGACTTTCCTTTTATTACTCCACAGCCAGGCTTGCAGATTGAGTTACTGCCCCAATGGACTCCTGTAAATTGACCCCCCCCCCCGATTTTACCCAGGTTCTCCACTAACCAGCCACACCAGACTAATAAGAAGTAGCTGCCAACCTTTCTTGAAAAGCAGAAATGATTTTAAAAGTGTACAGTGCAAACAATATCTAGGTACTTATTTCTGACTTGGACAAGGTTAGCGTGCCTGGGGGGGGCAGCCAGAGGTGTTTTTTCCCCCTCTCCTCCCATTACTCTTGTGCAACTACTAGTTACTAATATTAAAGTTTGGTTTTCCCCTGTACTCTCATTTCCAACTCCCATTCAACTTTTACTGCTGTATAATGTTAATGGGTTTAATGTCACTTTATCCTGCAGTTCTTGTTAGGCAAGCGTACATTTAAAGATTTCAACTGATCCCAGACTTTCAACCTCAATGGTTTTGACAGCCCCAGTTAAGGCAAACCTAAACCGCTATTATTATGTAACTTGCACGAATAATGTATTTTATGATGTGATTTTATACTGCGAAGCCAGCACGTGAGATTAAAAAATACAAAATATCTTTCATCGTTATATGCATTTCCAGCAAATTGTAAATATCCATTAATAATTAAAATGCACTGCAAATTCTGGTTTAACAAAATGTAGATTATAAACTAAGTTGAGCATGCATGCGAGTCTTATTTGAGTATGGATAACGTTGCCACATAACAGCAAATACCTTGCCATCTTCGTGCTTGCCAACTTTCCAAAACGTACACCTCGTACTACACACATTTTCTATCACAGCACTGTGCTTCACGGGCCTTTAAGTTACCCTTAATCAAGGTTTACCTCTGAGCAGCCTCCGATCCTTAGCATGCACGCTAAGTGGACACCCTGCGCCGTAGCTGGTGCTATCAGGACCAACATGGTGTGGGAAAGATAAGAGACCGCTCGACTGATCCAAACCCCGGATTACGTCCTCCTCGCTCAGCACTGCAGGCGGCCTTTTCGCGCCCCGCCACCTCGCTTCTTTCCTAAACACCAGCCGGTCAGCTGCTATTAATATGTAGATTTGCTTTCATCTTCACACAGGAGCTAACGTGACTAGCGGTCTAGTTGTTTATACCAGCCATTGAACGGTGCGTTGTCCAAACTTACCTCGCAGAGATGCAGATGATTACGGCTAGCTATGGTCTTTATCGCTGTCAGAAGCTAGCTAACCAGCTTATAACGTTAACACGTTTAAAAAACGGAACAATCGGCAGAGTAGTCTTTGGAACTATTAGACTGTGTTTTCCTTTCTCCTTTTCCCGATTTTCTTTGTTTCCGCAGTACATACGAGCCCGAGCGCTGACCCAGTCCGCAGCCGAAGCACTGCTCTCTTACTTCCTCCAAAACAACCGTTGTGTCAGCGGACACCGACGTCATCAGCGTGCACGCGGAGACACGCCTTAAACCCTGCCCACCATCTGAGACGGCCTCTTCTGATTGGTTAGTTTAATGACCACGCCCATCCTTTACCTGAGCCGGGACCTTGCGCCGATTGCCAGGAAGGACGGCAGTAAACCCTTAAAACTTTAAATATCAGTATGTGACATACAGACGAAGAGGTGAGATGGTGGTTCAGTGATTAGCACTGTCGTGTCACATCTCGAGGTTTGGCGGGGTTCCGGAGGGGTGGCATGTTGTTCTTCTGCTTGGGTCTGGTTCATTCTGCAGTCTAAAAACATGCTATTAGGCTAATTGGTGGGTATATATGTGGACCCTGTGGTATTCTGGCACAGCTGGGCTGGCCATTTGGCATACCGGACACTTTCCCTGGGGGCCAATAGGTTTTTGCCTCCATTGGCAAAATTTACTTATGACAATGTAGTACAGTGAATGTATTGCATATACTGTGGGAGTACAACAGCAAACAGGCAGGTCAGGTCGGGGAGCGTGGGCTGATGCAGCGCGTTGCCGCACCCACCACATGACGAAACGCCTCGGGATCCCAGCTGGCAACCCCCTAGGCAGACACACGGTCCTGTCCCACCCTCCAGAGATGGCCATCCATCTGCCGCAGCCAGGTGTTACGTGGGCGTCCCCTTGGCCTGGTCCAACCGCTCGGGTCCTCAGCAATGAGGATCCTGCGAGCTGGATCACCCTCAGGGAAACGCACCACATGGCCGTAGTGGCGTAACTGACGCTCCCTCACAATGCAGGTAATGTGCCTCATTCGGGACTCCTCTAGCAACCGCTCGTTCGACACAAAGTCAAACCAGCGATACCTGAGGATTCTCCGAAGAGACACAGTACCGGAAACAGCAAACAGTACTGTGTGTAAACTAGTGATTGTCATTTCAACACTGCAGTGAATCAGTTCATTCAGCTTGAGACTTTCAGATCCCCAGCAGTTCATTTAATTGCATTTTCATATCCACTTAAATTGTTCAGTGGAAGCTTTTCATTCCATTTACCAAATGAACTTTAATTGTTCTAAAATCTACTTCAATGAATGGAAACTTTTTCTATTCATTTAAATATATTGAACAGTAATGAACATAAAAATGCACACACAGCCAGCATCATGACTAGATACCAGTCGTGACAGACTACTGTTACCGTAATGCCATTTATGACAGATTGGCATTGAAAGAAGTGGCCTCACTCTTAAAGGTTTAACCCGTTTTCTTTTCTTTGAAGTAATTTGTCCTGTTTTTGAGAAGACCTTCCCAGAAGCAACTAATGTTGCCACAATTCAGAGTCTTCCTTTCATAACTTATGTCATGAGTAGAGTCACAGTAACATGACCAGAGGCCTATGAGGTATTTGAGTTGTCAACCAAGGGTGGGGGCAATGTTTACTGGAGCCCTCTGGGCTTCAGCTCTTGTGAGCTCACGCATTAAAGTGCCCCTGGCCGTGAGGCCTTGTTTGGAGGGGCTAGAGGTATTTGGATGAGAGGCTCCTCTAAATATGATTGGACCTCCAATACAAAATCTGCTGAGGCATTTCTTGTTCCGTCTTCAGTTGCTCTTTCATAAAACAACATGTAAATGTCTGAAGCTTGTGGCCCTTTTCCCCCCCTGTTGCTCTTGGAATTCACTGTAGAACCTCATCGACAGCTTACTTATTGATCCTTTGGTCAAGGGTAATTTTTGACATAGAAGAATTATATTCTGTTCTGTGGAACCTTCTGTCCATACATACACACAGAATGTCCACCAACTGATTTACCAGTTTTTGTCCAGTTTTTCACCTGTCATGTTGTGCAGTTAGGTCCATCCACCACAGACCCATTCACAGTGGAAACATTTTTGGTGCATTTGCATATCTGAAAAACAAAGATGCCAGGGTTGGTTAATTTACAAAAATAAATTATGTATTTTGAACCCATGACTTTTTTACAATCCCTGAAAAGCTCCCATTTTGATTGCAAGTGAAAAAATATGGAAGCGGTTAAACTTATTGAATCCGTCTCAGTGATTGATCTACCAGCCCCCCCCCCCACCCAGGTCCACATACATTAATGGTTCATTAAGTTATTACACAATGTAAACCCATTGGCAGTCATTGAGACCCCGATTCTATCCCTGGGTCATCATATCACTGACCAGAATCATCTGGCGGCAGCAGTGGTGTGTGTAGAAAAATGTTGCTGGAGGAATGCAAATTTGGCTTCATATCTGGCTGACTGTATTAAAAACAGATTTTCTCTGAGTGGCGATAAACATGGTTCAGGTCAGTAATCTTTGAATTTGCTCTTGGCTCCCTCACATAATTACACCCACAGTCTGGCAGGGCTTTTGCATTTGGCCCGTCTATGTTTGTGTATGTGTGTTTGTCTGTTTCTACTGTACATGTCTATTTTTATGATGGCTATGTTTCTCTTCAAATCCCATCTGTGGGGAATTAGAGGATTTGTATTACTGAACCATGGAGTGTCAGGGAAATGAGCTGTCAGCATTACTCACATTTGGTATCACAGATGACAAGTGAGGCAGTAAGCTTTTGGAGGTCACTGTGCGATTTCAGAAATGTGGTACCTGCCTACCAAATGACTTATGCATGTGCTTGTTTGTTTATCTGTCTGTCTGTCTTTCTGTCTGTCTATCTATCTATCTATCTATCTATCTATCTATCTATCTATCTATCTATCTATTTATCTCTTTTGGGACAAGAACAGCATTGGCCTTGGCAGCATTGGAAATGTTCAGCTTGTTTCAGTGTTAAATAAGTAAATAATAATTTGGAAGTATTAATTAATAAGCTTAGTAAATATCCTACTGCAGTTGGAGAATAATCAAGTCTCTAGTAGAGCAAGTGGCCTTGTAATTCTTTTTTTTTAATTCTTCTTCTTACAGATTTGGGTAATGCAAATATCTGAGCACAGTCATTACTTTCATTACCTATTAATATACATTCACAGGTACTCAGAATTATCTTTTTGTCTCGGAATTTGACTTGTGGGCGATGGAGTTAATATCTACCAGCAGAGGGTGCTCCTAGTACATCTCTCTTCTATAGAAGCTTCTATGTCTGACGTAAAAACACTTCAAACAGTTTAGTATAGATCACAGCAGGATTTACATATGATATAAAGTGGGCTTTAGTACATTTTAAAGGTTCTTATCCCATCCGACCAGGGTCGTTATCATGAGGGGGGCATTTGTAAGCCATGCCCCCCCAGAAGAAACAAAAACTTCTTGAATTTAACATTTCAGCTTCATTTATTGTTCATTTAGGGTTAATTTATCGTTGTCCCCCCCCAGGCTAATGCAGATGCCTGCATGGGTAATAGAAATACCTGACCACAATCATTACTTTCTTGTACGACCTAAGAAAGTAATAAGATTTGTAATCACATTGGGAATGGAAGCTTCTAAAACAGTATCAGGAATTCTATATGTGCTGTATGCATTCTTGTGGTGTGTGAAATTACATATCGATAAAATGGTAACATGTATCGACCATAAATGTTCAAGCTTAAGGGGCTATCAGGGACCCCCCCCCCTCTTTATTAGCACTCACATAAACCTGGGAAGCCACAGCAAAGCGAGAGCGCAGCCAGCAGCAGCACGTGCCCATTACAAGCTGTATGCCGAAACCCTGAAATGGCATCACGTCCGCAAATGTCCGGTTAAAATCTTTTTTGATAGAGCCACTGGAATACGGTCATATACTCTGTCATGAAGAGGCTGTTGTCTGTTAATTGATTATTATTATTGTTGTTGTCGTTTTGTCCAGAAAAGAGCGTTTATGTATTTTTGTTATCTATTTCGGGCAATCTCTGTGGCAGAATAGCAGGCAAAAGTTCAAACAAAGAACGACGTAGGAACTAACGAGCAATTGTAAATTTACGAGCGTGATTATGAACTACTTGAGTGACGATGGGATTCGAGAAACACTTGCTAATTAACGACTGATCTTAATAGTGCGAGATATCAAACTACTTAGCATTACGAAGCTTTCGGGAAACACACCACTGAATGTTTCAGGTCTGTACATGTCACACCCTGCTCAACCACCTGAGGGCGCTCCAAAAATTACCGAGTGACTGCTTACAGTTTTTCTCGACTGCTTTGGTCAAATTCTCAAACGAAAATGGTACTTCTCATAACCACATATGTAAACTTGCATATTTTTTTAGAACAGAAAGTAATTTCTCATTGTTTTTATCATTTATTTACAAATGGTTTAGGTTTGGTTCTCATAGGATTAGACATATTCACTTTGAATTAGCCCAAAATCAGTTGCATCAATCAAGTTGCCAAAATGAACTATACACTTCTTATTTGTTTACTTCTACTCTGCAAAACATGTAAACGTGTGCATGGTGTAAGTCATCACATGCAAAAAGCAGCTGTCAGAAAGGTTCCTATTGTGGTCTTGTATAAGGGAAATAGTTCAAAAATCGACCAGCAGAAGCGACAGGACAACCCATAATGTAGAACTGGCCATCTTCTCTCCAACATAATTACCTGCAGTAAAATACTGTGTACATTTTTACTGTAACATATAACTTCATTATTTTCAATGCTTAAAATACAGCCGGGAGGAATGAAGACCTGGCCTCCTGGCTTCCAACGCTGCTTCACGGGCCCCTATGCTGCCATACACTATGCTAAGAGCTATACTTAACAATGAAAAAACTAATATGCCTGTATACATACAAAGTATACAAATATAACACTGTCACATACATAGGAATCATTTTCAAATACCTGTTTGTTGACTCAGGCAGCAAGAAAAGTATGCAACACATTCTCATTTTCACTGCAAAAGGTAAATCTGTTTAAGATGGTAGATCTATATAATGTTTGGAATTCTCCCATGTCTGCCAGTTAATGAGTGAGCTTTTCTCGAGTATGGGATCATTAAACAATGACTGATCAGTGGGGCTCGGAGCATCATTGTAAGTGTCAGGCATCCTTCCTGTCTAACCTACTGCTGTGTTCAATTTTTGGTTTACTGGTTAATCAAGGGTAGTTCCACAAAGGAGTGTTTCTCTGTCAGTAACTCAGACACTGGACATTAGAGGGTTTGATGAGACACTGGAAATTCGATCCCTTAGGTCCTACAAGGACAGGTAGCCTTTGTAGCCCTTCCAGATACATGACATTAATGCTTAGGTGTTCTGCGTTTTTCATATGCTCATTCTAATGAATGGAGACATACAGGCGAAGTTTTTGTAAGCCACCCATCACTGTGCCCCTTGCCCATTCTTGATTCTCTTGCTCCCCCAGCCCCCAATGGTCTATCAGCCCTTTGTAAAGTGCACTCAGTACACTGAGACGGAGAGACACAAACTGACCCTATGGGGTCCTCTGAGCTCAGCTTAGCAATGAGGCTGTGGAGCAGGCCTACAGCAGTGAAGGGGTAAGGCAGCTCTTCTTCTAGAAGAGATTTGCATGATCAGCTACCTATCTGTTCAACAAGCCCCAATTTGCCATAAACAGTAGCCAGGCATAGAAAATGGTTTCTATGAATTCTGGTGTGGACAAACAGATACAGCGAGAACATACTCTCAGGCAACTGCAGAGTTTCACACATATACACGCCCTATAGGACAGCCCAGAACACACCTACAAACAGGAAGTAACTCTTCCTTATATGCATACATGTCCTTGTCAATAACTCTTCTAATGTGCCAGCAGACTTGGCACACACACACATACAAATACATGATTGTTCATAAATTTGTGACAGATATGCACCTCCCTGCTTGACGTGCTCCTTAAATTATACTCTGTGTGTGTGTGTGTGTGTGTGAGAGAGAGAGAGAGAGAGAGAGAGAGACAGACAGAGACAGAGACAAAGAGAAATGGATTTTAGGATGTACCCTTGGCCTTGGGATGTCAGGAGTACACATCATGGTCCTGAATGTGCTGTGTTCAGACCCAGTCAGGGGGGTGTGTGTGAAATATATCTTGATCCTGTGAACAGTATTTTGAGCTCTTGCATGTACTGTCTAATTTAGATTAAGTGAACTTCATTATAAGTGTAAATGTGCAATAAAGAGAAATAATAAGAACACAAAAATATGTGGACAGCAGCTCAGCAACAACAACATCTCATTGTGAAACCAAGTGTATTATAATGCTCTCTGCTCTTCATGGAGACCTTCCCATTAGTTGCTGGGGTTACGGGCCGTGAGAATTGGATTGATCTTCAGAACACATCGACCTTCAGCTTCGGACCCCGCTCGCCAGTTGCGGCGCTTTGCTCTTGCTTTGCTTCTGTGGTGTTGGTGTGTTTTCTTCTCTGATTGACTTTCGTGTATGACTGTTTGGCTTTTCGGTTTCTGATCTCTGCTCCGTCCCTTCTGTACCTTTGCTCTCGGTTTTGCTGACTTCTGGTTTTGAACTCTCGCCTGCCCTTTGACTACTCTCTTTGCTCACCCCTCTGGTTACTGTGCTTTGGCTTATGTGTTTTCTGTATGTGTATATAACGTGTGTACGGAGTGACTGCCGTTTTGTTTTTGCCAGCGTGGAGGTTACTGTTGTTTTGGATAGGGAGTTAGGTCTAGTGCTTGTTGTTTCGTTTCCCTTTGTCATGATTGGACTTAGCTTAGGTTGGGACATGTTTGTTAGCTGTTTTGTTTGTTGTTTTGGCCTGGTTTTTGTAAAACGTCTTTGTGCATAAAAATAAAAACTATAAAAAAAGATCCCTTTGTCTCCCGTGTCCCCTTTTCCCGTTCCCCGGTTGTCTCGTTTTCTCCCCTTCCCCTTCCCAAACCTTTCTGTCGATCCTTAACCCTAGACTGGGAATCATAACACTGGTGGAATGTGCTGCCATTGGGGTCAGTACTGGTGTTGGGTGTTCAGGGCCCTTGTTGTGAGGTTGTGTGGCCTACCACTTCCCTCCCAAACGTTTCCACTTCACTTCACATTACTTCATTTGCGGTTGACCAAGACAGCTGTAGAAGGGCTGAAATTCGGCAATCTGGCTCATTGGAAAGATGGCATCCTTCGTTTTCCCTTGCCAGTATTAGTTGCTGGCAATCACATGGCCGTATGTTTAATGTGTTAGCAACAAATGTGGCTTAATTAGCCAGTTCCCTTAAACAAGTAGGACTATCCACATACATTTGGTCATATGGCATAAGTGAAGTCAACATCCCTAACTTGCGAAATGTAGCCATTGTTAGGGGTAAATTACTGGCCCCTGGTGGTCATTGAGAGATACCACCATAATGCCACAATACTGCCCTCTGTTACTGAAATTAACAGAACTTTTAAAGCAAACATTTTAAACTGCAAATATTCACATAAAATGGTATTTCCATGTGTCAAAATCAGAAATATTATACGATGTGATGTATTTTTTATTTGTATTGCTCTCACGTGTGTGATCCACCCACCCACCCACCTTTAAATGGTTTCTCCTGCTCAGGGTAACATGTATGTTGTACAAGTCATATGTGAAGGGCTGGCCAAAACATACCTATACTCATGGCAATTACAGTAATGTAACATTAAAACAACAAATAACTTCCTTATTGGTTATCTAGTTTGTAAGATCCCATCTTTAGGGGTGAGCTGATGCAGGAACAGAACATCGGAGTGTTAAGTTTTATGTTGTATTCATGAACAAATCATTGGTGGAAGATTAAGTATCGAGGTACGGAACACTGCAGCACAAGTAAGCAGCTGAGGAATACTACAGCTGCAGACTGCAGATCACAGATAAAAAACACAGACAAAAGGAAACATAACACGGAATTGACTCGTCTTTCTCTTAATGGCTGCTCTCTTTCAATCTATGTGATGCATGTTGTCCCAAAGTCTTTGTCTCTATACCACTGACTCCCTCTCCCTTGTCCTCCTCCTCCTCTTCTGTGCCATCAGTCTCACTGACACGCGGGGAACCGAAGCCTTACTTAGTGTCACCACAGTATCCTGGCGAAGCATCTGTAGTTGGCTGATAGAGGCGATGCGGGAGGACTGGGCTGCATGTGCCATCCCCAGCCGGAAGCCCAGGACTGGCAGCAGTTAACCAGCACATCCCCTGAGTGCAGACACATGCTCTTAGGGGATGGAAGGCAGCCGCTGTGGCCCATAAGACCTGGTGTTTCAACACTCTTGCCAGGCCTGATGAGCAACACGACAGCCCAACCGCACATTGTCCTTGAGCCTTGGCTTCCGCAGCGACAGCATCCTTCAGCGGCTTCTCTTCACAGACCTTCTCATCAGCAGTGGGTAGGTTGGGGAAAAACACTCCACATTTGTCACTGTCCTGGGTGCTTCAACAGTATCTACTGAACTGGAAGAAGGGAGAACCTGACAGACCAAATACAGGCAGCCAGCTCATGTCAACATTTCTGCTTTGCCATTTATTAACGTGACACGTTTATGAATGCTAAAAGATTAATACAAATGAAATAATGCCAAATACTGTTATATATGCTCTTCATTCTAGACTAACTTCTAAATGTTGCCTTTCTATTCATGATGTAGGCCTTCATACAAAACCTACACCTGATTGAGAAGAGGGCAGTTAATCGTAACAGATTTTGTCCTACAGATGGCACTGTTGGGTAAGAAATGTATCTGGCAATAGAGACTTGAATGCAATGCACAAGTTTAAAATGGTAAGTTTTCATGATTAATTAAAGTGAATACTTTGAAACGGTAAATGTATACTATCAAATCTTTCAGAAAAACAAGAACTGCTACAAAATAAAGTATAAATTAGTGAAATATTGTTGTTTGTATAACCTTTTCATTTGATTTTCCCTATGCATTGGATTTTCTCTGTTAAAGGGATATCATGCCATATCATGCTCTTTTCTTTTCAGTTTCTAACTTAATGCATCTTCAGTTTATACACAGCAGCGGAGAACAGACATTCTACTGCACTAAGCACCTGGCTTGTAATACCAAAATCTAACAGCAGGGAGTGCTGCGACACACAGGCTTGAGTATATCGAGAATCTTAGACTGCACGGACAGTGTATTCCTTATTGCAGCTGCTTATCCCATGTCAGAGTCTTGTGGTAGCTAATTTATATGTCTTGTAATTGTAATTCCATATTGAACCCTGCTTATATGAGTAGTGACCCCACGAGTTAAACAATGGGGGGAAGGTAGAGGATAGCTCAAAAACCAAGTGGAACAGAAAGAGGAAAGAAGCTCTGTGGTTGCCACACTGTCAGAAAAAAAGAGTACCAAATTGTACCTTTGCTTGTCACTGGGGCTGTACTCCCAAGGACTTGCCAGTGGTACCCTTTGTTAGTGATGGCAAATTAAAGCTTCGTGAACCATTTTCTGTATTTTTTGACCCAACTAGATGGTACTCATGGTTTGCTTTGGGGGCATAAACTGAGCCCTTTTTTTAATAGAGAGCACCATCTAGTGCTGTCAAAAAATACCGCAAATGGTTCATGAAGCTCCGTTTGGCCATCACTACCCTTAGCTTTAGGTACTTGTACCTTTTAAGATATAGAAATTAACTATGAGGAACATTCTTCTACCATTGGGGGTACATTAATATTATTTGTACCTTGAGGTTGTTCCTCATAGCCCATATCTGTACCTTAAATTAGACTAAAAGGTACACTTACCTACAGCTAGGGAACAATTGGCAAACCCTTGAGGGTACAGCCGAAGTGACAAGCAAAGGTACAAATTGGTACCCTTTTTTCTGACTGTGTATGATGAAAATTGTCAGCAACTTCCACAAAGTGTTTCAAGCAGGACACAATGGCTGGAAAGCTACAAATCTTTCTGAAATTGTGTGTGGGAGAAGGTGTGGTTCTTTCACATCTTTGTGTCTATACCCAAATCTGTACCTTTGAGCAGTTGTTCAACATGCCATTGTATCTCTTAACTTTCATAAAACTTAAGAGAGTTGTATCTGGTTGAGAAAAAAAATGATAGTAAATAAGTAAGTTTATAGGGAGATACCTGTATGTTCTGTACCTGTATGTTCTGTACCTGTATGTTCTGCATATACTTCATTTGGGAGTATCTACCATTTCTGCATGAATGTAATAATATCCATGGCAGCTTGAATGCTGATATCATTTATAATCTGTCATGGATATACATGTAATAATTCATGGTCCATAAATAAACGATCGTTTTCAGTGCACATACCCAAAAATACACATACACGCACAGGCTGGCATGCAGCACAGTTGGTTAGGGACGGGGAAAAAGTTCGTTAGATTTGCCCATCTCTGCTCGAAAATCTGCAGTGATCTATGGGATGTATCTGCTAATTATACCATGGTTGCGGTTCTGCAGAGCTGAGCAAAATTCCGTTTAAACCGGAATTCATGAGCAGAAGTGTATCCTGATGTGGTAAAGAGTGTGACCTGAGATGAGACTTGTGTTGTACGGGAGGGAGGGGGGGCACTGTGTGGCTGGAGTGAAACTCTTAACTCCCTTGGTTGGCAGAAATGGAGGGGATAATAGGTCAGACGTAGGCTTAGGGTCTTATAGAAGGTCTGGGGAAGCCCAACTCCTAACTAAGATCAAGGCCTAGGTGAATATAAATGATTGATCAACACTGACAGAGAAACAACTTCCATTTCTAAACACAAATACCCAAACATACATTGGTTAATTAACGCATACATCTAGAAACCCCTTTCTCTCACTCACACAGACAAATATAAGCCTTTCATGAGCTGCCCTCTTTGGTTTATAAATAAATGCTGGGTCTGACTTACACCTAAGATACTTTCTTAAAAGTCTGTTTGGCTCACTTCTGTACAATGTTTGCATCCATGCCATGAGGGCCCAATCACCAAACTTCAGAGGATATCTCCATTTCCTGGGATAATGTCCAAATTACCACGCATCAGGAAACACACGAAACTTTTAATGCTGTCAGTAATGCCCCCATCATTCCAACCATAACATACTAAAATTCAGCCTGAGTGTGGATCTGCAGAAGCTAAACACAGTGTGTGCTGTTTGCTGCTCGCTAATGCCATGTTCAGCTGTCACCCATCTCCATTACAAGAGGCCAGAACAGAGCAAAGTACAAGAAAACAGAAATGAAGGAGGGAGTGTGTGGATGTGGCGGAATATAAGACTCATATCAAAGGAGTTCCTGGCTGTGATACAGGCTAATGTCTCTGCACTAACCTGCAAGCAGACATACACAAGCATACACACATAAAAAAGAAAGAAATTCAGATAGCCATTACATGTACATAAATTGTAGGTACTGTGGTTCTGCAGAAGGATTGGCTCCCCATCCTGGGTTATTCCCTGCCTTGCACCCGTAGCTTCCAGGATGGGTTCCAGACCTATGCGACCCTGAATAGGACAAATGGGTACAGAAATTGGATGGATGGGTTCTGCAGAACACATTTCAAAACACACACAAGTTGTCTTTTCTTTGCTGCCTTGTCCTCAGCCACCACAAGAGGTCAGGAGTCTTTTACTAAAGAGCAGAAAACACATTGGCACTGTAAACAACAGGAAACTGGTCAGTGATGCCTATGGAATTGTGCAAGCTCTGCACTCAGACATTTAAACTGCACATACACAGATGCACATATCACACCTTCAGGCTTATTTCAACATCATGATTCATATTTCAGCCATGAAAATAATCTTTTAAATCATTATTCCTACTCAGGTATTATCTTGTAAAAACAGCCCATTATCATCTAAAAGTGCTCTATCCTTGTACCTACAAAGAGCCACAGTTTGTGTGTTTGCATTCCTGTCTGGCACTTCCTACTGGGTCCAATTTTGCCATAATAAACTATCCCTAATCCCTAACCACCAAAAACCAAAAAGAGGTGCTTGAAAATAACATGCTAATGTACCGTTTCAGTTTTTGAGCAGGTGACGTGATAGCATTTGTGATAAAGCCCGCACAATATTCATTTATTTTACGAGATGTTGCCATTTTCGTGGATTCCTTTCCTGTAAATCTGTTTTAACATACACACACAGAGAAACACTGATATACAAACACACATTTACAGACTCAGACATTTCCACCAGACAGATTCACATGTTTATATTCATACCTTTGCGGGGACTATGCATTACTTTATATGGGGAAAGCCCTAATCACAACTATGACATACATACCCCTACCCAGTCCTAACCTTAACCATAAGTAACCACACAAAATACGGGACATTTGGCATTTTTAGTTTTTTTGAATTTCATAAAATTGAGTTTCCCCTTCTGGGGACTAAAAAATATGTCAAACGTCAAAATAATAGGTTTTTATCACACTGTGGGGACATTTGGTTCCCACAATGTAATATATATATAACACACACACACACACACATACACACACATACACTCCCATCTCATGTCACAGTGGATGCCTCTCATTCCTCTTTATGGGATGAAAGTCTCTCTTGCTTTGTGTCCTGTGCAGGTGTATTTGGAAGTGTTCTTTGGGGAGGGGGGCTTAAGGGTGTGGTAGAGCTGCACAATGACTCTAACTGTCTGCCTCTCACACAGCTGCAGGGTTAGCGAGAGCCAGGATTGATGGGCAGACAGACAGATAGACATGCGCGCACCCATGTAGGCGGGCTCTCAGACTCAGTGACGGACAGACAGACAGACAGTATGCCCTGACCTCACCACTTCAAACAGAGGGGAAGATTCCTGTGCTGAGAGACGTGTTCTTCACTGGACAGACTAGAGAAAAGAAAGGTAGATAAAAAGTGAGAAGACGTGGGAGCAAATAATGGCACAGAAGAAGACGAGGATCAGAATGTGTGCTTAGCCAAGCATTTATGAGAGGCATGGTCCTCTGCATGGACTGCACTCACAGCAGCTGCGGTGTGATCATGCATGACGAGATGTAAGATGTTGTCCTTATGCCTGTCCATGTCTTAAAATGGAATTACAACAATAAGCATTTTTCATTAAGGATATTTGTGTACTCAAATGTTTATGAATAGGGGTATTTCATCCATGTAACTTGTACTGAACCAATTTCTCTGATGCTAAAATCACCCACCCCCCCCCCCCCCCCCCCCCCCAGTATTCCCTCTGTAACTGTTTCATATACAAAATTATAAAACTTATTTAAAATATGAGCATGACGTTCGAAGGAAAAACGTGCTAGTCTTTTGCAAAGAGGATGTTTTTATAATGTTCATTAAAACATTATAGAGCACACTTAAAAAAAAATAGGAGCCATCATTCGAAGTCTCAATTTTCGGTGAATTTCACAGAATAAGTCATTATTCGTGTTTATACTTAACAATTTTCCTCCAGGTTACTTTATCATTTGTACTGTATGTAATTTGTTGTTAATAGGACAAGTAAATTATAGAACAAATGAAAGTAAAACTTTGTGAACTCGTGATTTGACGATTTATAAAGCTTTCCTTCACCAACCGAAGTCATTACTCATTTTAAATTGCAGTTTAAATTAGTTATGCTGTACTTGATATACTCTTTCTTTATCGTCATCAGTAACACAGAATACTTTTAAAGATCTGTCAATATTCCATTCCTGAATGTCAATTTTCAGCCTAAATTTGCTAGGCATCTCTGACCTCACCATCTGTAACTTTGTAAAAAGATATAAACCTGTCTCCTTTATAGGCTACTGACGGAAAACCGAATGTAACTTACATTTTGAAGGTCATATTACCTTATTATTACTCATTCTCTCACATTTTTTAATTTATTGTGTGGTTTACTGCATTGTATTCATTTTTGTTCGGTAAGCAGATTTAGGTTCGAATCAGTCAGTCACTTTAACTGCAATTTATTAATAAAAATGACTGCATCTGGGACAAATTACAAGCACATATATTGTTGGTGAGTTCTATAATAAGACATCAAAAAACGGCGTATGGCTGTTCAGTATTAATCAACCGGTCTGCCCAGTAGTGGTTAATGTACAGGATGAGAATGTTGCTAAACACGCTGAGTAACCGACCGGTGTAGGAACTGCGTCGTCCGTGAGGCTGTGCCCTGATCGGCTCGGAGCGCACTGTACCGCAAGCAGACGGTCAGAAAGCAACGCAGCGATGCACTGAGTGGGTCACAGACTTTGTTTAAAGCAAGTTAAAGCGATTTCATGGAGCGGTATTCATGCATACATAAGTCTTAAACAGAGCTCAACAATACTGCTTCTAGACAACACTACCGGGATTTTACTATCATTCGGATGGGCGACATCTTCACTGCGACACCGGACATATACTGAGTGAGTTTTAAGGGGAACTGCCACGATACTAATTCATTATTCGATATGGACGGCAGCTTGGCAACTTTCTGTTATTATTTTTTTCGTAGTGTGTAGTATGGAGTCTGCTTATGATGGTAACCTCTTCTGCCGTACTCTCGTAACTTTATTAGGTTTTCCTCGGAGGTTTCAGATACAGTAAATTATTTCGGCCAGTCTGTAAGCGTTTGCTGCGCCATAAATAGACGTTCAGTATATTTTAGCACCACCCACCGGCAGCGATCTTGGTACATAGAAAGAGAATATTATTTTAATTTGGGGTGTGACTTTATGAACATTACCGAGTCTGTACACATTTTTGAAACTTCAGTTGAATACCTTTACCAAAATAAACAGGAATTTCTTGTAGTAATTTGGCTACTTGGGTCAAGTCTGAGTTCCATATTGGTAAGAGAACACACCTCTATACCGTTTAAGTAGTTTTTCTTTTAGATGCTGATATCCATTCATTTAGTAGGTCTACATAATGATAGTTATCCTTGCAAAACTTGTTTAGTTTGGGGAAACAGTTGCTGCCAACGACAAATTAATGTACACCTTAATGGTGCAACACTACTTGGTAAGTTAATGATTTGGTAATTTAGCTATGTAAACAAAGTACCTTTTGCAGAAGTAAATTTGTATGATCAATGTAAGGTGAAGCTTTGTTTGGTTTAATTATTGTTTTTTCTGTATATAAAATGACAATAGCTCCTCCAAATATAAATTATTGTGAAGCTCTGCAGTGAATTTAGGTCTTACAAAAGACAATAGTGCACTTTAACTTATAATACATTTATTTTTTCATATAGGCCTGCAAAAACC
>JAAGVU020000129.1:16293997-16312377 GCA_011763525.2 Mormyrus iriodes
GAGTCCATGGCAGCCCTTTTTCCCTTACCTCACTTACAAGTAGCTAGATAGATAGATAGATAGATAGATAGATAGATGGATGATTACAACAACACTAATGAGCGTATATTGTTTTTTCAGGTGGATTCCTCCCCCATGAAGACGACATGGTATTGCCCATTGGACTTGGTATGACCCACATTGCCAACTAGCACATGCATGGAATGGCTATCGTGCTACACAACAACATAAATAACTCTCACACTATTGCCTGTAAATGTGTCTATTAATGCCTTTGAATGTATACTATTTATACAGCATGTTAACTGCATATCTCCCCTATATGTTATCGCCTGGACGCTGGTTAAAAACAAGTTTCGGAACTGAAATTGCTAAAAAAGGAAGTAGAAGTATAAAAAGAGTTTAAGCGTTTAGTCTGTCAAGTACCGTCGTCTGTTTTTTTGGTGTTTTGCTTAGTCACTCTTATTGTATTCAGTTCTGTCCGTGGTAAATAGCCAATGATATACGCGTTTATTAAACAATGTGCATCTTAATAAGTGATGTGTGAATCTGTTCGTGTTTCCTTACGGGTAACCGGCACTCTCAGTCCACAGTGTCAGAAAAGGAAGAAGAGGGGGCGATCTACACAGTAGTTGTGAAACCACAGGCCGGAGGCTTGTCTCGTACGGCGGTGAGAATGCACTCAGCCACCTCATTTCTGCCACTTATGATTTCCATAGAAACCTAAAAACTGGCTGGGGCAAAATATGCTCACAGACAGAACAAATTTTGTGGTCTCTAGAAAAGAGCAAGTGAACTGACTGGTGTTTTTGCAAATGTGAAAGATATTACTGTGTTAGAGTGATGTGTACCATGGTACATGCAATGTGAAATGATACCTTATTTGCCACTTGCACAAGTACATTGGAGTGCTTCTTTTCACATATCCCCTGTTGTGCTCCTTTAAAACATACACATACTCAGTTTACAGCAAGGCTCGGGGTCTGAGCACAGGGTCAGGTCATTTATCTGCTGCCCTTAGAACATCTTGGAAAGTTAACGGCCTTAGACAAGGATCCAACAGAGATGTGACTATTTTGCTAAGGGTGGGATTCAAACTGGCAACCTTCTGATCACAGGCACAGAGGCCTAAGCCTGCTGAATCCAACCTTTTGGTTCTTTTAAATTCCCTGGATTTAGAAGAGGAAAAAAACACCTCTGAGAAAGACAGCAGATTTCTAATGTCATTTTGTCCCTTGTTTTACCCAGCATTCCTCAGGCTTGCGATCTGAGTATGTGAAAGCGGGCACAGAGGAGAAGCTCGTTCTCCATCTGCTTCACTCCTTCACCATGGGAGACACCTCGTACGTCTCCATCTTCCTCGCCACCTATCGCTCCTTCACCACCACGCAAAGGGTGCTGAACATCCTGGCTGACAGGTTAGAAAGAACAAGAGCAGGAAAAAGAGGGAAATCGTATCATAAGCATGGTTATGCTATTGTCCTCTTTGCTAAGGGTCCTGGAAATAAGGGAGGAACGAGTGATGAGAGAGGAAGAGTGTGGCAGAGAGATAATATTGTCATGTGGTGCTACCTCTCCTCCCCACTTTAATCTGATACAGCGCTTTTTAAAATACATGTTGGCGCGGTGACAGTGCATTTCCTGCTGTCTTTCTTTCCACAGACTAGAGAACCCACCAGGGGCAAATAAACTGAGTGTAAACAGACTGGCCTTCAACAAGTGAGTCATTATTCAGTTCATAATTCCTCCCAAAGAGCTGTACCATTCAGAGTTTACATACGGCGTCAAAGAGCTGTCTATGGATTTTTGGCCAATTAGGTGTAAGATTTGCAGGGTAATAGAAAAATGACTGTAAACGAGAGGCTGGTTAAGATAACTAAATGAGTGACGGTTACCTAAGTTTGGCATACATCTGAGGAAACATCGCCAATTTCTGTCCCCTGCAGGACAGTATGTTCAGTTTTCAGCACATGGCTGGATGAGTATCAGGAAGACTTCCTGTCGCTTGGAGACCCCACCCCCATCCTCCGACTGGCCCCCCTCCTCCCTTCTGACCCCTCAGGTTCAGAGATCAGAAAGCGCTTACTGAAGATTTCGGAAGAATTAAGCGAAAAGGCCTTGCTGAGTGACTCCCCTACAGGTAGCAGTGCTGTACAGCTCGCTGTCATTGTGATAACCCTGCCCTTTGACCTTCCTCTGTGTACGTCTCTGGTACATGGTGTTTTTATACTCATGACTGCATAGTACGATGAAATTCTTACTTACATGCTTTCTACAGATGTTTTCACATACCCAGTCTCACTCTCCATGAGACACACAGACCTATATACAGATGAGACCAAATTTTTAGGGTCAGAGTGCAGGGTCAACCAACATTCCAGACGCCTGGAGCAATTGGGGTAAAAGGCCTGGCTCTTCCAGCCTCAGAATGTGAGCTTTCTGATCACAGGCACAGAGCCACACACAGACCCAGTTTATAGTAATATGATGCCTCTCTGTGTTCCCTGAATGTTCTTACTGTTGTCCTTCTGGTCATTGAATAGTATGACTAAGTTCTTCCTCTGTTAGATGATGTTGTGTAGCTCTTACTCCAGTACTGCTTACACTTGTACCTGGGCATTCATTGACGCTCCGCCCAGTTGCACTTATGGCTATGTAGTCTCCTTAACACCATGTATGTTTATAATGTGCTATTTTCCACACTCGCATCACTTTGGACAAAAGTGTTTGCTAAATGATGTGAACAAAAATGTATCATATAAAATAACAAATCAGCATTTACATGTGTGAGAGGTGCATTGCAGGTAGAACTTCTGCTGTGCTTTACTCACACAAATGAAGGCAAAACTCTGAGCATTCCCTAAGACTGAATCATTTCCCCTCGCAGACAGCATCTCCTCTGTGACTTCCCCGTCCGACTCTTCGAACTCCGAATTTGACGCCACCAAAATTTTGGGCTTCCCCGCAGATGTGGTCGCTGAGCAGCTGACTATGATAGAGACAGTAAGTGTCACATCCGATGCTTGATTCCACCCACTGACTCATATTTATACTGATTTTTAATTTTTCCGCATGATCTGAGCCCAGTGTGACGCAGAGAAATTCCTATTTCTGTTTATCTCTTTGTCTAAAATCTTGGAGGTAGTGTGTTGAAGGTGTCTGCCTTTCATCCAGGATCTATTCCTGCATGTGGTGCCCTACCACTGCCTAGGCTCTCTGTGGTCCCAGCGGGACAAGAAGGGGCGTGAGGGCGTTTGCTTGTCCGTCAGGGCGACGGTGCGGCAGTTCAACCGCCTGGCGAAAGCCGTCACCGCCTCCTGCCTGTGGCACATGGATCTGCGCACCCAGCAAAGGGCTCGACTCCTGGAGAAATGGATCAGTGTGGCAGAGGTGGGCGGGCTTAGTGTGTTAGTATAATAATAACCATCCGTCTTCCAACCACTTATCCTGGTCAGGGTCACGGAGGGGGGGCTGGTGCATATTCCGGGCAGCAAAGACACAAGGCTGAATAGGATGCCAGTTCACTGCAGATCACATACACTCACAGTCATACACTGCAGGCACTTTAGAGACACCAATTAGCCTAAGTGTACAGTATGTCTTTGAACTGTGGGAGAGAACTAGAGAAGAAACTCAGCTAGAAAATGCAAGATTCACACACAAAGTGTGGAGGTGAGATTCAGACCCACGCGTTGGAGGTGTGCTGTAACCCTGCTACCCACAGAGGAAAGCTGATTAGAAAAAATGTCAATCAACAATAACATTAGAGACATATCTTAAACCTGTCGTGTGAGAAAAGAGCCTATTTTTACTCTACTCTAGATCTATAAAAGTGAAGGATACCGATTGTCTCAAATTCGTGTCATAGCCCAATGTATGTCTCATGCTCTTGGCAAATTCCTGAATGCGGTGCTCATTTCTTTATAGGAGTGTCGTGGCAGGAAAAACTTCTCCTCTGTGTATGCCATCGTGTCTGCCCTGCAAAGCAACCCACTGCACAGACTAAGGAAAACCTGGGCGGAGACAGACAGGTACGTGCGGGCTATGTAACGTACATCCTCAGGTCTGCCGTTCTGGAAGATTATAAAAGCAAGTTACCAAAATATCTCTGAGGTCCTTTCCTGTTTACCACCACAGAAACCAATCAGTAGCGTTCACAGTATTCAGAGACACTGGGAATCTGAATAGGCATAAAAGTCGATGATACCTGGTATTTTAAAACGTGTTATGGCCAGACGATTGCTAGACAGTTGCTGCCTGCGTTGGTTTGCCTGGGAGTGAGTCGCAGCGAGGGAAATGCCTTCTGCCAAATGAGACACAGATGAGCTGAATGCGGTGCTCTCCTTCCCTAATTCCACGGCGACAGGGAAGCGCTGAGGAGATACGGGGAGCTCTCTGACATCTTTTCTGAGAAGGACAACTATTCGCAGAGCAGGGAGCTGCTTAGAGAGGTGAGCCCAGTGATGACAGTGTTGAATAAAGTGCGTATTAACCAAAAGGAGTGCAGTACACAGGATGCTTGATATGGTCCTCTGTTGAAAAATAAACAGGTAAAAAAAATTCTGACAAATGATAAGTGGTAGTTTTTTAAGTTTTTTTCCAGCAAATCTATTGCCATTTAAGCTTGTAACATCACAAAAAGACAGTGATTAGCGCACACATGAATTTAATTTATTGGCTATAGTAGTAATTAATATCTTATATTTTTAGTTAATATATTAAGATTAATTAATATCTATAGTCATCTGACTCCATAATTTCCATCCATATGGATCTGAAAGGGATGGTGCAAAATAATGGGCAATATGTAAGCAGTCTGTCACATCAGAATAGGATTGATAGGAAACATGTTATAAATTTCTGATAATGCATCTTTTGCTTTTAAATAGATGGCTGTCAGGAATGCATTGTGGAGTAAGGAGGTGTTTGAACTATAAAGTTATCCTGTGGTGTGCGTTGACCTTTTACCACACAGCTACCATCGTGAGGGATTTAGCTTGTTATTTACCAAATGGCCTGTTGACAAGGAGGGATGTTGTCCTTGGCGGATGGACTGTGATGCTCTCTGCACTGTGCTAACCAAAGAACATGGGTCCATAGCATGGATGGGGTGACGTGGTGATGTTTTCGGTCCCTGTGTTCCAGGAGGAGACGTCACAGCTCATCAGCGCCGATACAAGGACGAACAACAGAAAGCATACTGGGGTAAGGACTATGTGTTCAGGCTGCCTGTGTTAATAAGCACATCAAGGGTAACTGCAGGGTATTTTTGTGACTTTGCTGTAACACTCTTAAATAGTCCTGTCTATATTCCGAACGCCTTTCCAGTACAGGGTCATGGGTGGGTGGGGGGAGGCAGAATAGGGCACAGTGGAGGGGAAGACAGGACAGATGCTAGTCCATTGTAGGGCAGACACATGCACACAACCACACACAATCACCTACTCCGAGCAATTAACTGCCAATTAACTGCATGTCTTTGTAATGTGGGTGGAGCCCAGAGTCTTTGTTGGAAAACAGCACAACACAAAGGGAGCATGTAAGCTCAGCACACACACACAGAGTAGGGCAGCATTCTGACCCCCAGTGCAACCATTCAGACTACCATGTCACCACCCATTCTTAACCATAATTAATCAGTCTCCCATCTGCATGTCTCAGGCTGCAGCCCGGGGTACCGTACCCTATCTGGGTATCTTCCTGACAGATCTCATGATGCTGGACACCGCCGTCAAGGACAGACTGGAGGTGAGGCAGTCTGTCTGTGTGTCCGTCCACGCACCGACTCTGTGGGCATGTGATTGGTCAGGATTGTTATTGATGTCTATAAATAAACAAAGTGGTTCCAATAAGAACTGCTCTCTCTTACAGAATGGGTACATCAACTTTGACAAACGAAGACGGGTACGTATGGTGGGGAAAAAAAGTGTTCTTGAAAATAACGATCTACACTCGTTATCAGTAATTTTGATGCAGCTGTGAATCACATTCTTTGTTGTGACAAAAACCTGAAGGACCTCATTTGTATGCCTCCCCCTTCTCAGGAATTTGAGGTTTTAGCTCAGATAAAGCTCCTGCAGACTTCGTGTAAAAACTGGCCTTTCACGGCCGATGAGTCTTTCCTCGAGTGGTACTACAGCGTTCCGACTTTGAGTGAAGAAGTGAGGTATGTGTATCAGTCAACATTTAAAATACAAATTCAAATACTGCACATTACCTCTCTGTTTGTTAGATTAGAATCCATTTGCTCTTCTTTATAAAAAACGCATTTTCTTCTCAGTTTGAATTGCCCCCGTAACAATGTCAGTTTAATGGACCGTGTTGTCACAGTTACAGACTGTCCAATCAGATCGAGTCTGCTTCAGATCCCAGCCCTGGTCGTACCCTGAATCCCACAGTTGTCATCACACACTGCACAGAGTAAGTAACCCTTGTTCCTTAACAAGCTTTGCCCCAAAACGTGATGGCAAATGAATGTAGACTGAGGGTCTGTGCATAATATTTGGTGAACAAAGGGTTGTAAGATATGGGGGCGGCGGGGGGGGGTGTTTAGCTGTCATAGTTAGGAAAGGGAGAAGTACAGTCAGATGAGGTTTATTGAGTTGAGGAAGAACAGAAACCTGCAGACGCTGCATGTTGGCAGAACGTGATCTGAATACCATAGAGGTTCAGATGAAATGGGTCCCTGTATCTGTGTACATTAGGGGTTTATATTGTGGGTAAATTATAAAACAAAGCTGTAAGTTATTGCGTCACGTTGAAAGCATTTGGTCGCTCATGGTAATGCTACGGAAACTGGGTGAAGTCTGTATTTTATTTTATTAGTGTAACGTTGAGATGCGCATATTATAGCACCGTACTCTGGAGAGTGGAGCTATCAGTTGACCTTAAAATCCCAGAGGGATTTTTCTTTTCCATGTCCAATCTAAGATTTATTTTTCTCTCTCTCTTTCCTGCATGTCTGCTGTGTGTTCGTATATGTATATATAAAAAACTCCGGGCAGCTGTGTTGGGAAGGGAGCTCTATAAAATATATTGAATTGTACCTAATGATGTTTTAAACTAGCATATCTCTTGTGTCTCTGTTTCTCCCAGTATTCTTACATCAGTGGTCGGTCCATCTTTTGAGAATGAAGGTGTCTTTGACTTTCCGTCTCCCGTCAATCACCTACTCTCAAAACTTGCTAAGGTATTGCAACAATAATTTATTTGCAGTATGTACAGAGCTCATTTATTGAATACATCTCAGTGAATTCCCACAAATATATATGTTTGTCATATGTTTGTATAGTATAGTTACGTAATGTTGTAAAGTATTGTTATATAACGTTATTTATGTCACTATGGTGGAAGCTGCTTAATTTTGTTGTACTTGTGTGACCCACTTGCACAACGACAAATTAAAATCCTTCATCCTTGAATTATGCTTTATCTGTGTCTGAAATTACAAGCAGTTGTTTATCAGTTATATCTGCCTTGGTGAATATGTAATGCATTTGCTCGCATTGCAGTTGTCACTGTATACAGTGTTGAGGAATTCTTATCATTCTTGACATTTCAGCACATGAAATCACCATCGGTTTCCTGTCTGGATGTCGACTCCTCCCCTCCTCCGACTGATCCCGCTCTCGCCTCCGTGACATCAGTCAGTAGCGTCAGATCGCACCGGCGGTCGGTCTCCTGCGGGAGCCCTCCCACCAGCAAAAGCCAAGAAGCTGGACCAGACATGCGAATCATCCGTATTCGGATGGATCTGCAAGATGGGAATTTGTACCGAAGTATAATGGTATTCATCACGTGATTTTGACTGAACTGAAACATTTTAAAAAAGAAGTTAATTGAGGTGGTAAATTTAGGATGGAAATTGCAGCAAAGTAGCACAGACCTAGTAGTGTAACTGGCTTGTCTGTAAAAACTTAACAGTGTGGTATTGAAATAGTCAGGCGAGGCGTTTGCCAAAGAATCTCTTTCGCCTTATCTTTTAAACACATGCCCATATGTCATTTAAAGAGCAGCTGCATCGCTCGTACATTTATTACTGTGTTCTGTTCTTTCAGGTGACAAGCAATGACAAGACCCCATCTGTAATCAGCAATGCATTAGAGAAGCACAATCAGGATCCGAAAGAGGCACCCAGATATGAGCTGATCCAGCTGCAGCCTGATGGAAAAGGTAGAGACGCATCATTTGATCCCCAGAGCCAAGCGTGGCCATTTCTGTAGATACTGTGAGCCACATCCTTCGACTTTAATGTACCTTGTATTGTAATGTATCATTCGGGCTGATCTGATTTTGTGCGATTTAGTTCCTTTGGATTCTCTGGGTGTGACTTACTGACTCACGTGCATCGTGTCACGTGTCTTCGTACCTGCCAGAACTGAAAATGCCTCCTGCGGGAAACGTCTTCTATGCAATGACCTCATCGAGCGTCGACTTTCTGTTGAGAAGGCAGGGAGGGAGCACACCTCTTGGCTCTCCGTCAGTTGGCACCGAGACCAGCGCCACCTACCCCCGGATCAAAGCCAAGGGGAGGAGGCTTGTAAGGACGCTCTTTTGACGTAATTCTTCAGCCTCCCCGCCATCCCCAGACTCTATCTGGTGTCTCCACGGAATCTTGGTGCTTCTTAGCTGATACCAATAGTACAGTGTTTCTCAACCCAGTCTATGGGGACCCCTAGGCAGTCCATGTTTTTGCCTCCTCCCACCTCCCTGCCAGACAGGGAGGGAGCTAAAATGTGGACCAGCTCGGGTTCCCTGAGGACAGGGTTGAGAAATGTAGCAATAGAAAATAGTGTAAAAGCATGCTAAATCTGAGTCATTTTGCATTGATTCAGCTATATGGTAACGCTGGTGGCTTCTTAAACACTAACCAGAACGAGGAGTTATAGGTATTATGTTCAGCTTGTTAACGCAGAAGTCACCTTTAATATTCCAATGTCATTGCAACCCCAGCAATGAGAACACCATTTACGTACTATGCAAGCAGACACCTGGATTGGGATAAATGATTGATATACCAACATATCACTAGAATATCTCATCCCGTCTTAAGCTGTAGCTTGCAAAGGGCTCCTCTGTCTACCTCAAAGGGGAACCTTTAACAATAGTTCTGGAACTTAGCTTTAGTCAGCAACTGCTTGACCAGAGGACAAGAATGTTACGTGTCCTGATCTCAGGTGGGCACCAATGTTTTGCACTTCAGAAAGTCATTGATATTGCTAATGTAAAGACAGAGGTAAAGAGGTAACCAGTTACAGGTAAAATCTGTAGAATTAATATAATTAATGCTATCATTCTTTTTAATTGCATAGTCACTAACTTGTTGTTCAGCAACAGGGAAAATATGATCAGTGTGCATTTTAGAATTACTGAAAGTTGGGGAATGACACGTAACTGACATGCAGCTCTACAGGACCTGTATGCACTGATGATGCTAACTGACCTCATGATTGAAAGCCTAAAATATTTATGATTTCTGAGTGCTGCAAAATGCTGATTATTTACCTTCCAAATAGTGGATTTTTGGGTAAACCTGTAAGATACGCAAATTTGCAATAGTTTGCCGCTTATGGAAATTAAGCCAAAGCCAAAGGCATTCAAGTGTGTTTATTGCTGAGAAATCCCCTGGCCACTGTAAGAGGGCATGGTGAGAGTAAACATTACATTATCGTAACATCATAAATCCTTTATGTTTCATCATGAGGTCAAGCTGAAATAATGAGTGAGGTCATTGCAAAAACAAAGTAGCTTAATAAAGTTCCAGGGAGTAAAGTTTATTTTATTTTTGGTACATAATAATACACTATGATTTTATATTCACTTTTTCATATCGATGTATGTATTTATCAATGTATAAAGAATGTATTTTTTAAGGTGTGTTGACAAACTCTGAATTGTGTTTACATCTCCCTCAAAACATCCAAACTTGATTGTGAAACTTATTGGTAACAGTACCAACTGTAAAACTTGTTAGAGTTACTTTCTGCTTGGAGAATGAGGTTGGAGTGACAGAGTGCACACAGAAACACAAAATATACAAAATGACCAGAAGCATTCATTTGGTGAAAAGACCCCATTCATCTTTACCTGGTTTATTAAATGTTATAATAGATTTATTACTATACATTTGCTGCATATTTAATGGATTAGAATGACAAAATATATATAATATATGTTGTTCTTTTGTTTTAGAAGATTTTTCCTCTTCTAGGTTAAATCAGTATCCCCGGTATACAAGTGATAAATTAAAACTCACACAGGGGCACACCAGTTAACATACAGTTTGTCCTACAGCAGGGAGCTGGGTTTGATCCCAGCCAGGCCGGGCTAGATTGTGATGACGAGGCCCTATTTTGCTCCGGGTAAAGCGGCTAGGCACCTATCACTGTGCAGCCACACCTACCATCGTCTCGGGAACCGCAGGAGGGATCACACCCTCCTGTCCTACTGAGTTACACTGTTTGGTGAAGCGTGTAAAGCAGCAAGATGCAGGTGTTCGACAGTACACGCTTTGGACAAGGTGTGTGCTAATGCTTTGCCCTTTGGTGTTATTGAGGTAGACACCTACAAAGGGATTAATTGGCCATTCCAGATTGTCAAAATATACACATAATTTAAAAAGCTACTCAAGAGAAATTTAGTGCCGCTATTTAAATATTGTATGTATCAGAAAATGTGATTACAAAACTTTCAGTTAAAATCAGTCCTTTTTTGTTTGCCACAGTAGAAACACTATTTGAAATTTTGAACACTTTCAAAGTATACAGTACCATGGGGTGCACTTCAATCAAAATGGCATCGGAAACAGATACATATATGCCGTACGAATGAAGAGAGACAGATCTCATCTCCTATGATGATCCTGTACATACTCATACACAAGGCTGTGCTTCTCATTTTTTATTAGTCAGACTGAAGACGCCCTTTTTTCCTCTATAGTCACCTGATCGAAACAGAATGGAGAGCCAAGCTTTAAGGCCGTTACCCATAACAACACTATCCCAACTTGGGATAAAGAGACCAATAACAGACTGTGCCACAGCGTAGCGTGTATGTTAGCCAAATCTCGCTAATGATGCCACTTGGACGCAAGTAACACGCATGTGGCATGTATTGTAGGCCGGCTGACAGCGGTGCTGATGATGTTCCTGCCTGTCGGAAGGTGAGGCCCAAAGTCCAGGTCACAGGGCCACGAGGACAGCTGACTTTCAAAGGGAATAACATTATGCTAATAGCCTGCAAGTGCCTCCCTGTGCACCCTTTAGTGTGTGTGTGCAAACTGCAAATATTATTACACACACATATATCTTAGTGTATACGTTGGTGCTGGAGCAAAATATGCTGGCTTGTACATTGCCTCACAAAGCACGCTTCTTTTTTCCTGCCTATACATGTGTGTGTGTGTGTGTGTGTGTGTGTGTACAGGCAATCCCCAGGTTAAGAATTCAATTTAAGGACAAGTCATACTTACGAACTGACTATCATAAAGCCTATTATATTAAAAATTTGACTTAAATACAATGGTATGTAATAATGAACACATGCACTAGTTTGTGGTGCTCATGAAAACATTGCGTGGCTTCAGCAATTTGTCAGCTGGAGATACAGTACAATACCGTATATAGTTACTTTTATTATTACTTATTTTATTATTAGTAGTAGTATTTTTATGTATGTATAATATTATTATTCTGACTTACCTACAGATTAGACTTGAAGACAGATTTAGGGAACGGATCTCGTTCGTAAGCTGAGGACCCCCTGTGTGTGTGTGTGTGTGTGTGTGTGTGTGTGTGTGTGTGTGTATTTTATATATATATATATGTATACATAATGTATATGTAGTCTGTTACGTCATTGTTTCTTTCTCAGATGTAGCCATTCATTCGCTATGTTAAATGTACTATATAATAAATTTCTTTTCGTCACATTTCTGATTTGGCTATTATGTTTACCTGCCAACATGATGCATCCGTCACAGAGTGCACAAGGCACAGGATACCCTACATGTGAAAGCCCTACATGCAGCATATATAAAGTACATAATACTCATGTGCAATACATACAGGACCCCAGTCTCTTAATATATAGAACATGATAGGTTTTTCAGATCCCATTTATGTCTCAAAATATGTGTTTAGACAGTCTGCATCTGTGGCCTATTTTAGGAAATGATGTAATATTTAAAGAGAAAGATCAGTTATTGTAAATTTGAGCAAATATTTTCATTGAATAATCAGACTGCCAAATTCTGTATTGATTTTTGGATGCAATTAAGGCCAGAAGACCATTCTTAGTATACCAGATTGGCACAAATATTCTTTAATTTTTCAGGTGATGTAATACACAAAACTTGGCATGTTTGACTGAAATGCATTTTGCAATGTCTCACACCCTTTGTAACGATCTGCTTTTGGCTCAGTCAGATGTTGTGTAGAGGGAGGTAACAGGCACCGCCATGGCAAATGCCTGGGGATTGTTCTTGCTTCAGAATGAGACCAGTCTGGATTCGTTTGTGTGGGAATCTTGTAGGACATCCTGAACTTAGGCTGAGAGTATTAGGAGACAGCCTTTCTAACCTGTCATACAGGCTAGCGTGTGAGGTGCTGTACATGTTGTTTAACTGATAAAACTCACAGCCATTATTTCAGCAGCTATCAGCATTTAAACCAGACTTTTCTTTAACCTCATTACAAAGGTGCTGCTTTTATCTGCCTGTTTATCTGCTTCTGTAATTGGCTGCATGCTAGTACTAGTATTTAGACAATGAAATGCTATTTGAAATTAATCCAAAAAGAGCAAAATTGTGCAAAAGTACTACAAACAGACATAGAATTAATGAATGCACACATTCATATGCACTGTACGGGGATATATACATGCTGCTTACATCTATGATGGCAGTAAAAAGGAATGTAGAATATACACAGTAAAATGATTGGAGAGTAACAGAATAGATACAAGTAGGTATACCTAATGAAGTAGCCACTAAGTGGATATTATATGTAAAATTGATTTTTCAGTATGGTTTTAACTTTTGGTTACTCAGATCAGCCCCAAAATATGTGCACAGAGCCTGACCCCATACACAGCTGTAGCCCTCTCTAACAGCCAACACCTGACTTGTTTTCCTGTGTGCTACCCATTTGCCCAAACAGAAAGGGCTGCCTTTGTTTTTGTCCCTCCCCATGGGTTTTGGTGAAACTCACCTCCTCTCGAGTGTACTAAAACCTCACCATCCCTGTGTCACATGGCTCTGTCTGTCGTCCCACCTGGAGACATGTCACACGGGCAAAATGCAAATGTCCTCCAAGGAGATCATACAGCTGATTTATCTTCGCGGTGTTTTCTTTTTTAAACAAAAGTCATTTTTAATAAAAGGCATCAAATTCTCTATGCATTTGGGAAGGCAAATTTCCCAGTTTTATGTTTTACCCTTTTTTGTATTTCATTTTCTCCCATGGACTGATATTGTTGCTTCAAGCCTTTGAATCCGATTGGCCGTTGCCTGCAGTGAGGATGCCTTCCCTTAATTTCCCGAGGCTGACATCACCCGCGAGACACCTGACACGTCGGTGACTGTCATGGCAGGAATCCTCCGCAAGAAGCAGGCTGCTGGGATGTAATCAGTCCTATGCCAATGAATCCTGCATTTCACAGAGCTGCCATCCACAAATGGAGCTGCCAAACACAACGTTCGTTTTTAGTCACCCAGTTGACGTTTTTACCCAAATTGAAATACGTTATTTTCTCCATTCATATGACTGGATATTTGGAACGATTTGGATCAAGTAACTTTCTCAAGGGTACTACAGCTGCCACGCTCCCTTCTGTCCCACACATTCCACACCATTTACAGCACAGTCAGTGTAACCGTGCCTACCTCACCGTAGCAACAACAGATGGAATTCAGAAGCCCAGTTCTGCTTTATTGCCACAGTAACCATTATGACAGTATAAAAAAAACCCTATTGAACTACATACCAAAAACTAAATGCTACATACACATAATACCTACAAAACAAAACAATTATTTTTGTTCTCTGTTCAAGCTGTAACTAGCTGTAATCCTGTTCTAGTTTAAAACTAGTAAAACAAGAATCTAAATGCCATAAGGCCATCAGACAAGTCCACTCATGCCCTACTTGATGATGCCACCATTTTTGGCATCAAGGATGGAACAGAAACTCTACTTTATCCATTTTGCATTTGCTTTTTTTCAGAATTCATAGTAGCAAATGGACTGTATACGGCTTTGGGTCAGCACGTAGGTCTTGGGGCTGTGGATTCGTAAGCACCCACAGGGGGCCCCGCACTTCTGCTGCGTCAGCTCCTGTTGGCTCACGTGCGGCAGCGGTGATAAATCAAGCTCGCCCAGACTCGCGTACCATCAGCACACATGAAAGGACCTTGCAGCAGCGGAGAAGTTACAATCACTCACACTGGTGCTGCAGTACAATATGACATATTGTGCTTGCCGATGTACTGGCATCCCTTCCAGGTGCCCAGTGCCTTGTGCTCTGTGCTGCTTCAGATAGGCACCAGGCCGCCTGCAACCCAGACCAGGATGAGTGGTTGGAAGATGTATGGATGGGTATTATACATTTATTCTCAAAAAGATTGTTGGGAGTTTGAATCTAATCTCTACTGTGTGTGGAGTTTGCACGTTCTCCCCATGTCGAGAAGCTTTCCACCCACAGTCCAAAGACATGCAGATAGGCCAACTGGCATCGCATAGAGTATGAGTATGTGCATGTACAGTACCAGTCAAAAGTTTGGACACACTCAAAGACCGATTTATTTGTACTATTCTGTACATTTTAGAATAATTGTAAAGATATCAAAACTATAAAATAACATATATATATATATATATATATATATATATATATAATGCATAAAAGTACTGAACAAAGAAAAAAAATTGTTGGTTGGGGGCAGCTCTGTGGGATGGGTCGCTGGTTCAAATTATCCCAACTTTGGGCCCCTGACCAAGGCCCTTAACCCCAATTGCTCCAGAGCCTGGTTGACTGTCTCCTCTACGCCAGTTTCATGAGGTGGCCTCCTGGGATGCTTTTCCAGCTGTCCAGAAGGAGGTCCCAAAAATATGCTGAGCTCTCATTGGCTGCCTTCACTCTCTGGTCAACCACCTCCAAAACCATTTCTACTGTGTTTAAGTCAAGTGGTCAGGTCATGTGATGCAACACCGTTTCACTTTGCTTTGTAGGTGGCTTGGCGTGTCCAAACTATTGACTGGTACTATATGTGCCCTGTGATGAACTGGCATCCTGTCCAGGGTGCATACCAGCCTTGTGTTCTGTCCTGCCAGAGATAGGCTCCTTTCTCCCCTGTAACCCTGTCCAGGAAGAGTGATTAGAAGAAAGATGAATGTATGTGAACAGGCAAAACATAAAGCTTTTTTGCTGCAAGATTAACAATTTTATTCTGTACAAACTACAGTACCATTAAAAGTAGATTTGTTCTATTACACATTCAGTAGCATAAACCACACATAGATCTGTCAAAAAATGAAGGGGGACTGTCAAGTCCCACACTGCACCACAATAACAGACCCAACTGTGCCCCTAATTTCAACACCTACATGAAAGCCACTTCTGAGAGGTAGTATCAGATAAAAGCAGAGGTGATCATCTTCTTCGTGTGTTGGTTGTTTCCCCCAGAGTGATACACTTTGCACTGTACATTCCCCTGCATGCCTTTCTCCTTGACAACCCTGTCGATTTAGCATCACCACTCTTTCTAAACACCCTTAATTGTTTTCAGTATAATGAGAGTAAAATGATAATTTCAACATGTGCACATCAAATCATAAGCCTAGAGGCCTCACCTCCAGCAACACCTCTATGCCCCCCCAAAAAACACAAATTTTATGAAACTATGTAACCCCCCCCATAACTGCTTCACTGTATGCAGACATAGTTACAAGCGCTTGTGTACAAGCACTGCAAGGTGACACATTTGAAGATATTAAAGGTACCGCTTTGAATGTGAATTAACAGCCAGGTTGTAGGCCCTATAGCTTTTCTTCCTAACACTGCTCCAACATGAAATTTGTCCATCACCTTTAACTCTGCTCTCCTGCAGAGTCACGCATGAGGAAATGTGAGGATCCCCGCGATGACTGACAGCTGTGCTGATGGAGTGAGCTTAGCCATATAAACAGAGATTCCGTTTATCCTCTAGATAAAAATAATTGTAAAACTTGGTTCTGTGGGTCCTTTTGTTTGTTACACATTGCTCATTAACACATAAACTGCCTAGCTGAAGAAAACCCTCTTCTAAATGCTTTAATGTAGCCAACAGACTGATTCACAGATGATCTTCTAACGACTGAGTTCATTGTTTTTGCATATTAGTACATTCAACTAATTTTCAATTACTTTAACAACTGTATTAATTGCACAGACATATTTAAAATCATGTAATGATAGTAACTTGCTACTGGTTCAATGAAATTTTAAAATGATGCATAATACTTTTCTGACCATACCCTCCCTTCCCTCCCAGTACGTCAGTCATCACAGGGATAGTAGTCCACTAGTGCCGCCCTGTAGGCCTTCCACACTATGGCATTGTTTTGGCACACCGTTCCACCACCTCTCCTCTCCTCCGCCTCGTTCCTGTTGATGTCACCCACGCAGATCCAGCTGCCGGAGCCGTCCCCCGAGCTGACGGCCCATTTCGAGTGGTCCTTGTTGGTGCTGTATTCTTCCACCATTCCTGGAGAGAGCGTCTTTGCGTTTAAAACTTTCCAGCCTTCAGAACAATCTGAAGGCAAGACGCCAGTGGATAGGCGCCAGAACTGGACCAGTAGGTCAGACTTGAGCATTGGGGCCACCCAAGAGTGGTAGAGGTCTGTGCAAGGGGGAAATTACAGTTTGGTTTAAGCACCTTAAAATAAATTAAATGACCCTATATACGCGATTGATGTAGTAAGGCATTTCACACCAAAGAGTCATATGAGCAAGAAAAAAGTAGAAATGTCTTAAATATAGTAACAATATATACCTAAAAAAATGGTTTTGTCACCATTATTTCTCAGCTAAAATTAAAAAATGCGTTTGACTGATATTTCAGTTATTTCCAATGAGCAGCAGACTGAATGAACATTTTAGCGTCATTGCCATAAATAAACCATGCTAACAGCTGCATTAATATCTATTACAAAGCAAAGCAGATCCCCAGGGGGCCGTCTCTGAATATAAACATGCTGGAACACTGGCCTCATTTTTTACAGATTTAACAGACCCATTTCAGCGGTTACATATCACTGTCTCTTAGTGGCGCTGTTAGAAGTGAACGTGACAGTGACCAAAGCACAGGGCTGTTCTGTATTCCCACATCAGAACTGTGTATCTGTTTTATCTCAAGTCCTCAATTCTCAAACAGTTTTTTTTTTTCAGGTGTATCACAAGAATGGATTATACTCCTCAGTGCACATCAAGGGACTCACCATGTTCAAACGATGCACTTTTTGCAAAGCTTATAAACTCGGTTCCGGCCAAGGATGTGAGAGACACGCTACGATTGGACGAAATTTGAGACAGGGCGGCAGAGCGGGCTATGCTGGCATTTCCCTTGGCGCTCTGGCTCCTCCTACAGAGCTCCACCATCGAAGGCAGGAGCGAGGCCAGAGAGCTGGGCACATCGCAGTCATAGATAAGAGGCTCGTTGATTGTTAACTGCTGACCTATAAAACACGTCAAGATTTAAGAATTTAATAAATACAAAAGCAGAAGTGCAGATTCTTTGTTGCTGACACATAACCATTAACTTGTCCTTATATATGGTAACTTAATAATGTGATAATGGGAACCTATTCTGAATACAGACAGATCATTTTCACTGTTGAACTATTGTATCTATCACCCTATTTGATTACAATGCCATCCTCTTTAACACCTCTGTATTTAACAGACCTCTATGTACATATGGATGGTGTTCACAGAGTTAAAGAGGACGCCTGCGTGTGCTCCCTCCTAAAGAAGCTGCATATCCTGCCACCTGGGTCACACTGAGACGATGCACCCTTGCGTTCCTGTACTGCCAATCCTGAATAATTTCCCCAATTAGCCAAGCATCCAAAACCAACTTATTTGCAGGTATTTTGCACATATAAACTCAATCACGTGAGCACACAGCACACAAGGGTTCCTTTCATAATCACTATGGCAACGGAACCAGTTATTTGGGCTGCCAACTCCATTAAAGGGGTAGCACATAAAACAGCATCATTACTAAGTCACTAACTAGCTGTTATCATCATAATTTATCCTTAACAGAACAATAGCAAAGGTATGATTCAAGAAGGTAAAAGTATTACTCTCAGAGTTAATATTAAGGCATATTTTATATATTAT
>JAAGVU020000129.1:16312477-16325154 GCA_011763525.2 Mormyrus iriodes
ATAATAGCATATACTTACCAATGGTCTCAAACATCTTCAAAGGGTAAGTGACACAGATGAAGTTCTGCCCATTCCTTGTCCCCGATTCTGGGTATTCAAATTTACCTGCTTCCTTGACATTTGGAAAATGAGGGGTACTATGGACCAGCCAGAATCCTTGGGTCTTATCCAGAAGAACAACACCTTTACACATTAGAAAGGTAAAATTATTCATTTTACATATTATTATGTGGCAAAAAAAAAGTTTGATAAAGAAATATATATTTCCATCCACTGATATTTAGATTTACAGTTTGTTGGAGGAAATGGCATTCTGGCATCTTTTTACCTTTGCAAATATTAACAAACATTAATAACTTGTGACCACAAGGTGTAGCCATTGAGCATTCTGCGCCGAAGCATAAAGGAATATTAAAAAATGCTGACTTTTTCTGATTGTGTGTTCAAACATACCTACATACTGATCATTCTCATGCATTGATTAATAATTAATGATTGTATTTATTCAAAGAAACATTTCTCAAGAGACCATCTTACCTTTTGTATGACCTTTCTCATGTTCAAACAGTCCCTTCCCTTCAGGTTTCTGGTCGTTGTAGAGGATGTATGCAATATCATCACCCTGAAAGTTACCCAGAATACAGATGTAAGTAATGGCCCATTTATCCAGCAAGATACTTAGAGAGAAAAAAATAATAATATCTTGCATGCATGCAACTTTTACTCCCCTAGGATATGAATATTTTAGTGAAGAATCCAGGACAATAAGACAGTCCCAAAAATCCACGTCAAAAACATTACTGAAAATACAAAAGGTCATATCAAATATAAATGTAATGTATATGCCTTATTCTGAGCATTTAATATTTGCATATGGCTTTAAAATAATACTTTTGGGAAGACTTCGGTTTCACACGAGAGGAAGACAGCTATAGTTTTTCCAAAGTAACTGGAGTCAGCTTCTCAAAGGAAAAGAAACTAAACAAACTGTTCCTCATTTAAGCTGTTCTTGCTCAGAATATATTTGTGCAAGCAGGATGGAGAGCCTGTGTCTACACACCAACAGATAACATGCCTTTTGCTTTTACTGGAACTGAAATTTGAGTAACATTCATCCAAAGACCCCTTGTCCAGAAAGGATCTTTAAGGATGCCTGGAAGATCTGAAGGTTACGTCATGTTTCAAAAACAAACACACAAGCGAAAACAAAAAGCAAGTTGGTTCCTGAACAAATCCATGCATGGTCACATGGATGCTGGTTGCATCACCCTGATCCTTGGTCTGAAAGAGACTTGAAAGCTTTTAAGGCAGTGACACGATACAGTGCTGGAAGATAATCTCTGTATATAAAATTAAGTAGCATGAGTCAAAGAGACAGACCCCTCTCTCTTCATAAAGCTGACCCACTGTCCTCCCCAGAGCTCCCGCGCTGTCGTTCACCAACACGGCTCCATCTGCCCATCGATCACTTCTTGTGTCCATTAGCAGGTATGTCAGCCCATCGCTATGTGGCTCGTGAGAGAGGTGTGGAAGTTTGTACAGATAGAACCTGAGACAGAGCAACGCCAAAATATGAGCACACTGCATGCGTGAGCCCTGACTGCAGATTCCAGATTCATCTCTGTAGACTGTTGTGACTAGTCTGCACTGGTGAACAAGACATCACATGACCAGAAAGAACCGGCACGCCGAGAAAGCTACTGAACAGTAGATTATTATTTAAATTTCTACAGAAACTATCGATCAGGAGTCAATGTAGTGTAGAATCATGCTAATAAAGTCGAGCCAAGGTATCTTCCTATCGAATTAGAGATATTTACGCAATTTCCGAGTATTGTTTGCCAGTTTCACCAACTAAGCATACAGATTCACAACAGCATAATAACATTTTGATGCAGCCTGCGGCTTTTTTGTATATTTGCTCACCAGTCCGTGGATTCTCCACTGTCACTGTAGCAGGAGATCGGAGAGGCAGCATAGTCCGATGGCAGGTGGAACAGCAGGAGACAACCGAGCAAAAGCATGATCTGAAAATGACGACAGATAAAAGCCAGAAGTTAAAAAGAAATTTCATGCAACCAGGTGTTCACCGAAAGAAAACTCGTCCACTTCGCGTGCAGTTTGTCTGATACCATTGTAACAACTTGACGTATTCAATTGTCAATTAATCAAATGTGAGTTCCACCTAACTATAGTAAACAATCTTATCAATACTGTTGTTTTAGTTTCACGCTGTCAAGTATTTCGCTAGTTACTGAACTTCTAAATAATAATTTTGTCTACCATAGAATGAAAATCGCTAAACACGCTTGCACCAGTAATGCAAAAGAGAAACTGGAAGCCGCGTTTGCCTGCTTTTGTAAACTGCACTCCCTCGTCGCCCTCCAGCTGCTGCGTACTGCTTCAGTTGGAGCGCTACCTCCTCCACCCAGAAATGAAATTATTCGAAGGGGTCAGCAGTTGAAGGTGGAGATATAAGCGACCGGGGTGGTGCACAGGGTATTTTGATCAAGCTGTCTGCGGATATAAAACGTCATGGCCATGCACTTAATTGTTATTCTGGAGATATACCGGAATACCGCCGGAATATCGCTTTCCTAAAACGAAAAAGTGCACATTTGAAATAAGCTACGAAGCAAGTCTAGTCATGCGGAAAAGGCACACTGCGTTTGTTTAGCCTACAATAAGGAAAGTGGAATATTACTGTACATATACAATGCCCTCCAGACTAAAGGAATGACTAAGGGAGTTCCTAAACTCTCAGATCAACTTAATAAAGTAATATACATATTGGAACATGTTTCAGTTACATTTTGTTAATAAGAATTTCTAAATGGTGCCAGTAATTGTGGCATGAGGTTTTGTTAAATTCCCGGAATACATTTACTTCAAATAAAGATTTTTTATTTCATTCAGTATTTCCAGTGTGAAATTAAGCTAATTGACTGCATTTTTTCCATCACCTTTTTATCTTTATCAAGGGTGTTAGTAATTCTGGGGGGGGCACTTTATTGTTGTGGTTGAAATATAAGAATCTAAAAAAAAAAAAAAAAAAAAAAAAAAAAGAAATATAAGAATCTATCTAATTGCTATTTTTGGCACTATTTTTAAAATTTAATATGGATTAAAAAGAAAAATGTGCCAATGTGGGGTGTCCAGGACTATATTGGCAGTGAATCACAGGCCTTAGTAGAAGTATTCTAAGGTCATTGCACCCTAACTGACAATTTCTGCTTCTTTCCCTCTGTGAAAGGTCAGAGCTCAGCCCAAAGAATACGTCATACTAAACGTGACGGAAGACATCTATCACATCAGGTAGCCTCATGTTGATTCCGCTCACTGAGGCTCACAGTCTCAACTCATAGTATGCAATATGAAGGCAAAAGAGCAAGACCTGGCGGACTGAAATGACAACAGTCAACATATTACAACTAAAATTTATCAGGGGTTCAGCACCTGCTTTTTTGAGGAAGTAGTTATGAGTGTGTGGGCAGGTTGGGGTTTAATATGTTAAAATGCTGAATGAATTTTTTTGCCATCATTGTTCAAATAACTGAGAGACAGCTTAGCTTTCAAGTCTCCAGTGTACTGAGGCATTTACAATACTCTCCCAAGCTCATCAGCTTTAAACAGTGTAGACCCTGCATAAGACAAGAGGCTATAGAACATGGATGGATGGATGGATGGACTTTAAACTTTTAGGATAATCATATACATCCCCTCAAAGTCCCTGCAGTGTCATACTTACCCATTTGCCTTGAGAAAGATGTCTTTTTGGAATACACTTTAAATACAAGACCTTCAAATATAATTTTGGCATTAAGGGTGCAAATTCTGTAATTTCTGTTTGTGGAGTAGATTCTTGAAGTATCCATATTATTTTGGCAAAGAAAGGTATTCTTCTTGAAACTCTTTTTTAAAAAAAATGGTAAATCTGTACTGATATTTGTGATTTATAATTGCAGTATCATCATTTAACTTGCATCACTACATTTAGACTGCATCGCTGGCACACTATATTCTCTAGCTAGCACTTTGGCTCTATTGTTACCACGAGTGATCATTTTATTGACATTTCATACAAAATCGAAATTGCATGATAGTGCTACTGACAGCATTCACTGCATAGGTCCTCTTTGGATTTGATTTTATTTTACGTCTACCCAGAAGAGTAACACTCGAAGCCTTTAAATAATATGACACTTACAGCTATGTGCCTTTTAATAACTTACATTTGAAAAATGGTTTGAAGCTGAAGTACTTTCCTGCTGTATTTTAGTATAAATATCTTTGTGACATTCATCAATACCTGGACTGAACAAGCATACACTCACATTGGCACACTCTCGTTAATAATGGCTTACATGCACTGAAATGAGACGGATTATACTTCAGAGTACATTTCAAACAGTGCAAATGCAGTTTGACGCCTCAGGCCTCTTGCTACTAATTTTTAACTCAACTGAGCACATATATCAAAGACTTGAATGGGAAACTCAAGCAATCATAGACAGGCAGATTCTCTGAGTCCATGGAAAAAGTCTCAGAAGTGTGAGCCAGGGTCAGAGAGATGGCTGACAGGGAACCATGCGTCGCCCTCCTCGTTGCTCACTCTGCACTTCAGTCTTGGACTGTTACGGGCATCTCAGTCCTCTGTTCATCCATCCGTCCCCCTTGGACTTTCAGCAACAGGGAGAAAAAGTCCTCATCATCCATCGGCCCAGGGGCCGCACAACGCTGGTCTTCCATCCTTCCTTGGGCCTGAAAAAGGAATTTTAAGGGGATTATAATCAAACAAAGTGACAGATACCCCACTGTAAACTAATGAAAAGTACTGGAATCAAAAAGTCTGTAGATAATGTCACTGGTCTTTTATACTATGTTTATAACATAAGTGCATTACCTCCAAACACTTGTTAGAAGGTGTTAAATTACCATACACTACCAGTCAGAAGTTTTCGTACACCACAGGTTTTTACCACTTTTCAATTTAGTTCATAAATTTTAGATTTTTTTATTCTTGTTAAGCACTAGAATGTTGAGTGAACAACTACAAATGAAAGTGTAAGTCAAATAAAACAAGTTTCCTTTATAAAATGGAAACAGTATGTATGTAACAATGCATGTCTGACATCCTATTAATTAGTGGTGATGGCATAATAAAATTCTGGGCTGTTCTTTACATGCAGTAATTAACTGCTTCATCCTCTGAAACAGAGCAGTATGTAATATCCCTTGTAGAAAGGAATGCCTCGAATTTTCTCTGCTATTATAACTACTAGAGGAGGTTACTTTGATAAATCAAACATATGACATTTTCTTGCTAATAAAGGCACTGAAATGGTAAACATACTGTAAATTTGTTAGCAAATAACATTGAGTGTATTTGTAGTAAATGTTGTAAAAGTGAGTAACATGCAAAAATAGAAAATCTCAGTGTACAAAAACTTTTGATTGGTAATGTATTCCAGGAAACTAAGACATATAGATAAGACTGCTCACTAAATTTCGTACTTTATCAGTAAATAAAAGGCATACAAATGGTATGCAAATAAGCATGATGATAAATTAATTTTTGGTTATTGTGATATTAGATGAAGGCCTTTATGTGCTTCAAGGCTTGTAATTTGGTACTGAAAATTAATAATTTATTTGCACATGAATTATTCCACCATTTTCTTGCTAATAAAGGTACTCAAATGGTGAACATACTGTAAATTTATTTGTTAGCAAATAATAATGAGTGTATTTTTCGTAAATGTTAAGTAAGTGATCAAAAAATTACTTGAGAGGTTAGAATCATATTGTAAAGGTCCTCCTTTGGAGCTGATTTGGCTGGTGCTTCCTTTAACTCTGGATCCTTCAGGCTGCTCTTCCTTAGACTGATATTTTTCCAGCGAAGTACTCGTACTGGTGGAGTGTTGTGTAGTTCTGCCCTTTGGTCATCAAGCCGACGGCCTTGGGAGGTAGCCAATAGCTCAAAGAACTCCTCCTTCTGGAGCGATGTCATTGAGGAGAAAACCACTGTTTTTTATGAAGGCGAGACAGAAAAGTTGGAATTAGTTGGACTTGATCAAAGTGTTCAGCTATTTTTGGGACACAGTCCTCTGTGCTTCTGTACACTGAGCCCCTTTGAAATGATGAAGTCTCCGTGCAGGTGACAAAGGCAATAATATGGTGGTGTCTAGACTGTACGTTTTTTTAAGTTGTTTTTCCAAAGGCAGCTTGTGTCACAATTATTATTAGGAAATTGATTGCAAGTGTCTAGTTCCTTTATCGTGTAACATTATGAAAAACTAAACTACAGAGCTCGTTTTGTGAGTAGAGCATATTCCAGCAGGGTTTACTAGCAATGTTTAAATAAGATTACGACCACACCTGTGCATTGCAAGTCTAACACAATAAAAGGTGTGATTCAAGGAACCATTTTATTAGCTACTGAGTGTTGAGATAGATAGTATCAATTAGTATTGGCATTTTTATTATGTTAAATCAGGAAACTTCAAGTGACTACCAAACAGATTGGAGCTAGGCACCCCCTACCACTGCTAATGCATGATAACTGTCAACTATGGACCCCCTTGAATATTTTTTGCTCTGGGAAAGGTGCTGATATGGCACATTGAATTAATTAGCTTTGTTGAGAAGGATATTTCATTTTCTTTTGAGAGCAAAATGAAAGAGTGGAGGAGAATAATGTGCTGATTGTTTAGTAAGGTTTACTTAGAAAGAATGTGAGTATCAACAATGCAATTTGTCAAGTTTTACGAAATGTCCCCATGCCCCCCCCATTCAGCCGACGACCCTTGTACTAAATTAATAATCTTAATCTTAATAATCTAAATTAATAAACACTTAACTGATTGAACCAGGTTTAATTCCTACCGAACTGTAAACAATTTGATGAATGAACCCATGATAATATATTCCTAATTCTTATTTTGTGTTTTGTAAGAATTTATCCTGTTCTGTACATCAATTTTAAGACCAAACTGCACCCGGTCCTCTGTGTTTCTATGCCCCCTCCCTCTCACCTTTGTGTCGAAGGACAGGAGTACTTGGTTCTGAGTGACACCTTCTCTCCAAGCCAAAAGAGCAGCGCTGGTCATTCATCCTTCGTCCCTCCTGAAGAGAGCACAGCAGCTCGTACAGAGAGTCCGGAAAGTCCGGGGTTAACCTGCGAATCTGAGAGGACATTTTTAAAGGCATGAGGACTGCAATGGCACCAGAAAGGATCACTGGGTATTACTGAGTGATTTCCATATTTATAGGAGGCAGAGCTGCAGATACTTTGAAGCAGACATTTTTTTCTCCCGAAATAAGTTTACCATAAAATTTTGGAACATGACTCTGTTTAATTCTAACCACATGGATCCTAGACCTGCTATTTGAAGATTTTTTTCAGCTTGATTGCTAAATACCATAGCTATAACAATGAAAAAAAAATATAGCATAAGCAAATGCAGGGTTTTAGCAGGGCATTCAGTTTGGGGATCTGAGTCAGCTATTCTGTATAAGTCAGCTTCTCGAATGACCTGTAACTGCCAAGATTCTATTTACAATCAAACCCTGAGCTGTAATCTAAGTTTGAATAATGTAATGGGAACATACATTATAATAAATAGGTGCATGCTTCAATGCTGGTGTCCTGTCCTCATTGTATCCTGCCTAACACCTTATGCTTCCCAGAGATTGCCCAAGATTACTGCAATAAGCAGATGGACACACGGATGGATACATGGCATGCGCTCAAAATATTCCCTAAAGCCCATCTCTGACTTACTGTTCTGCTCCCTGTTGTTTCAGCTATTGTACCCCTAGTCATTCAACCCCATTATATTGCAGTAGCATTAAGTCTGCTACAGTAATGCCTCCATTTGTCTGCTTCCATGTTAGACTGCTGTTTCCCTTTGTTAAATCCAAATCCTTTGTTAAAACATGTTTTACTTTTATTCTGTCACACATATATTGGTTTAATCGCAAAAACTTGCAATTCAGACTTTATTCATTGTTTCTGAATCCCCTCATGGGTGAGTAGCAAAGTTAAAACAGTGAGAGGAATTCAAGCACTGAAGTTTTACCTGTTTCTGTGCGTCCTGTGGACTCAGTCTGTCTCGGGATTTCAGCTCGGTAGATGTTTTAACAGGAATCTGTAAACCTGGACCAGTTTCTAACTCATCACCCTTTCTTTCTCCACCTTTTTCTACATCAGTGTCTTTGGCTGTGTCCTCTTTTTCAGAAGACGCTCTGGTTTGTTTTTCTTCCCCATGGTGTGCATCTGTCTCCGTGTCTATGTCTCTTTGCTCGTCCAACGTATCTGTCTCCCTCTCATCCATCACTCTGTCTCTTCTCCCTTCCTCCAATTTCACCTCTCCGGGCGGCTCAGTCTCTCTCTCGTTGCCTGTCTCTCTTTCTTTCTGCTTCTCTTTCTCCCTCCATGCCTCTCTTCTGAAATCCTCTATCTCTGCCTCTGTGCTTCCCGCTCCACCTTCTACCCCCGTATCGACATTTTCTCCCGCTCCTCTGCCTACGCTGGAAGCTTCGTCCCTATCGCTGCCATTATCTCTACTGTCGGCCCCATTCTTTATCTCATCCCCTTCCTCATAGATGAACAGAGGCTCAAGCAGCTCCACTTCTGTAGCTTCATCTTTAGCACTAAGACCTTCAGTGCTGACTTCCATTGACCTCAACATCAGTCAGACCACTAGCATGTGAATCTGATGAAAAACAAAAGTCACTATTAGCACTCATGCTAAAATATATGAATAAAAACAAGGTCGTAAACTTTGTTTAAATATGCAAATCAATTTACTCTAGCATATTCCTCTATAACTCTTAATAAATTAAATAATGTATTAAATTTAATACATACATCTTCACATGACAGGTGAAATGTCAACCATTTCACTAAAACAATGCATTACTCTACCGATGATCCAAAGTGGCGAACGGAAATCGATCACAACATTGCTCATCAGATTAGGTTTTCAATTCATTACAAAGTTAAACCAACATATACATAAAACTTGATTAACGTAATGGGGCCCACAGTTATATAAATGACTCCAGAAACACAATACAATGCAGAATAATGCAGGCCTGTGTGAGGTGTATTTGGCGTTGCCAGTCATCCAAAGCCTCTCATGGAACCAAATAGAATTACAAGCATCTGCAGTTTTCGTTTATGTCAGAACATAAGCTTGATGTCCTCACAGAGCAGTAATGTGTAATGGAGCCTGTCAGTGCAACCCTCCCCCATGCCTCCTTCACTTCCTTCTTGTTATCATCACTCTTTCTTACCTGTATCCTTTTCCTTTTCTCTGTTGGGCATCACCTCCTCAAATTGTCAACAGCTGAAGGCAACATAACTGACTCGCCAGATACAACATCGACACGAAAACAAAGTTTTGATTAAACGTAACGAGGACTGACTCAGACAGAATGCGGACTTACTCTGACTGCATCTTTCTCTTCCTGTTCCTCTTACCCTCCTCACCCCCCTTTCACTGTCACTGAGATGTTTGCTCATCCCACACAAAGACAGTGCAAGTGCACTTCTGAGCTAAATCAGCTAAGGGGCTACGCCAGCCCTAAAATTTCATTGGGGTTCTGGAGTATGAAAGCAAAACAAGCATCGAAAGCACACAAATAACAGAACCGCAGCTGTGCTGACGAGTATATATCACTGTTCATTGCTTTAAAATTAGCTGTCAGTAGCAGGAATTGGTGGTATCTTGATTTGCTTTATTCCATTTTATACCCAAATTCAAGAATAGATCTTTGGAATATGAAATAAATACTACACAATATGTTAAAATTCCATTAGATTTTTAGGGTGTTAAAAACAGCAGAAAACATGCAACTTTAGCAAAGACCCAATCAAATATGCCCAAAAGAATCTCAGAGAGAAGTGAATTAAACCATAAGCAGCCAGTATGCAAGTATCTGCAACACTTGCAGTCTGTTTGTGCGACTGAATCTGTGGTTTTATTCACTTCCTGTTGACTTTCTGGTGAAGGAGAAGTAGACAGGCAGAATGAAAGAAGCAGAAGCACTCCAAGGAGAGATGTTTGGCCCAGCATTTTAAGATGGTTTCTGTAAAATTAAGAATGCAAATATTTTTCAAAAGATTAAAATATTTTTCATACTAAGTATATTGAAGATTCGCTTTTCGTTTTAACAAACCATTACATTACTTTTACAAGTTGCAGAGACAATCATACCTGGAATCTGAGGATGTGACTGCTCTACTGTCTAATTTCCTTGTATTTCAAAGACTTTTCTTGTTAATTCAAAGGTCAGGTATTAACTAATATGCATCCCTTGTAATCCCAAGCAAGACCCAAGGATGTCCAGCTAATTTTATACTGGTCGAGGTATGTACACATCCTGGAAAAGCTAGAAAAGGGTTCTCATTGTTTTCACTTTGTGAGAGACATCCTTTCTTTTTACATAACCATTTATACAATTAATCACTTACCCAATGAAGCTTTTAGTTAGTGTATGCCATGTAGATGCCATGTGACCTTACACTATTAAATGTGCTATGCAATCAAAACAGTATGTAGACTGTGGGCATATTATAATATGCAAGAGCACGACAAAAAATCAAATCCAGGATTTGGCCTCCTAAACGCATTACTTCAAAGTACAGTAATCCTAACCACAAGACCAAGATAGGCAATTGCTTGCCTGGCACCCTTGTCACTTGGTCTCTAACGTAAAATATGTTACATGAAAGAAAAATTTTGTACAGTTTAAAAAAAAAACAAACTATTTTTATACAGTTTACTTTATATGGGCAGAATACCACACTGCTGATTCGTGAAAAGATGCCTAAAAGTGACAATTCAGAGGGTGTAATTAAAGATAACGTTGGTGATGGCGAAAAAGTGCCAGGATTATTTGATTTTGGGAGTACATCATGTAAAGTTTCGTAAAATTGTTGACAAACATTTTTTATAGAAAATTTCAAACCTTTTTTAAAGTTACTAATAACTAACAAAATACACTACTGCCTAAATACACTAATACACTACTACCTAAATCATTACCATAAACATAAAATCCATTCTCCACTGCTTATCCATATACAGGTTGTGGAGGCAGCCATATGAGCAGAGATGCCCAGACCTCCCTCTCACCGGTCACCTCCTCCAACTCCACCGAGGAAATACTAAGGCGTTCCCAGGCCAGCCGAGAGATATAATCTCTCCAGCGTGTCCTGGGTCTGCCCCGGGGTCTCTTCCCAAATTGAAATGCGCAATGCACCCCTCCTAGGGACACATCCCCCAACCACCTCAGCTGGCTCTTTTCGATTCCAAAGACCCTTGTGATTTTGCCCAGAACAGGGATACCAGGGCCACGCCCTGGAGCCAGCAATGTGGGAGGGGCCTCGTCAGTGAGTGCTTAGTGGTCAGGTCTTCATCCAGTGGTCCAGCCTGGCACAGCCTGAATGAGCAACATGCAACTATTGTCCTGTAGCCCCACTACCTGCAAGAGGAGCCATAAGTACCCAGTGTAGTATGGATTGGGCAGCAGTTGAAGGCAGGGATCGATCCCCTATTACCGAACAAAACATGTTTAATCAATTAAAAAAAAAGAAAGAAAAATATTTGGTCATACTATTGCCTCTCCAGCCAGCTGGGAAAAGGGCTTCTTAATTAACACATAAATTATTCAAAGGTAGTGAATTTACCAAGGCATAAGAGCGAACTCATGCTAACCTCCAAGGGCCAATTATCAAATCAACCCAATAAATAACTCCTTTCTGATATAATCACAGCATGACTGCACTCACACAGATCTACCACAACTGAACAGTATATGATAAATTTTGTGTAAAGTGTGTACTTTTGGCACATAATAGTCCACAAAGACAAGAATAAGTACAGCAATCTAGCACTAACAATCTCTGAATTATCAGGAAATCACGGAAGGCAGTGTGGAATTTCTGACTGTTGGTTTTTAAGTTGGCCAAGTATACAGGTTTCAAGCTAATGGTCTTGTGAAGCAGGAGTGGGACATTGAGAGTCCAATCTCAGAGTGCTCTAATGTCTTATTAGACCAATTTGGCTGAAGTAATTGTGTGAGACAACAAGGGTAGCTAAGGGTATTAATGAATTAAGAACATCATTGATCTGAGAATCAAAGCTAAAACTAGAACTATATAAATTCCAAAGTTATTCCTGAGGTGAAGATCTTTGTGAAAAATCTGAATCCATTTCAGACAATCTAAAGTTCAAGAACAGTATCAAGACTGAACAATAATAATATTTGTGTGGAAGCATGTAGTCACCACCTGCATCGACGGAAGGTTAAGTAAAGGATCTAAACTCAAAACAACGCAACTGACAAATATCAGTATTTTGCATGGATCAGTGAAGTAGCTGAGCACTGTATAAATTATTATTAAACATACATAAAACACACTAACTCAATTAGATCAACTGAATTACCATCCTTTAAGTATAAGATTTATTTTTCAAAATTACAATGGTGTATTATCTATGGAGATTTTTTAAGTGTGTTGGTACCACCACGAATTCTTAGCAGTTCTACTGTATGGTGTGTTGCTATATAAATCACCTTTGAGCGTACAATATACACTCACCTAAAGGATTATTAGGAACACCATACTAATACGGTGTTTGACCCCCTTTTGCCTTCAGAACTGC
>JAAGVU020000129.1:16325254-16352552 GCA_011763525.2 Mormyrus iriodes
TGATTGGTTGATTAGATAATTGCATTAATGAGAAATTGAACAGGTGTTCCTAATAATCCTTTAGGTGAGTGTATAAACTTGGCATGATGGTGTGAATACACTGTGGTGTCAAGAACACTTCACTTGCTATTACTGTTGAGGAAGTGTATCTACTATAGAGTGGTTTGTAGCTCAGCAGATTAGCTATTTGAGCCTGATTCTGGAAGGTTATGGGTTTGAATCCTGTGTCTAGTGGGGTAATCACATCACTGTTGAGCAAGGCCCTTAACTCCATCTTCTCAAGGGAGGCTGCAACTCTGCAGGCAGACCCCATGGAGAGCAAGATAAGGTGTGCAAACACCAAAGAATTCCTATATAGCTAGTACAAACAACAAAGAGTATGTTTTGTTCCTACATTTGTAGAAATTGTTACATCAGACACAGCACATTACAATATCTCAATATTCACTGAGGGAAAACTTTATTTTAAGCCTCCCAAACGGACAGTAATACAGAACGTCACTGAAGATGGTATTTTTGCAACACACATCAACTTTAATACCGGGATAGACAAAAATATAACTTTACCCTTAACATTAATTTTAGCTGTTTATGTATTTGTAACGGTTGGCTACGTGAGATTTAAGAAGCAATTTAACATACTGATAATTATTCCTAAAAAAATATTAAATTACACCAAATATACTGAAAATATTTTGCATTTAAATATATAGCAACGCCTTCCCAGTTATAATAACTAGCGTGTCTAAATATATCCTCCCCCAGATACTCAAGACTATATACATAATAATATAATATATTCCCTAGTGGGGAAGGAAATGGCAATATATGCGTTAATTTCCCCCTAACCCCAAGCAAGCCCTCGACTCTCCCGTCATTTCTCAGTAAATCGCTAGGGGACCTTGCTGTGTGTAACTTTTCAAGGGTACGTGTGAAAACACACCGCCACACGGAGTGTAGCTACGGCGCACAATGCTGCAGCAGCAACCGCTGACGGGGAACGGGCCTGCCGGACGGGGCCTCGGCCTGAGCGCTCACCCCGTTCTGCAGCCGCTCAACTCGGTGCACCCGTCCTCGCAACACCGCGCCGACGGAGAGCCGGGCCTGGACGGCTCGGAAAATGGGCTGGAGAACCGCAGAGACATTGGGGACATTTTGCAGCAAATAATGACCATCACCGACCAGAGCCTGGACGAAGCGCAAGCAAAGTTAGACATTTTTCGTATTTTTTTTTTATTCGCCAATGCTTTCGCAGTGTTTGTGCTACAGCCTGGCACTTTGCCCACTATTATAAGTTGGCGCAAGTTTGCATTTTTAAAAAACGGGTGTACGTAGGAGAACCGCCTATTGTTGTTGTCAGCTATCTGGCCTTCACACGAAGGCTGGCGGCATTTAAATGTCCCGTCTGCAGTTTATGTGGTTAATAAATGTGCCGCATCTTCTTTATAAAGTTATTTTAACTACATGCCCTGGTATCGGTGCCGTAGCTAAATGGTTAGCGTGCTCTTAGCCAGCTCACCAGTTTACCTGGCTAGCCGGGTATCCCCCACCGTTTTGTTGACATTTATTAGCTGTGTTACTTTCAGCGCGTCAGTAACGACGAGCGACATTATTTCGCTATAAACCATAAAAATACGAACCATAAAGTGACGCTGGTCCACTAGCTAAAGCTATAGCTGGCATTAATTTAGCCAGCTAACTACTTTGACTGGCTAGCGGGGGGACAGTCGGGTTACCGAACTGGCGTTCATGTTGGTTTCCTAGCAGCCGTTCGGCTAGCGAGCATAGCCCGCATGCATGCAGCCTGCTGCGCAAAGAAGCGAAGGTCTGCATGGCGATCGTGGCGCCGTGAGACCCACCCGGGGGCCGCGGCTGCTTCGCTGGACACGGCTGGATAAAATTGTGGAACGTAAATACACGTAGTGAAGCAAACATCCAGCTGGGAAAAAATGCTCCGAGTAGGAAACCGTTGTTTACCTGCATTAGCCAGTACACCCAAAGCACTTTGTTTCCACATTTTAATTCCATTATTATTATTTGTTTTTTTTCCCACTCAACAGAAAACACGCCTTGAATTGTCACCGAATGAAACCGGCTTTGTTCAGTGTGCTATGTGAGATCAAAGAGAAAACTGGTGAGTTTTGTCGCCTTTTTAATTGCGGTGACGAGATAGGGTATCAGGGTGCAGACAATCTGCTAATTGCTGTAAAAGTTTACATTTGTATTGTTTTTTCTATCTCTGAATCGGGGGGTTTGACTACGAGCTAAAACCGTGTCCGCCATATTGATTGAACTGCTCGAAGCGACTTGCTAATAAAAAACACATTTTAAGATTAACACCCAGTTAATCAGTTGTTATATAGCCACAATAGGATATTCGATGTGATTAACTGGATACTGTGTAAAGGCACCGCTGTCCGGCCCGCGGATACGGACGGGCCGGCTCGGCTCGGCTGTCCGCCTCGGGTCGGCGCGTCGCCATTTTCGCTCGCCCGTCGCCGTACGGATGTCGGACAGAATAAGCAGCTCAGGAAAAATGGTCGAAGGAGCGAGTGGGAGAGAGAGCCGTCGGCGGACTGTGGCGAGCAGATCCGGCCACGGGCTTTGGAGAGTCCGCTGCTGTGTGCGCGACCAAAACAGTTACAATAATAATGACAACAACAAATAGATTTGGTTGAATACATTTACAGTTAATATTTCGAATTTGTTACTAAAGTAGTTACCTATACGCTCATTTCGACTTTTGCTGAATTAGTACACCACCTAATTTAGAAGAAAGACTTAGGGAACCAAGCACTAAAGCCAAATATTAGGTTTAAACATGTTTAGAAGCTTTTCTGTCTTCTGAATTGCCTGTTTATTAAAACATTACAGTCGAATACATATCCAATTATATTTTAGGAAGAGATCATACTATAATTTCACTATGTCAAATCAAGATTCATTGATTGATTTTCACACTGGAAATTCCACAGACATTTGATTCTCCATTAGTCTGTATCTTCAGAGTAAAAGGCAAAATGATCCAGGACTGTCCTTACTGTCAGGGCTTTGTGGAATATTTGTATCATTGTGGATAAAAAAGGAATATTCAGAATGATATGTATGTTTAAGTACCTCTTGAAAATTTCTGATTGTAATTGCTGAGCACAAGGTCTGATTTACAGGGTCATAAATATGACAATACATATCCTGTATCAAACACTCTCAAGTTCTTATTTTCTGTATCATTGCTAGTTGTAGGCCCATTTTAATATTATAATAAAGCTAGTTAAGCTTTGGCTACGTCAACAGTATTAGTAAAAGGGCTTGCCTTGAACATCAGGCCAGTTTTCTCAAATATGCATTGCATGGGAATAAGATTTGCTAAACATCTAAATGGTCAAATATAGTGATTGCAGAGATTTGTGCAGTGAGATGACGGCTTCGGTTATCAGAGTAATTAATATCACGGTTTGGATTTTGCACATGGTGGCACTGTGTACTTCATATGATTCTGATTAGTGTGCATGATGATTTAATCAATTCAAGTTCTGACTGAAGAGCTCTTACTGATGGACATCTCTCTATCTCAGGCCTGTCGATGCGTAGCACTCAGGAGGAGGAGCCACAGGATCCACAGCTTGTGCGACTGGACAACATGCTGCTGGCTGAAGGCGTGGCTGGGCCAGAGAAAGGGGGCGGGGCAGCGGCTGCCGTTTCTGCCGCCACCAGTTCGGGGGGCATGTCGCCGGACAGCTCACTGGAGCATTCGGACTACAAGAGCAAGCTGAGCCAGATTCGCACCATCTACCACACTGAACTGGAGAAATACGAGCAGGTAGCTGGTGGTCTTTGGCTAGGGGCTTGAACCTGCCAGGCTGCATCCATCCATCTTTCAGTTACTGATCCAATACTGGGTCATTGGAGGGTGCTGGAAGGTCTCCCAAGCCGCACAGGGCACAAGGTGGGGTCACAATTGGTATTTAAAAAGCTCCTAAAGAAACAGACTTCAGGACACGCAACACATGAGAAGACCCTTATAAATAGCTCAGCGATGTTTATTGGATTGTGTATATCTATGAAAATGAAAATCTCACAGCCTGCACATTTGGTTTTTATGAGCCTCCCGCTATAAAGCTAAGGACAGGAGTCAGGCTCATTTAATTACAGTAATTAATCCAATTCACTCGTTAAAAACTCATTTGGAGTTGGCAGAGCCATGTGCCCAGAGCAGAGTCACTCTCTTATCTGGTGGTGTTCCAGGTATTGTCATTGCAGGCACTAACTCCTGGTAGATTTAAAGGCCATGCAGTGATTCAGGTGACCTATAATAGTTTTAAATTGAGCATGAGATTTATTGGAGGCTGTTGTCCTGAGAGGTTGCTCGACTGCAGTGATTTTTTAATTGCAATATTAATTTTGTAGACTTTCTTAGAGACTGAGGCCAATCTGCTTTGAAAAAGAGTAGGTAATTTATACTGTAGTGTTAATCCATTGTCCGTTTGGCACGTTTTCCATATTACGTTATACCTGTCATGGCAGACACGGCTACATTAGCCATATTCTTCATCTGTCATAGAACTACAATTGACCTCTAACACCTTAAGATGGTAAGTTTATAACATAGTGTTTTAGGCCTTAGGGTGCAGCCCAGCGGATTAAAAGAAATATATCAAGCCTAAGTTGTTGGCTCTTGAAGGCTTTTCATTTCTCACCAGAATGTCTCCATGCCTCGCAGGCGTGCAGCGAGTTCACCACCCATGTGATGAACCTGCTGCGGGAGCAGTCTCGCACGCGGCCTGTGTCCCCTCGTGAGATCGAACGCATGGTGGCTATCATCCACCGCAAGTTCAGCTCCATCCAGACACAGCTGAAGCAGAGCACCTGCGAGGCCGTCATGATCCTGCGCTCCCGCTTCCTGGACGCCAGGTCGTCGGCCCTTCGCCCGTCGCGGCCATTGTGAAGCTTTTAGGCAATAATGTCTTTCTGTTAAGATTTATTATTCTTTTCTCTTCTAAAACAGACGCAAGCGGCGTAACTTTAGCAAGCAGGCAACAGAGGTCCTGAATGAGTATTTTTACTCCCACCTTTCAAACCCCTACCCCAGCGAAGAAGCCAAGGAGGAGCTGGCCAAGCAGTGTGGCATCACCGTATCTCAGGTACCCATGTCTCTAGGTGACTCTGCATCTCTTTTGGTTCTCTCTCTAAATCCTCCTGGGCTGCCAAAGACTGTTCTAATTCACTTCAGACCACTAACAATGTCTATATTGAAAATAGCTGAATTAGACTGATTTGTGTTGTTGTTCCTTAAATGCTCAAGTGCTACTATTAACCAGCCTGCCCAGGCAAGCTTGAGGCCCCGTTTTAAGCATTTCAGTGAATATCGGTCTGTATTATCATCACAATTATATTTGTTTATGGATTGTCAGTATAGCTGTTTGTCTTGTTCCAGGTTTGAAATATACACCTTGTGTATCTCTTTCCTTTTCTCATTTGTTCTTGCCCGAAACATTTTTTCCGCTATCCTCTCCCCAGGATGTGCTAATCATTCATTACTATTGCTGATAAATTTTGGCACCCTGCCTGCTTGTCTGTTGTTCGCCTCTTACACCACCTGTCTGCCCCACAGGTGTCTAACTGGTTTGGCAACAAGCGAATCCGCTACAAGAAGAACATTGGCAAGTTCCAGGAGGAGGCCAACCTCTATGCCATGAAGACGGCCATAGGGGCAACGCAGAGCGAGGAATCTCCACAGACCCCCAACTCTACTGGTGAGATGGGGCACTGCAGAAAGAGCAATATTTCCAAACTAGATTTTTTTTCCTGCTTTATGATATGTCTGGGCACATTATTATACATGTAAATCCTCAAATTCTTATAGTGTATTTTATTCTAATTAATTAATTTAATTAATAATTTTTCAAGTTAAAAAAACAAACATGTAGTCCTGTTTTGGGTATGCCAACCTCCCTCCCAAAACCCTGCATTTACAGGCTCGGGCTCCTTCTCTCTTTCTGGGTCAGCTGACCTGTTTTTGGGAGTTCCTCCAATGAATGGAGAGCAGACACCCTACCACATGGGAGCTCAGGTACCCATCTCAGTTAATCATTTTGGATTCTTTCTCCTTCCAGCCTGCCTTTATTTCATTGTTTACATGAGTCGGTGGCTGTGATTTGGGATGCTGATTCGGTATGTAATAGTGTCACTCTCCCAACCCACATGTTTCTCAGGATTCTGTGCCCCAGTCCCGCTTTTCAGAGAGACTCTACAGCCCCAGAGAGAGCCGGGTGAGAAACCATTTATGTTTGTTGCCAGATTTGCAACAGGCAGTCAGAAATGGCCTTAGAAATATACCCCCAGTAAGGAAGTTCCTGATAAATCAGAAAGTCCTAGTAAGAAAGCATTCTGGATTTAAGTGATATTCATTTTCTCCACTTACTGTACTTATTATTGTCTTTATGGCATCTTCTGTGATAGGAGAGCATAAATAGTTTACCACTAAAGCAGACCATATACTGTTGGATCGTGATAGATTTGTATGAATGCAATAATGCTGTGACTGAAGTAAAAAGAAGTTTGTCATTGTATTGGTCTGATAATTGGCCCTTGGAGGTTAGCATGTGCTCTCTCTTCTGCTTTGGTAAATTCAATCCCTGTGAATAATTTACATGTTAATTAAGAAGCTTCTCATTGCTTTGACTTGGTTTAAGCTTGAGTATCTTATTTGGGTGGCTGGTCTGCACTGAAATCAGATTATTGTCGTTGCTCGTTATGTGTTGCATGTTAATTCGCTTGCTTTGTGGATGTGGCCGGAATGCAGGGGAGTAGGTGTTAATTCTGCTGCCGTCTGCCTTTCAGACTAACGGTAGCTGGCAGGAGCCCGGCTCGCCCCCCTCGGTCACATCCCCCGGCAGTGACCGCTCTGAGAACTCCAACTGATGGCCCCACTTTTCGTGTTGAGGTCCCGCTGGGTACATGAAAGGGGTGTGTCTGTGCTGAGGAAAGAGGGGATGGAATCAGGTCCCCACCACCCCACTCTCCCTTTTACCCAGCCAGCATATTTTATTTTATTATTAATTTTTCCCCCTAAGCGATGGTTAGTGTAGATCATTCTGTTCCTGTTGGTATGAGCGTGTGTCAGGTGCGTGTATGACTTTTAGTGCTGGGACTGTGGGGTTTTCACCACTGTATCTATTTTACCTACTTGTTACTGCCGTATGAGAGCTGTGTGAGAGACGGGAGGGATTTGGAAAACTGCATTATCACTGCTATTACTGCTATGTTATTTCGACTATTTTAACTTTTTTTTTCCTAGCCCAGATATAGGTGAAAGTACAGTATAAGGACGAGGTGGCAATAGATAAATCCAAAGATTGTTGTTGTTTGTGCTTGGTTCACCTTTTTTTTCTACTGAGCTTGTGTGTGTGTGTGTGTGCGTGTGTGTATTATGCGAATGAGGTGGGTGTGTCTTGTCTATATTTACAGTTTGAGTGAGTGTATTACAACAGTGCTGTCTTTTCTGTACAGTGAAACACCTGTATTCTCTACCTCTTTTGCAATAAAGACTGTCTGTACACACTAAAGTGTCTGTCTGGTGCTTTTCTCTTTTGGTGGATTTGTGATCAATGATCTCGAACTGGAAATTGTCAGTGACATTTTATCTTTGGCTAATGGAATCGCAGAGTGAGAATTCTGTGTAGTCCTATGTAAAAAAAAAAAAAAAAAAAGCACTTAATCAAACTATGGTTTAATGGTTTTCTATTTAAACGTCTGCAAAATGTGTAGTTCTGAATATATTTACTGTATAGTGTTAATTTGACATGCAGTAAAAAATAATTATGAGCTATTAATTTACAGGCAGCTGGGGAAATAGAATGATCAGTTTATTGTGACTTATTCAGAATCTTTTTAGTGAAACACCTAGCTTTTTAATCAAATATATCTCCAAGACCCTCTTTAAGGGGGCAGCACTATAATTTTCAGTAAATGCAACATTGCTCAGTCCACTACAAAATAAACTAAAAAAAGGAAGAAATATAGACCATAAACACGATTATTCTGAAATAGTACAAATAATTACATCTAAACACATTAAGAAAAGGCCATAAGACAGTGAACATCTGAAATTATCTCATCAATTATAAAACCCAGGACTGCTGTGGGATCAAACTGTTCTGAAGCTGCTTGTCTTTATCTTTTAACCCTTTCTTTTGCATTCTGTAGCACCAATGAAAGATTAAAGGAATTCAGAACTGATGCAAAACAAAGACACCTAGCAAATACTGAGTCACGAAATCAGAGAAGTCACCACAAGGAAAGAAGCATTCAAAAAAAGCCAAGAATTCATAGCAGGTTGACAGAAGGTTCCCCTGTAACAATGAAAATGGGTCTTAGGGCTTAAGCAGGAAGACTGCACCAGCTCTTTGGTTCATTAAAAGATTTCTTAATTTTCATCCTTCTATAATAATTTTTGAAGAATCTGGCTCCTACATTCATCAATCTTGCTACGTATTTACCATGACAAAGCTTTTGTAGATACGTATTATTAGAATACCCGGTTAGCTTGTTGTTCGTTATTGTCACCATGAAATCAATAAGATCCTAACAGATTAAAAAGTACTCATACACAGTAAGAAATGTAGTAACTGTGTGAAGTGAGAGCTTATGTTTCAGATATAAAGCTAGTCCAAATCATGTACTGTTCATTGATCATAGAAGTGTGACATTTTTTGTTAGTAAGTCTCTCAGAGGACTGTTTGGGCAGGGGCCTGTGAATCAGAAGGTCTGCTGGAGTTTATTTTGTCACGCTGCACTTTCTGATTGCAGTTCTGGCCATTTCCAGTCTCGGGGTCTGGCTCAGCCTTAGAGGAGAGTTGAGCTCCCATTGTGGCTTCTGGTAGCCTGGGACCTTCTACCACAGTGACTGGAATCACTTTTTCAATGCACTCCTTTGCTATCTTCACCGGCATGGGAGCCAAGGAATTTTCCAATTGGTTATTACTTGAGCGGCGCTGCAGGGCATGCTGTGTGCACGAGAAGGACCGTTGCCTGGCTGTGGGCTGGGAGTGCAGGAAATGGGGCGTGACTGCTCGGGTGACTTCCTGTTCTCTTTCACCATCCTCTTCTTCTGCTTCTGAGGTTACCTCCTGTAGCGTGCTAATCGGACGAGATGGGCCGCCAAGGACTCTTGGAGAGACCAGCGCTGTAACTGATTGGTTTGACTGGAGGCGCCATTGCTGAGGGGAGGTACAACGGCCTCTGCTCATCGACCAGTCGCTGTAAAGACAGATAGCCAAAGGTTACTATACACTTTAATCCTGAATGACTGTATGACTTTGCTCCATAAAATTTAATGTAAATTCAAAGGCTTCATTCCATGAACACATCACCTGGGATGCTGCAGTGGCGTCTCCCGGTAACCTATGACCCCAGAAAATGATGCACTTCTCCCTGGAAGACCAGGATTTGCAGTCCATGGATTGTGTGGGACAGCTTGGTCATTCCATGACATGTCATTTTCTGGAGACATCTGAGTAGCTGATCTTTGAGGTCTGTGAGCCAACAGAAGCTCCACAACCTGCTGATGCAATCCCTCACGGGCAACATCGAGTGGACGTCGGCCACGCCAGTCAGACAAATCCTGATTGGCTCCATGGAGCAGGAGGAACCTGGCAGTATCATAGCAGCCATAGAATGCAGATAGAAACAGAGCAGTCTCACCCTGGTGGGAAAGGACAGAGAGGATTCAACTTAAACACAAAGACCAGTGAGAATGTTATCTATGAGTTCTTTACTCAAGTAGTGTTTTTAAAGAAGCACAAGTTCCGAACTCTCCTTATTTAAAATTTTGTATGCTTATATTCTTATTTTTAGTACCTTGTAGTCCTGTAAGTCTACTGCTGCACCATAGCGAATGAGGGTCCGAGCTAGGATGAGATGGTTAACTGAGCATGCCCAGTGAAGGGCAGACCTCCCTGGTGGAGAGAACGGGTCGAAAGTAGAGGGGGGGGGGGGCAAAACATAAAACAGGGTGGGATTAAGTAAAAGAGAAGTGCAAAGATCAAAGAGCAGGAAACAGAGAGGATGGAAGAGAAGGTGGAGGTTTGACAAAGTGAGGGGGGAGGAGGGGATGGCAGTTCAGCAAGAGAAAGAGTGACAGCAACCATCTAGTCCAGAGTGAGAGCAAGAAAAAGGCAGAAAGAAGGATGAGTGTGAGCTGGAGAGCAGAAGCAGGAAAGACCAGTGAATGTGGAATGTGAGGGAGGAGTTATGGTGAGAGAAAGCAAAGGAAGTTAAAAGGGTACATCCAAACTGACTGGCCTAAAGCACATTAACTCTATTCTGAATCAGAGGAGAGGAGCAGGGCTGCTGGAGTGAGGAGGAGGAGGAGGAGCCAGTGAAAGACGAGGAGGATGGTGTGTGGGGAGAGCCAGAGAGAAGCAGAATAGGTTATAAACCGACAACCTACCTTCCAACGACATATCAAGAAAATGTGATAGCATACATAACCGAGATACAGCAAAATACTTCCACAGAGTATCATTTTACTTGCTATTTATTTTAGTAAAAGATTGTTTCACCTGCATTTACACAAACATGTGTCGCTAAGGTCATGGCACCCACCAAAGTGAATCTCCTTCCCTTTCCTATGTTAAGATTAGCCTCATTTGGGCCAGCAGCCTGATTATGCTAAGTGGTCCAGAATTTGAGGTTAGAATAGTGCAGTACCAGTGTGGTCTGTGTTGTTGACTGGCACTCCAGCTCTCAGCAGCTCCAGTACCACTCGGTCCAGTCCACTTCTGACTGCACGGATCAAGACCACAGATCCGTCTGGACCGCACCACTGAACTGGGGTAGACTAAACACACACACATACACACACACACATACACATACATTAGGTTTCCATATCTTTGTAGGGAGTCTCCTTTCACTTCTATAGGCATAACCTTAATCTCAGTTATGACAACCTTAACACCTACCCAGCCCTAACATTAACCATAAGTAAACATAAAAAATAAAAGACTTCTGACTATTTTTGTTTTTTGATTGCATTCACAGATTTTTTTTTTTTTGTTGAAATTTGAAATTGAGTTTTCCTTTGTGGGAACCAAAAGCGGGTCGCCACAAGGTGAAATGAACAGGTTTTATCACATCATGGGGACATTTGCTCATACATACCCCCCCCCCGACACACACAAAATGGCAATTAGACAATTCTATATCACACAGAATGGCTCCAAAGAAGAAAAGAACATCAACCTTTTCCTTATAAATAAAATTGAATCAAAACTAATTAAAAGGTAGACAAAAAGTTATTTACCCATAACAAATAACTTCCTTCCAGTTAATTTTAGTTATACCTTCAAATAAAATTCGGGTATACAAATCACACTGGAAAACAGAACTTTGAGCATATTAATTGACCAGCGCTAAATAGGTTGATCGTATTTGCAATGCTAATCACATAACCTGAAAGATAAGACATCACTTTCATAACTACATTCAGCTCAATACAATCAAGACCAGAACTGAGGAGGGAAAAAAAGACTAACATTGTTGAATGTCCTGTTTTGTGCTGGGTTTGGGGTTCTTTCCCATCCTCTGGATGCACCTGAACGCAAAAAGAAGAGATATTTACATTTCCTAATTATTTTTGAAATTTAATGACCCTTAATTTGCTATTTGTACAAGTACATTTGAATGCTTCTTTTCACACATCCCATCTTACTCTCCTTTGAGACATGCACACATATAGACAGCTGAGAGTGAAGCTTGGGTTCCAAATCCATGGTCCAGCCATTTATCTGACACCCCTGGACCATTTTGGGGGACTAGGGGCTTGGCTCAAGGACCCAAGGGACATATGACTTTGCTGCTGAAGCCAGGACTAGAACAAGTGACCTTCTAATCACTGACAGAGAGACCTAACCCACTGAGCCACAGACCACATTTTTGCATTTTTCAGTTATTCTGTTATTCTATATTGACTTATTCACAAGCAAAAATTCATAAATAACCTCAAGGCCAATGAAATATTTAACTCATAATAGCTTCACTGTAAAGGGAAGCAGTGCAAATTGATTTTGGCACCTTGGCCTGGGGACTGCATGCTGCTGTTTGCAACCCGCAAGTTCTTTTGCTCCTGAGGTCGATGGTCGCGGATGGAGCTGTCCTGTCGCTGTGAGTATTTTGTGCTGATGTCCTCCATGGAGCTTTGAGTGATGTCAGTATCGCTTCCAATATCCAAATCCTTTTTGAGGGGCCTGTGGTAATTTTTTTTAAAAAGGACACAGAATGATTTCTTTCTCTTATACCAACTCTAAGGGCCCTTTATTATATCACTAATGTCAAGGTATTATTGTTCAAGTATTTGGGACAAAATAAGCTATGTGAATCCAATTAGTGATATCCTCATGCAACATTCTACTGCATATCCCAAATGCTACAAAATGTAATGTTGTAATCACAGCACAGAGCTGTCATACTGTTAACAAGTTTGTCAGCAAAGTGGAACCACAATACCATTAATTTAATCTATCATATCTTAAAGAGTATTAAAGTTGTCTGTCGCACCGTAGTCGAATGGAGTCCTCTCCCAGCGGCTCGCTCCGTCTCTTGCCTGCCTCTTTTCCTTTCTTCTTCTTCTTGGGGCTGTTCCTGTCCTTCTCCTTCCCCCTTCTCACTCGTTCACCTCTGTGTGGTGTGTGCAGGGTCCACGAGGGACTGTGGTGGTTTTGGTCCGTAACAGTAGATATGCTTTTGGCCCTCTCCCCTCCCACCCTCCCCTGTCTCTGCCTCCGCATCCGTCTCACTACCAGGACAACCAACAGCACCAAAGCCAGCACGAGGCAAGCCACCACACCAACCACAGCCCATAGCCACGAGGGGGGACCTGGCATTTGGAAGGAGAAAAAAAACACATTCATAAAATACAAGATATTTTAAAAAATGAAAAATGAATGATATCAGTCTTTTTGGTCAGAGTGACAGATGTGTGTATAACAACCTAAAATCAACAAAATCAACACAGTTAATATGTTCTGTGTGTAGATCAGAAGATAAAACACAGACACCACATCTGAAGGAAAGGACTGGCCTTGATTATAGCTGATATGAGAAACCCAAAATAACAATGGAGTGGCTGTGGGACGTGGTGCTGGCGGACAAGTAGGGAGCATTCCTGTGTCTTTAACAAAATGCTAGTGAACCACTGTAGTGTCCAACAGTGAGTGCTATTCTTCAGATAAGACACTAAATGGAAATCTTGATTCAAGATGGTTATTACAGAGCTTCATTACACTCATTAAATGGATAGCGCTATTAACCATTGTGCCCCGGTGAAAGTCGTGTTTGAGGCTACCAAGTTATCCTCAAGCACAATAATTCGTATTATTGCAACTAAACCTCTAATGAGTTCCAAGCATTCAAGGCCAAAATGGATTTCATACATCAAGTGGATGCTTCAGATTTTTGCGATTTAACAAAATAAACTACAAAAATGCTAAATAAATACACTGGAAATGTAACATGCACACATCCATCCATGCATCCATCTTCTCACCACTTATTCATCTCATTGTTGCTGGACATATACTTACAAAACATAAAAAAATACTGAGCGAAAGGTTATTTAATCTCAGCACATGGAGAAATGCACATACATCGATACGTTCTCAAGAAAAGGACTGAGCACATCACCATCCTCATTACCTCTGTCCTCCTCTCTGTACCCCAGTTCCTCTGACACTCCACGCACTTCCAGTACTTGTGGAGAAAGTGACAGGTGATCGGATGCCCTCACAGCACGCAGGAAGTTGGCAGCTTGTGTGGCGAATGGGAAGCAGGTGGAAGGGAATTGGGAGCACGGCCTGTTGTCGACTTGGAGGAACAGCAGTGAACTGAGAGTGAGAGATAACAGGTTTATGAAGGGTGGTAGAAGGACAATAAGTAGTTAAGAAATTAAAGGCAGTTGCACAGTTAGGTATAATACATCCATCCATCCTCACCACTTATCCAGTAAAAGGGCTGCAGTGAGCCTGGAATCTATTCCAGGAAGCACAGTGTATGAGGACATCCTGGATGGGATGCCCAGTCCACACAGGGCAATTAAACACATAGTGATACACTATAGACAATTTAGAGGCGCTAATTATCCTATCCGCATAGATAAGAATTGATGGAGAAAACTGGGATACCAAGATAAAACCTGTTCAGCACAGGGAGACCTCCTCACAGATAAAGTGGAGGCAGGATTCAAACCAACACTGCTAAACACTGAGCCACCAACAACCAGCTACTCATTTATTTGACATATTTACCATTAAAATACAAGCTGCATTTTGGAAAGCTGCTGATTTGTCACATCATCATATTTAGAGTATGTAGTATAGTCAACGTATTACTCAAAGAGACATTAGTAATAATAAACAGTCACCCATTGCAGCTGTGTGGGGGCTCCTTATTTAGCAGGTCTGCTAGCTCCTGGGAGTCCAGGGAAAACAGCTGCTGACTGCTATCGAAGGGGGCGATTCCACGCAGCATTAGCGTGCTTTGGAGGATGGTGCTGAGGTCCCAGAGAAAGGATATATTCTGCTCTGAGACTTGCTTGGGTGGAATTTCGGCATGAATGATCAAGGTGCCCTTCGCCCAGCTATAGCTGTGGTCCCGCACACAATCGCTCCCGTCCCAGCCGCAGGGGCCAGTATTACACCCCTGCTCACAGTGCGAGTTTGCATAAAAGCGTCTGCAGTAAGCAGTGTAACCTGACCTGTGAAAACAGAAAAAAAACAAGACAGGAAATACTAAATTAAGAATCCAGTAACAAATGCCTGTATTGCAACCTAACAAGCATTTCTCCTCCAATACATGTCAACAGGGGTGCTGCTATTGATTTTAGGCTCCTTGAATGTGTATCATTTTGGGCCCATAACCCAAACCATTCAAATTATGTTTAAAATTTTTAGTGGCCTGTCAGTCAGGGGCCCTTGGAATCTTCCTAACTTCCCCCCCATCACTGCACCCCTGTCCCTTAGATATTATTATACTGAATCAAGGGACTGTTTGAATATTTCGGTACTTAAATGCATTATTCTACTAAAAGTCACTTCCATCCATTCATCTTTTTTCCTACCACTTATCCTGGTCAGGGTCACATGGGAGCCTACGGCCCATCAGAGGCAGCCTGGGGCACAAGACTGGGGTACACATGCAGTCATACACTACTAGCCATTTAGAAATACCAGTTAACTTAAATATATGTCTTTGGACCTTGAGATTAAACCACAACAACGTTAGGAGAAGAGGCAAACTCAGAGCAGAGGTCTCACAGCTGCAACCCTGGAGGAGTGAAGCAACAGTGCCACTTACTGGGCCCCAGTGCTGTCACTGGCCACTTGTTACTATGAATAACAATGTAAATATGTATTTATTCCAAAAAAAAAACAGTAAGATATCATTCTGCATTTGGTCCACTATTGAAAAGTGACATCTTGGCCTGGTTCTAATTAATATTTCAGCCCTTAATTTCAGGGATTATATTGTGGATACTATAACATAATTAGCCTTTACACGGTTTTAAGCAATACACTTACTCGCAGGACTTCTGTCCAACCAGGCAGTCAAATCCATCTTGTAGGCACTCGGGTTTAAAGCATTCTTTGTCACAGAGGCCATCTGCAAATTTGTCCTTACAGATCTTGTAGGGACACTGGGCCCAGAGGTCCCTGGTGTTTGCTGCTATAGGAAGACAGATACAATGAGAGGTAATTTGATGGTAATTCTGGTCAATCCATTAATCAAACATGTTGAACCCCTCACTCTAAAATCAGTCCTCTTGGTATGTATTACAGATTCTCTAATCAGCCCAAATGTATTCTTGTCTTCAGATATTATTAATCTTATGAGGTGCCATAAAGTCAGTCTTGACTCCTGGTGCCAATATAGATGGCATTCCTCCAGAATGTCCTGTTTTTTGTCTTGGTCTTTAGGGTTTCCAGAAGCCAATTTCATTGCTGTAATGATTGAGTCCATCCACCTTATTGCCAGTTGTCCTCTGTATGTTTTACCTTCAACTTTTCCAAGCATGTCCTTTTCTAGTGTGTTGGGTTTTTTGTAATATGGCCACAATAGCATAGCTTCAAACAGATATTAGACCAAAAAGAATTGATGGGGATGTCCTTATTAATACTGATTAACAATTTACAAGAAATGCAGTTTATTCCACAGGGATGAAGCTACCTATGTTGTGAGGTCAATGCTACAATTTAACTGATAATAGACGACAGCAGACTTTGACACAATCAGAAAGAAATAGATGTTATTAACTGCACATTCAGCGTTTGCACGGAAACAACCCAAAAAGATATTATTTATGCTGATCTGATTTTGTACAACTGAACAGATGTTTTCATTCCCATCATAAGAGTGAGCCCTTGGCAGGACTGCAAAGGAAGCTGAAAACGGAAGCCAGACATAAACAGGAAGTTTCTAGGAGAGGCAGATAGAGAGAGGAAATGGAAGGGGTGGGAGTGGGCAAGGATTGAAAGCTGTTACTGAGGGGATGACAATAGGCTTGGCAGGTGTGTGGGAACAAAGGAGCCAGGGGCAGAAAGTGCTTAGAGAGGATTTCACTTTGATACAACATCAAGATTTGTATGGCAATCTAGGGTAGAAGGAACCACAGAAAAGTCGGAAAAACTAACTTGTACACATACATAAATCATGTTTTTTTTTGTAGATTACATGTGAAAGGCATGTCACAGAATGACAAGGGAGCGATAATGCTTATAAACATTACGGTAGAACAAAAGCAGGTGCAAAATAAGTTTAAGAGAATACAAAGTTGCATGACTAAAACACCCACTAATAAACACTTGAAAAATGTATAAACATGGTGTGTCTCATCAAAATTATTCTTCCATGTTGTTGAAAAACATACATATAGAGGTTCTGTGTACTTTTGACTAGAAACATGCAGAGCTGATGGAACTGCTACATCCTTCAGGACATCTGGTTGGATGCAGTCTCATACTAAATATTTTCAGGGTCGTACTAACTCCAGTGTATCTTCTTCTAGGTCTTTAGCTGGTTCTGGAAACATCACCACAATATGTAATGAAGACTTACCTTGACATTGGCTGCTCCAGCTCCAGAGAAGCAGGGTTGCTGTTATGACTGACATCCCAAGAGGATAACTGCAGGACTTCTCACCCTGTGTATCTATTACAGTGTTTCAGTGCTTCCCTTCTCCAACACTCTCAGACCTATGATGCATCTGCTCATCCATCCATGTATAAGTGCTTTGGAAATCTCTTTGATGGACTCTGTTCCTATGTTATGAGACCATCTGAAAACTGCATTCGGTTACCCCCTACAGCACCCCCCACATCCCTACCAAATGCTCTCTGTTTCTTTTTCAGAAGCGTAGCGGATATCTGGACAACTTCCTGCCACTGTGTGGAAAAGAATAGGAACAGGGTGGGTGAGCATGTGTGTTTTTCTCTGTGTCTGTGTGTGGCAGAAGATTTTGTGTGGCAATGTATGCTTATATGTATGTGCTCATACATGTTGCATATACAGGACTGTGCAAAAGTTAGCCAGTCAAAGAAAATGACATTTAAATGATCTTCATGTTGTGGTAAAGCTGATGTCTTATGGCAAAGTGTTATGTCAAAACTTACGTCCGTCAAAGTGTGTCAGCTTAGCCATTTTGAAACCTCTCCTAAAATCACCCCAGTATTCGCAGTACCCATCCAATGTATTTTTTGATTCGACCACTAGCAGACCTTGTTTGGCTAATCAATACCTCATTGAGTTTTTAAACTAATTTAATAAATTTATTGAGCTAGTGGTCAAACATTCGGAAGGTTTTGGAACCGAAGCGGTGTACTTCTAACTATCCAGCAAGATACTGGTAATTTTTTTGAATAACAGAAATTCTTGTTTCCATTGTGTCACTGTGAAATAGCATATATTCTAATGTTAAATTGTGGATTTTTTAACAAATACACACTTACTACCCAGATAAATAGCTTTAAACATTTTCTTTGACTGCCTAAGACTTTTGCACATTACAGTATTATATAGTATATGCATTGAGTTTGCAAACAATTTGGTGAGTAGGTGAATATCGTGTTTGCTTGAGACATACTAGTGTTTTTTTGCAGCATCAGTCATTGACCTACATTTCTACGTCTGGGATTTACCAGTATAAAATACTGAATGTATCAAGTAATTTATATGAAAGTGTAAATGGCTGTCATGTAATCTTACAATAGGGCAGCTCTTGCTATGACTTGAAGGTTGATTGTATAGCATCTGTAGTCTCCTTCCTCATAGTAATTCCAAATGACTCTTGGAAACAACAGCATCTATATTTAGTCTGTAAAGGCTACTTATCTTGACAAGAACTGAAACTAAGGAACATCCTTTCAATGGGATAAGCAGGAAGTCAAAGGCTGAAGTCAAAGACGGATATGTAAATGTATTGGCATCAGTAATGACCTGTAGTGTGATATTGCCACATGTGCGCATAAGTGTATTTGGTTATATGTTTCTGTGTGCATGTGCTTAATACTTATTAACCGTCAGTATTTATTGTCAGATAAATCCCAATGTGCTTTCTTTAAAATTAAATATATATAGGCCTAATCCAGGCAACTTTATACTTTCACTCTCACTACCTTAAGAAATGTAACCAATTCAATGTATTAAAACATGAGTATGTACATGGGTACAGGAGAATGTAATTGTATTACACAGAGCTTTCATGTATCTAATGCACCATAATACGACTTTTAAGTAAACAAAGAACTTTCAGATTTCTATGTAAAATATGTTTCCATTGTTGTTTTTAATATATTACCAATGCGGTGGTTAGTGGGTAGCACTGTGGCTTCACACCTCCAGGCTTGTGGGATCAGCTGCTGTCCTCGGTTCTGTGTGGGAATAATGTTCATGTTCTCCCGGTATTTGTGCAGGTTTCCTTTATGTCCTATGGCAAGCTAAAATGTCTTTTATTAGTATAAGACTTACTCTGCTATTTTTACTAGTAAGAATTGATACGACGAGTAAGCTTTATACTAATAAAAGACAATTTGGATTGCCATATCTGTACTTCGGTTTCTTCCTTTAGTCTAAGGGCACGTGACTAAGTGTATCGGTGTCTCTACCTTTCCCAAAGACAGGAGTGTGCGCCCTGTGTTTCTTGTAATCGGCTCTGCTTCTCTCTGAAATACCCTGTGCAGCTGCTTAAATCATCCGCACGGTGTCGCACGTTTCTAGGTAGAATTCATTAAATATACAATAGTTTAATAAAAAAAAAACTACATGCAATGATATTTATACGTAATTTTAATTTTGGGCTAAATTACACTGTATTAATATAATGTATTAGTTAAATTTTGAGGTATACATTCTTTAATAATCTAAAACAAATAGCTAAATGAAGGAAGTACTCCAGCTCTTATGTCCTGCCCCCAAATAAATCCAACTTTCATTTTCGTTTTGGAGTTGTCTTTATTCATCGTGCATCGTTTGCGTCCATCTGCACAACGGTCGCTGTCAGGGGTCACCACGTTACGCGACTGCAGCTCTCCAAATTACATAAAGTTTATATGTAAAGTTATTACGACTGACGACGCGTGGGGTTGGTTCATGCTAAACTGAGCAACCTGGAAACAGTCCGTCATCGACAGGACAGCGTCTGCACTCAGTAAAGACGTAAGTAGCTAACAGGCTAAGTTACCTGGGATATATTCTGTGACTATATCTACACCTAAAATGTGGACATTCATTCGCCAGAAAGGTAAAGGAAATAGAATTATTATTTCACTTTTGTAAATGAAAGCGAAAGCAAAATCGGTGTAGTTGGAATATGGTTTGGCAAAACCTTTTATAACATTTTACAAAAAGTGTCAGTTTGACATGGAAATGGAGTAAAAAAGAATTTGTGTGGGTACGGGAGTGGAGATGGAGTTAACAAAACCGGTGGCGAGGAAGAAAAAAACAGCCGCCTCGACCTGTGCGGCGCGTAAGATGCGGCGAGGGGAAATCCAAACTGCGCCTTTGCTCATGAAGGGGGGGGGGGGGGGGGGCGGCAAGGCTGGGGGGGATTACCTGGCGACTCGAGGCGAGAGCAAAAGTACTGGGAAGAGCTCCAGGTGGGAGTGAAGTCAGCTTTCGTGCACAAATGAAATTACATTCTTTTAAACGTTGGGGGTGGCGTCTCTTATTTCTTCAGATTGAAACTGGCAAACCATAACTACAATGTAACACTGATCATAGGCTTGGTGTTAAAGAAGATAAAGCAGTGGTTAATATTGGTCCACACTATTTTACTGTTCCACGACGTTTGTTTTCCAAAAGTCTTGCAAAGTCAGTTTTCTGGTTTGCTTGCACCTCCACTGGTTACTGTTTGTGCTGGATGTCGTACTCTTATTTGTACTCGAAATGTGTAACAAGACATCGATTAAAATCCAGGCTCTTAGTGTCATTGAACAAAAGTTTATCCACTTTGTCTTGTTGATGTTATTACAAATTACACGTAATCCTTGGTGATAGATTTTGAACATTGCCTTTATGGTTCTCTATTTGTATTCTTCTTGTTCTTGCTGTTCCAAATTGTATAGGATGCAGAAGAAGATGGCTTTCTCACCATTACTATGTCTCTGCCTGGATGTTCTTGCCCTGCAAGTCATTCGCTGGGTCCAGCTCTCCCATCTCCTTGTCCTGCACCCCTTTGTCACCCTGTGGGGAGGTGGACTGCTCCGTGCCTCCCTTCTGCTCTCCTTCACCCTATCTCCCGGCTGCCCACATTGGCTGAAAGGGCGAGAGGGGACGCAGACCCTGGTGGTGCTCAGCTTTCTCTCTCCAGCCTACGTCACCTTATTGAAGGCCTGTGGGCAGCCAACGTTCGAGCTCCTTTGGGGGTGGCATTCCTGGCAAGGGGTATGTACGGCCACCTTTGCCATATGCAACACAGTTTAGTTCCACAGCTTTTTACACAGATTACGAGTGATGACTTTGTTTGACACATTGGCGAAATTCACTTCTCATCCTTCCTGTTGTTTTACCAGATAATACAGGGGTATGGAGTCACAGTTGTGTCGCTCCTCCTCTGGCAGCAATACATACCCTCTCTCTCCTTCAAGAAAACAGAGGACGCACAGAAAAAAAATGGGGCTTCCCTGAAAAGGCTGCTGGGATACATGACCCCATACACCAAGCAGTTTGTGGTCGTCATCTTTTTTGTGATTGTCTCCTCCTTGGGTAAATTTGACTGTAAATTCCTTTTTGTGTACGCAACCTGCTGTTGTCCTTTGGTGGATGTAATGTTTTAGCTAGTGTTACTGGAGACATTATTGCACCACTATTCACATTATAGGATGTATATATACATATATATAGGATATAGGATATGCTGCTACAGAACCACAAATGTTGCAGGTGTATGGTTGCATGGAATATTCTCAATTCAGCATGAGTGGTCTTTTTTAAAATTTGTTTTGACTTTTGTTATTTAGGGGCAGTGTGTAGTTTGGTGGGTTTGGGATCTGTGCCTGTGCTCTTATGGGAGTGCGTTCAAATCCCATGCCTGGGAGAGTAGTCAGATCACTGTCGGGTGCTTGCGCAAGGCTCCTAACCATAAGTGCTTAAAATTGACCCTGCACTCTAACCCCAAAACTTGCTCTCACCATGTATAGGGATATGTAAAAACAATTCATCCACAGGAATGAAAAAAAATACCATTATTCTACTATTATTAAATAATAAGTAACAACTTGTACATTTAATAGTAGTAAATAGCTAAATGGCAAACAGCAAATCAGTGATGTTGCAATAGTATATAATGGTAACACTTCACTTGTGGGGGCACAAGTACTTAGTAATAACTCTGTGTTTGCAGAGTTTGCTTCTTCTAATGTACAAATCGTAAACAAATATACTAGGTACCTGAGATTAATGATTCATTAATGATGGACAAACATAAGAGTAGTATATCAAATCCGTCATTAATTGTTCCTTCAGTAGTTCCTGCAGAAGTTCACAACGGTTTACAGAATTATCAGATATAGTAACAAATAGAGCAAGTGTGTCAGATTATTGAATCATGATGCATCTTTTATGATGACTAAACATGAGATCAGTATGTAATTAAGACTTAGTTTGCAGATAATTGATACATAAATAATAGCTTAATACTACATTATTTGTGCCCTATCGAGTAAAGTGCTACCATATGTAACAGTGACAGAGGAGAACATACGTTACAATGTGGCTGTCCTCAGGTGAGATGGCCATCCCCTACTACACCGGCCGCATGACAGACTGGATCATGAACGAGGATGAACCGGAGGCCTTTACTCATGCTATCACTGTCATGTCACTCATCACCATCATGAGGTGAGCTGCTCAGCACAGCTGAAGGTTAGGACAATGCTGATGACGTTGGTTCTGTTCTGACAGTCTTCATTCCTGCACTCATCTCTTGCAGTGCCGTCTGTGAGTTTGTGTGCGATCTCATCTACAACATCACTATGAGTCGCATCCACACCTTCATTCAGGGCCAGGTCTTCAGGTCTGTGCTGAAGCAAGACATTGCCTTCTTTGATAAGGCAGATACTGGTGAGAGACTCACATTTTGTGTCAGGCCCCCTATAAAGCACGGTCTGTCATGATCTCCTTTGCAGTTAGTTATTTCTGGCAGGACACCAGTGTCTATAACTTAGAATCCAATTTTCCCTGCTATGCTTAGTAAATGTAACACTTAGTTGTTAATCAATAACGTACTAATGAATAAATATGCCAGGTAGCACTCACCCCCTGACTGAAAATAAAGTCTGACAATACACTCAAACTCTAATATGAATCCACAAATGTTGATTTCTAGGTGAAATTGTGTCACGCATCACCACGGACACCAACACAATGAGCGAGTCTCTGAGCGAGAAGCTGAGCCTCCTGATGTGGTATTTCATGCGTGTCATCTTCCTGTTCACCTTCATGCTGTGGCTCTCCTGGAAGTTGTCTGTCTTCACTCTGCTGGGGCTGCCTATCATCCTGGTCATTCCTAAGATCTCGGGAAAGTTCTACCAGGTTGGCCTGCCCAATCTCTTTATGCCTGTCTTTGATTTTTGGCTGAATTTTGACACCTCTTAGGTTAAAGACCAAGCTGATTTTAAACTTTCGCCCAGTAATTTAAAGTGCAAATTGTTGTTGGTTGAGATTAAAAACATCTGTATATTTTAATTTAAGAACATTTCTATGTCTTTTTGTTGGCATGTGGGCTTAATATGCAACATCTGTTTCTCTCCTAGTCATTGTCAGTAAAAGTGCAGGAATCACTTGCCCGGGCAAATAGTGTTGCTATGGAGACCTTCTCCTCCATGAAGACAGTGCGCAGCTTTGCCAACGAGGATGGAGAGACAGAGAGATATAAGAAGAGGCTGGAGGAAACCTACTCCCTAAACAAAGTAGAAGCTGCAGCCTATGCTGCTTCTACCTGGACCAACAGTGTGAGTCTGTCTACCTAGAGTTCTGGATGCACATTGAATTTAATAATATTACCTGACAATTTATAGTGGTGATCAATAGGTATTTGGTGTGTGGAAAAAAAAAAAAAACTTTTATTTTCCCCAGTTGTCTAGTTTGGCTCTCAAGGTCAGCATTCTGTACTATGGTGGCTGCCTAGTCACAGGAAAGGATGTCAGCAGTGGTGACCTGGTGTCCTTTGTCCTGTATGAACTGCAGTTCAGTTCCGCTGTTGAGGTACTGCATACTAAACTACCTTGGTCTGCTAGTAGCGTAACATTTATGTTTTAGTGGATCTGTTTATTGCTGAAGTTTTATAGCAAGCAAGCTCTGTAAAGCTTTTTTCCCCATTGTACAAACTTAGAATTAACCAAAAATAGCTGATGCTGATTCTACATTCACTAGTTTGCTCTTTCTCTTTAAGGTACTGATGTCGTATTATCCCCATGTAAAGAAGGCTGTTGGGGCCTCTGAGAAGATCTTTGAATATATGGACAGACAGCCCCAGGCTCCCCCAGAGGGTTCTTTGGCCCCCAAGACCCTAAAGGGAAATCTAGAGATCAGAAATGTCACCTTTGCCTACCCAAGAAGGCCTGACACACCTGCGCTCAAGGTTATTTGAATGCAGATATTGATAAAGTGGGAAAGTAAATTTAAATGAATATATTTATTTGCAAAATTCTCAGAGATCCCCTGATACAGAGTGTTATAATCTCTCTGTCTTAGGACTTCTCTCTGAAGCTGAAACCCGGTGAGATAACAGCTTTGGTTGGGTCTTCGGGTGCGGGAAAGAGCACCTGTGTGAATCTGTTGGAAAGATTCTACCAGCCACAGGAGGGAGAGATCTTGCTGGATGGGCAACCTTTGTACAGCTATCAGAACCAGTATCTGCATGACAAGGTAACAAGGTTGTCAGTGTGATCACCAGAACATGCTGCGGCACTATACTGCATTATTTTGTTTATACAGTATACTCAATACAATAGCCTATGTATGTCTGCAACTATTGAGGTTTGTTCGAATTTGGGAAAATTCTTTTGCCTTCTGAGGGAGAAGTTGGACTTCTGTTGAAAGGCATAGTGACTTGCCATTGCAGATCTTATGTGGCTTATACACAGCTGGCCTCCATATAAACAAGCCAGGAAGAACTAGGAAAATTGACTGTATATGTGTTCACATGGTTGCCATATACTGTGTTCTTGTGTACAGCGTTCTTAAGTCATGGACCATGAAGCAGATGGTTTTATGTCCATCTGAGTTCTTATTTAATTCAGCTTGATACAAATAATTCATGAAAGCATCACAAAAGTTCAAACAATGTTATGGGAATATAGCTGAAGAAATTCTATAATTGCATTTAAAATAAAAATCAATTATTTGAAAATTAGCGACCTAACTACACAAAGAATATATTTTGTAGTAACTGTCTGTTTGCTTGTTAGTTGCATATAAACAAGTAAGCTTTGGTTATTTTTCAATAATGGACTCTATTATTAATAAATGCATTTGATCTTTTAATCGTTACAACTATGCCACTATGTAGTTTTGAACAACTGAAAAAAATAGCAAGTTTTCAGCTGATGCATTTCATTAATGGGGTTATAAACACACATATACAGGTATCCATCGTTTTCATCCCAGATGTGAGGAGGTTGGTCAATCTGGATGTATCTCAATCATTATAGAGGAGAGGTCAAATATACTGTACAACATGAGATACAATATCACACACATTTAACTAAACCTCTGTAGTAATAGTGCAGTCAGTTTGTTTTGGTTCTTGCTGCCTGTCGCACACGTGATATATCCTATAACCTTCACTATGTCCATTTCAGACATCTCTCAATACAATTTTTAAGGCTTTTGTGGGATATAAGTACGGTGGGACATTTCTCGATGGGACATAAGTTGATGGATGACTGTATATCAAATTATATATGCTATTACTTTACTGGTATATATTTATAAAATACTTTGAGTTGGGCCAGATGTATTATTAATATTAAAAATAATATTAATAGTAATTAGATGCTTTATTGATCCCCATGGGGAAATTCTCTTTTATGCCTCCCTCAAATTGCTTTCTGTAGAAGAGAGCAAACTGGCTGTGAAGGGCAGCCACTCAGGGAGCTAGGGGTTTAGGTCTTTGCTCAAGAACCTGCAGATGTGCCGAGGCTGGGCTCGAACCGCGACCTTCCGATCACAGGCACAGAAGTTTAGCCGACTGTGCCACATGCTGCCCCCCATTACTAGATGTAACTGTTTGTTTGGACGATCAGAGGCATTCTTGTTCAGACTACTGGCAGACTCAAATATCTTTAAATATGCTCATTCTAGATTGCCGTGGTGAGCCAAGAACCAGTCCTCTTTGCCCGTTCTGTGAGGGAAAACATCAAATATGGCCGTGAGGATGCCACCGAGGATGAAATGATCGAGGCGGCCAAACTCGCTGAAGCACACGAGTTCATCTCTAAACTACCAAAAGGATATGACACAGGTGGGTCTGTGTGTGTGTTTAGAAAACCATCTGTGGCATGCTTACATTTGGCATAATAATCCCCAAACATGACTCTTATTTAGATATTGCATTTTATTCAGCTTTTACATTCAATGGTTGTCTGTTTTTGACACAAAGGACTTTTTTTTTTTTTTTTTTTTTAAGTAGGTGCTCCTTATAGGTTGTCCTTTGTTTGATTCTTTGTGTACCACAAGTGTCCGTGCCAGACTCCATGTTTATAGTTTTATTTGTAATGCGTTTGATTGTGCATGTCAAGTTTGTAATGCACTTTAAGAAAGGTGCATTTAAGATTCTGCCAGAACTTCAGGCTGCACCACTGGACACAGAGCCATGCCTTTCATATAACTTCCCAACCTCCTGTGTGTCACAGATGCCGGGGAGAAAGGGGGCCAAGTCTCTGGGGGACAAAAGCAGCGCATTGCCATCGCCAGAGCCCTGATTCGACACCCCCAAGTCCTGGTGCTAGATGATGCCACCAGCTCTCTGGACACAGAGAACGAGCATCGGGTATGCATGTGTTTCCGTATGATAATTCTGTTATTGTTAACCTGAGCGCTTCCCTGCAAAGAATATTTGTGCTTTTTTAAGTTGGTACATTTATATCAGTGACTTGCTATAATGTTAATGCTTCTCTGCATAGTCCACTGTCACAACATCTCAGAGAATAACAAATCCGCTAATGGACCTCAGTGATAAATGTGGCAGTTCTGAATACATAATGTGCTCTTACATCAATCATCTACATTTCTTCTCTCTGTTTCAGTATATTTTTTGGCCTTCTTGACAATTCAGTAATCACTGGTCCACCGTTTTTTTTGTGTATTAGTGTTGAGTGTGGTGTGATGTGATGTTAATAGTCTCTCTGCAATAACCATTGTACCCTTACAGGTGAACGAGGCTGTGCTGAAGATTTCGAGGCACTGTGCTGTGTTGTTGATTGCTCACAAGTTGAGCACTCTAGAGATGGCCAATCACATTGTCTTCCTGCGCAACGGTGAAGTGATAGAGGAAGGCACCCATAAAGAGTTGCTTGGGAATGGCGGGGCTTACACCCAGTTGGTACAGCAGCAAAACACTGCATTCCAGCGCAATGCAGAGTGACTGCTGGACAAAGAGGGAGGGACTGAAACCATATACAATTACACATTTTAAGTACACCTTAACAGTTTTCTCAAATTATTCAATAATACTTGTAGATGCAATAGAGTATTCATGTGGAGTGTTACTGCACATTGTGGAGTTGAGGTGACTGTCAGTCACAGGTGA
>JAAGVU020000129.1:16360848-16371185 GCA_011763525.2 Mormyrus iriodes
CTGTAGGAAGCATACCTTCAATACTGCATCCACATGCGATTTGAATGAGAGGCTTGTATCTAAGATGACACCTAGATCACAGGTTGAGTTGCTGATTCCAATCTATGGCCACCAAACAACAGAACGTCAGTTTTCTGAGCATTTAATAATAAGAAAGAAGTTTTTAGGGATCCAGGTCTTGACTTCATTTAAACCACTTCAACACCATTCCACACAATCCGAACTCAGATTTGAGTCTCTGTAATAGGCTGGAATGGTCGCCCGTATCAAAGGCTGCACTAAGGTCCAGAAGCATTAGCACAATTGCGCTTCCAGCATCAGTTGATATGCTGATGTATTACATCTGTTCATTTGGTGGCCAGTTTTCTGGGAAATATGCCACTTTATTTGTAAAAGTATGCTATCAAATCATTTACATACCCATCGCTGGTCTGCACGTGTACCAAATTACATCCAAATCAGACCATTACTTATGGGTGCTTAACTTTTTTGTCACTGAGTGTATTTGCAAATTATTAGGATACGCTTGTATATCTTCATTTTTGCTTTATTAATTTACTTTATCTTTTTATTTATTTTTTTTTAAAAATTCCTGTTGTCAAGTATTTTATATGGTGTTACACGTTGTTGTGAGTGCTGCTGTAACAAGAGAACTTCCCTGTAAGGGATTAATAAAATACTCAGAGCGAAGAAACTCAGAAAATTCTCAGAGAGACAGAGTGAAATATGGCTGCACCTGCAATATACATCAGACTCAGGGAACTGGAGCCTGGCATGTCATTACACAACATGCTAAATATAGGAGCAGGGGCAGTCAAGTACTTCAATGTCAGTTTTTCCCCCCAAATACATCGCTTTTTTAAGGTGCTATTTATATATTTAATGCGCGAGGGCTTCTGCACATCCATAGACTGTCACTGTTCCCACACAGTTTGCAGTGATAAAGTATGTAAAGTGAGAGGCTTGCTATAATTTGCCCAATGATCTGACAGAATTATATTGGTTTTCTTATCTTCATCCTCTTTTATCTGCATCAAAATTTTATATTTTTGTCAGGATTGTGGCAAAGTAGGAGAACACATTGGTAGCATAATAACTATGGAGCCAGATCTGAATCAGAGAGATTAGGTCGTGGGTACAAATCCCAGCTGGGGAAATGATGGACACTCAGTAATGAATATGTACAGCTGTTGAATAATTACGCAGTGTCCCTATGAAGAAGAAAACTAACTATAGTAAACAGGGAGCTTGTTGCTTGGAGGGAAATGCATGTCACAGATGTTCTACAGGCTGGAGATGCATGGTGATGTTGCATGGCTGCTTCCACAATTAACTCTGCATCTGATGATTAGAAAATGGTAATATAGTTCTTATGTCTGAACAAAGGAGTGGATTGCAGATTGTCTGACCATAAGTACAAACCTTTTTTGTAAAGGGCTGCCCTTATTCACACTATGACTTTGTTTCGGCAAGATAACGGAAAGATGCATGAAAGACTGGTGATGGCTCACCCTGAAAGGGGATCTTGCTACTGAAAGTCTGTTAGCTTCACATCAGCTTGTCTTAGTAGGAGCCAGCTCATTTCCATTAACGTTTACCTCTCTTTTGCGAGCAGTATCATCATCCTCTTTTTTAACCAGCATGTCATTCCATTTCTTTATTTTGTCCTTGTGGGCTTTTTTCTTGTTCTTTGCCATTAATTGTATTCCCCGGCCTTTGGGAACCGGTCTGCTGCCACCTTCACTTTGCTATGTAAGATGATAATTCAAAAACCACTTGACAGATATTTTTCAAACTTTGCAAATGCACTGTATGGATTAGGAACAAAAACTAATTAAATTTTGAAACATTTTCCGAAAACTGAAGCAGTGCAGCATAGTAATAGCAGAAAAGAGCAGTTTTGACATTTGATCCCAATAAGACAATTACTTCAAAAGTTTTTGACAGATATTTTTCAAACTTTACAGTGGCATTTTAGGGGGGCCAGAATGGAAGTAATTAAATTTTAAGACAGATGACCCCACTTAGACGCAGTAAAGTGAAGGGTGAAAACAGGTGACATTTGACCTTGTGTGGCAGCAAAGGAAGGAAACAGTAGCTGTACAAGACATTTGGTCTTGTGAACACAGTAACTCTAAAAATATTGTACTGATATTTTTCAACATTTGCAGACATATTGTAAGGGTGGAGATCTGGACCTGATCAAATTTTGAGAAAAATCGCATATTTATATGGCTAAAAAATTCAGCTGAAAATGATCAGATATAAAATTGATCAGATACAAAATCACCTGAAAATTATAACTGCAACGACAGAGGGCAGCAAAACTGTATTTCTTAATGATTCATGATTATGTAGCCAAATACAGCAGCACTAACTCCATCGTTAGGTTTGCAGATGACACAGTGTTGGCGGGTTTCATCTTTAAGAACAACAAGAAGGTCTATCGAAATGCCGTCAGTCATATAGCGTCCTGATACAGGGATAATAGCCTCTCATTAAATATCAACAAAACGAAGGAGTTAATTGTGAACTTGAGCAGAAAACAATATAGGAATTACACCCCATTTAACATCAGCAGGGCATCTGTGGAGAGAGTGAGCTGTTTTGGTATCTGAGAGTGCATTCTCTGAGGACCTGTCATAGACCCAACATGTCTGAGCTCAGATATTAAAAGCATGGCAGAGACTGTACCATCTGAGGCAGCTGAGGAAATTCAGACTCTCCCCAGTAGTTCTAAAATTTTTCTACACAGGTGCCATTGAGAGAATCCTGTCCATAAACTTTGCATCCTGGTATGATAACTGCACCGCTCAGGACTGCAAAGCTCTGCACTGAGTAAGCTGCCTAGTGGAACGCACCTCCAGATCTGCTCTCCCCTGTCTGCGAGACACCTACATCAGCCACTGCAGGACCTGAGCCATCAAGATTGTTAAAGGCTCCACCCATCCCAGTAACTGCCTGTTCAGCCTGCGGAAATCAGGAAAATGCCTACATTGTCTGATGGCCAAAACAGTGAGGCTCAAGAAGAGCTTCTATCCTTAGGCCATCAGACTTTTCAGCTTGGACATGCCGAAAGACATTTTTGCAGCTGATTGTTAATCAGTTACTACATTCCATGTCCATTGCCCCATGACACAACACCTGAAACACAATTAGCTCTTGGGCGGAATGCAATAGTGAGCATGAATGCCATCTGGACATCAGCATTGCAACAAAAACCAGGCTAATCAGTGTGATCTTCTTCCCCATAGTAACCTGGTGCAGGACTGGCTGCAGGACTTGGACTATCAAGAAGACAGACAGAAGGAAGATAGATGACTTTGAGTTGTGGTGCTGATAGAGATTGTTGCGCATCCCGTGGACAGTAAGAACTACTAAAAAAGAAGTCCTAGAGTGCAATAAGCCAAAAACCTTACTAGGAGCCAAGATCACCAAGCAGAAATTATCCTATTTCGGCCATGTCATGTGCAGCAATTCACTTGAGAAGGTAGTCATGCTGGGAATGGTCAATGGAAGCAGAAGAAAAGGCTGGCCAAGAACCTGCTGGCTCATTATCGTCAAATATCCATCGTTGATGAGATGAGCATGGGTGAACTCAAAGAAGCAGTGACAACAGAACTGTATGGATGGGAATGATCCATAGAATGACCGTAAATTGACCTCAGTTATACACATAATTGAGATTGTTTATGACTATATCACTTGCAGTCTGGCTTATCCTTTGCACTATGAAATGTATTATTTCAATACATTACAACCATTCCTATCTCTAAGGCTGAGCCCAGACACCCTGTGGAGGAAACTCATTTCTGTTGCTTGTATCCATGATCTCATTCTTTCGGTCACTACCCAGAGCTCATGACCAGAGGTAAGGGTAGGAACGTATATTGACTGGTAAATCGAAAACTTTGCCTTCCGGCTCAGTTCCCTCTTTACCACAACAGAATGGTATAGTATACGCATTAATGCCTGGTGGAGTTCAACACCCACCGGGAAGGAGTCTGACTTACTGCTGGCAATGCAAACCAAACTGTCGCTCCGTTTGTACAGGGACCTGATGGCCTTCAACAACGGACCCTGTACCCAATACTCCTGAAGCACCCTCCACAGGATCCCCTGTGGGACATGGTCGTATGCCTTTTCCAAGTCCATAAAACACTTGTAGACCAGTTGGGCAAACTCCCATGAACCCTCCAGTATCTTTGTGAGAGTGAAGAGCTGGTCCAGCGTTCTGCAATCAGGACGAAATCCGCATTGTTCCTCCTGGATCCAAGGTTCGACCAAAAGATGAACCCTCCTCTCCAGTACCCTGGCATAGACCTTCCTAGGGAGGCTGAGGAGTATGATCTTAAAGATTGCAACCACTATCCCAGTCTACAAATCCAAAGGCACTGTCCTCAACATCGACACGATGTTGAAGAAAGCTCTTGATGTTGTTGGGAGCAGATTTATGCAAGAAATCAGAAGTGGGTCAGGCAATTCTAACCAAATGATTGAGTGCACATGCGAATCTGTGGTGGAGGACCCAACTGGGTTCCCGGAACGATCTTAAGAACATAAGAACATAAGATCATATGTTACAAGCCATTTGACCCATCGAGCTCACTTGGAAGGAATTAAACTAATAATTTAAAGTGGGCAGGATCTTGTGAAGTTCACATTTGAAGAAATCGAGGGTTTCAGCTTGCAATACCCCTTCGGGCAGACTATTCCATACTCCAATTACACACTGTGACAAGAAGTTCTTCCTCAGATGAACAGCATCTAGATCTGTTAGAATCTTGTATACCTGGATCATGTCACCCCTAATTCTCCTTTGCTTGAGGCTAAACAAATTCATCTCTGCCAACTTCTGCTCGTAAGACATCCCCCTAAGGCCAGGAATCATTCTTGTAGCCCTACGTTGGACCACTTCTAAAGCACCAACATCTTTTTTGCGGTAATGTGACCAATCCTGGACACAGTATTCAAGATGAGGTCTTGGTTTAAACTCAACACACCTGGAGATGAAGCCTAGCATCCTGTTTGCCTTTTTAACTGCTTCCCAACACTGGTGAGAGTGAGAGTGGAAATTTCAATATATACACCCATACACAATTTCAGCTTCCTTAATTTCAGTTAAACCCATAAAATATCTGTACTTAATATTTATGCTCCCTGCATGAATTACCTTACACAAAATTTCATCTGTCATTTATCAACCCAGTCTTTAATTTGATCACAGTCCTGCTGTATCATCTCTGTTGCCAACTCAGAATCTGCTACACCCCCTAACTTGGTGTCAGCAGCAAATTTAACCAGTTTTTCATATATGTTTGTGTCAGTATTGTGTATGTAAATTAGGAATAATAGTGGTCCTAAAATTGAACTCTGGGGTACCCCACTATTGACACAGGCCCATTGCTGCATTGGGCCTCTAATAACTACCTGCTGCTTTCTGTCAGTTAACCAATTTTTGATCCAATTTACTAGAGTTTTTAATATACCTGCTGCTTTGAGCTTAAGCAGGAGTCATAGATGTGGGATCACATCAAAGGCCTTTTGGAAATCTAAATAAATCACATTGTAGGCCTTGTCTTGATCAATTTCCCTTGTGGCCTCCTTAAAAAACTCAAGTAGATTAGTCAGACAGGATCTACTTCTCCTAAATCCATGTTGGTTGGCCCTCAGAATGTTATTATTGTCTATGTATTCAGTCATTTTTCCCTGGATTATTGCCCCACCAATTTTTCAGTTATACAAGTTAAGCTGATTAGTCTATAGTTTGAGAGATCACTTCTATCTCCCTTTTTGAAAATGGGCGTTACATTAGCGTGCTTCCAGCCTGAGGGTACCACACATGCAGATAGAGATTTTTGAAATAGCCAAGTTAAAGGTCTGCAGATAATATTTCTCATCTCCTTTGAAATTGCAGAAAAGATGCCATCAGGGCCATAATATTTAATAAGTTTGAGTGTTGCCAGACCCTGTAACACATCAGCTTCAGTTATACACATACTGGTCAAAGGTGGAGACAAAATCGAAATATCAGGTATGTTGCTTATACCTTCTTGAGTAAATACCTGTGTGAAGTAATCATTAAACTTATTAACAAGGTCCTCATCATTCTCAGTTATCATACCTGCCCTATATTGCAGATTGGTGGCTTTTAGAGCCCTTTTGGCATTGAAATATTGGAAAACCTTCTAACATTAACCTTACACTACCATGCAACTTTCCTTTCTACATTTCTCTTAGCACATCTAATATTGTTTTCAAGTTGGCCTGTAGGTTTAAATGCTCCTGTTTTATCCCAACATCGTTTGTTTCTTTCCATTGATGGTACAGAACCCTTTTCCTCTTGACTCTTAATTTCAGGTTAAAACCACCTTGGCTGTCTTTTTTCAGGTTCGTTTTTGCGAGATAACATTATGAACTCCGCTTGAGCTCGCAGTAATGTGCTTTTAAAAAATTCCCACATCTCTTACACAGTTCCGGTATTTACCTCTATCCAGTGTACCAGCTCCAATTTCTGTCACATTCCATTATAGTTTGCCTCCCTAACATATCTTTTTATTCCTGACTTTTTTTATGGAGATAAAAATTTACCTCAAATTTAACAAATGTTATGATCACTACTGCTACGTGAATCAAAACCCTTGAATTTACCAATTCTGTCTTGATTATTTGAAAACAACGTCGAGAATGGCTTCTCCTCTGGTGGGAGATTCCACAAACCGGGTGAAAAGGCAGTCTTGTACCATTTCCACCATGTCAGGTTCCCTTGCTGTAGGGCCTACATGTCATGACGGCGGGACTGATGACAAGGCATGACACAGGCAAGGAAGGAACAGTCCAAGGAGAGCAGTGCTAGGATCACCCCATGTGGGGACTTTATTAATGCAGGCAAAAGGAACAGCTACAAACATAACACTACAATGACCTGACAAGGGAACACAGGACTGGGGAACTTTTATACACAGGAAAGGCAGGAATGAACGAGGGGCACCTGTGGCTGGTTAACAAGAGGGCAGGAACACAAGGTAATGACAACGAGCTACAGGCGCGGCTGATTAGCAGCCCCACCTGTGGGAAACACAAGGAATAGACTGGTAGGGCGGGGCTGGACGTGACACTATAACTGTGTCCCACTCTGTACCTGGTAAATTAGTCACCCATAACAACCACATCATTTTTATTATTCATACCCCTGATATCATTATATAAAGTTCTGCTCCCCTCTGCATCTACATCAGGTGCACTATAACAAATACCTGCAATTAAAGCACTGGAGTCCCCATCTTCCAGTTTACCCATCAAGCTTCTGTAGTTTACTTGCATTAGGGAGTTTCCTCACCTGCAGATATGCTTTTACATATATGGCGACTACAGCACCAATTTTGTCCAGTTGGTCTCTATGGAAAAGCGTGTAACCTTCAAAATTATATTCAACCCCGTCATTATCACTCAGCCATGTTTCTGTTATTCCTACTGTATGACATCATAAGACTGAGATGAAATTAAAGACTCTAAGTCTTGTATTTTGTTTCTAATGTTCCTTGCATTTAAATATAAACAGTGGAGGACAGGCCTTTTACAGTGCCCACCTTCATTTCTACATAGGGCTTGTTGATGGGTCTGGCCCAGTGTCATTTAAAAATAATAATACATTTTAATTATATAGCGCTTTTCAGGATCTCAAAAATGCTTACAAAGAATACAGTAAACCGATAACAAAACATGGATGCACATTAAGGATAGGGGACGTCATAGGCTTGAGCAAACAAAAAGGCTTTTTTCTTGCGTTTGAAATCTGAGACTGAGACCAATAGTCCGGTGTTAATGGGGAATGTCAGTTCCAAAGTCGCAGAGCTAAACGGGAAAAGGCGTGGTCACCATAACCACAGAGTTTGGATGGGGGATGAAGAGAGAGCCAGAAAAGGAGGATCTAAGACTGCAGGGAGGTTGGTAAGGGAGAAGGAGTTCAGCAAGATAAGATGGGGTTATTGTGAGCTCGGAATGTCAGGAGGAGTAGTTTAAAGTGGATGTGTTCATTTATAGGGAGCCAGTGAAGGCTCTGAAGTATGGGAGTGATGTGTTGTTGGGAGTGAGTGTGGGTGAGGAGGCGGGAGGCAGAGTTCTGAACTATTTGGAGTTTATGGATTGATTTACCAGTAATACCAGTGAATAATGAGTTGCAGTAATCAAGATGGCTAGAGATGAAGGCATGAATAAGGAACTCAGCAGCAGAATTATAAAAGAAGGGCCTGAGCCGGGCGAAGTTGCAAAGATGCAAGTAAGCTGTTTTAACTGTGGAACGTATGCGTGCGTTAAATGAGAGGGTTGGGTCAAAGGTAACACCAAGGTTACGGACCAGAGGAGAGGAGGAGATTGTAGTGTGGTCAAATTGGTGGTAATCAGCCTAATTTTGTCTAGTGTGGATTTTGTATCAAAGACAATTAATTCTTAAGTCTTATCAATGATGACTTTTAGAAAATTTTTGCTCATTCATCGTTTAATTTCAGAAACACATGATTCAATGTATGCAAGTGGCAGGTTGCTTATGGAGCTGGTAGTGAAGTAGACCTGGTTGTCATCAGCATAGAGACAGAAATTTAGGTTAGAGCAACGAATGATCTGACCTAAGCGTTGAATGTAAATGATTAAGAGTAGTGGCCCCAGAACAGAGCCCTGGGGGACACCACGTGTCATAACTGATGTGTCTGATTTATGACCTGATAGGCTAATGAAATGTTTTCTGCCCTGGGAGATTAGAGATTAGAAATCGGGCGGTAGTTGACTAAGTTAGTTGGGTCAAGACCGGGCTTTGTAAGTATAGGAGTGACAGCTGCTACTTTGAAGGCTGTATGAACATGACTATGGGCTAGGGATAGATTAAAGAGAGTGGTGAGGAGGGGACTGAGCACCAGGAGACATTTCTTAGTTAGGGGTGTAGGAAGGGGGTTAAGTGAGCAAGTGGCAGATTTGCACCGGTGATTATGTCACAAACAGAAGAGAAGTTGTTTAGGCAGCTAGATGGAGCTGGCACACTTGGTGAAAGCAAAGACACTGGATCGATATTTGAGCGGCTTGTGTCAAGAGAGGCATAAATAGCAGAAATTCTGGAGTCAAAATATTCAAAGAAAGTGTTACATAGTTTCGGGGTGGCAGAAATATTGTGATATGGGGCATTGAATAGTCTCTTGACATGAGAAAAATTTGACTTGGGTTCCTATACTTGCTATTTATGAGATTGGAGTAGTAGACAGATTTAGATTGAAAACACCTAGCAACGATGTTCATCGTTGCCATGTTGACTAGCTTCGTGGCTGATGGCATCTCCCCTTGGATGTGCCTCCTCTGGCCACTGAAGATTCATTAGGTAATAGTAGTGGTGTTCCACTGCCCCCACCTGGTGTTAGAACCTATGAGGATGGCACAAATCAGGAGGAGCTTTAACAAGTTTCTGACCCAGTCCCCCAGCCAGCCACAGGGTTGTCAGCCGCAGCACCTTTGATGGTGCCTCCACCATCTGTTCAGCAGCCCCCCTGTCAATGGGTTCCATCCAAACGGGTTCCATCCAAACGTTTGTAATGTGGGGGGAAGGGGTGCGACATATTAGGCAATGTTATGTGGGGCTGCCAGCCTTTAGGGGGTGCGTTATCATTGTTGTACGGGAATGTTAATTCAGCCTCTTTTAGTGCGGTCTTGTGGACAGCTAACGGCTCTTCTCTGTTCTGTTATGTGAATAAACCAGTAATGACGGAACTCACTCAGCTGAACTTCTGAGACATAACGACAATATTGGTATGGTAATCAATATACCGTGCATCTGTACATTTTGTTTGTTCCATCTTCATAAATCAGAATCAGAATCAGAATCAGCTTCTATTCGCCAAGTGTGCTGGGGCACACAAGGAATTTGCTTCCGGCTGCTTGTAGAGACTCCCTAGTACACAGACAATAAATGACACTATACAAACAATAAGACAATAAAGATAATACACAATGCTAGATCATAATAATCATAATAATCAAAGAGAGAAATATATTGTTGAAAGAGAATAGCGATCCAGATTCTCAGTGAAAGACAATTGTGATTCACATTTTACTCTGAATTTGCAGCCCTACGGAGAAGCCAGCAGCATGCTTTTTGCAAATAGTTTATCATTATTATTATTGTTATTATGTGTAGCAATGGTCTCATGCAGAATGTATCAGAGTAAAAAGTCCGTTTTTGGCTGAGAAATGTAGTGAAGTGACAGTGAAAGTTGCAACAACTTATAATACTCAAGTAAAATAGAAATTCGGAAAAAAAACTAAACAGCTAAATATAGTAATAAATTATTTGTACT
>JAAGVU020000129.1:16372920-16391591 GCA_011763525.2 Mormyrus iriodes
TTGACCTGTTAAGATGTTTTTGATTGAAATAGCTTTTGATTTCAGTAAATATGACCTCCTAATGCTGCAAATTCAACGAATGACCATTTTCAGTTCTTTACAACCTATAAAATGTTTTGAAACTCTGTTGTGCGTAATACTTTGGAACAGTGCATTTTAAGATTTTTATATTTGAAAAAAATTCTGTTATCATTGGGAGGTTTGTTCAGTAACATTATACTCTAATGGTTGATGACTTGAAAATTATGCTGACTGCCATTTGCATCGACAATTTAGGAAAATCAGAGAAAAAATATCATTTGCATAATAATTTGGAGCGCGGTGTACATAGCAACTCCCGCACCCTATCTGTTGTGCCAGTCTCTACGGAAAAGCGTGCAACCTTCCAAATTATATTCATCCCCATCACTATCACTCAGCCATGTTTCTGTTATTCCTATGACATTATAAGGGTCAGATGAAATTAGAGTCTCTAAGTCTTGTGTTTTATTTCTAATGTTCCTTGCATTTATATATAGACAGTGGAGGTCAGGCCTTTTACTGTGCCCACCTTCATTTCTACATAGGGCGTTCTGTCTCTCCCATCTATATTCTCAGCTGACCTGCCTGCCTCCCAGTCCCTAGTTTAAGCAATTCTGGACTACTCTACACATACGCCTCCCCAACACACTGGCTCCCTTCCGGTTCAGATGCAACCCATCCAGCTTAAACAGATCCATATACGTGTTCCATAAACCTGAACCTCTCTTTCCTACACCACCCTTTTAGGTATTTTTCAGCTTTGAGGATTGTTGTATGACCCTGTAGTGCTTGCCTGATGGTAGGGAGGAAAACAGGTGATGTCCGGGATGACTGGGATTTGGAATGACCTGGGCCCTCTTGTGGAGGTGGTTCAGGTAGAGCTCCTCCAGGTCTGGAAGCCCTGTGCCAATGATCTGCTGTGCCATTTTCACCACTTGTTCTACGGCTTTCCTGACTGCATCTGTGAAACTGGTGTACCACACCATTAAACAGGTAAGAATGCTCTCTTTGGTGCAGTAGTAGAAACTGACCAGAAGCTGTTGAGGTAGTTGAACCTTTCTCATGTACCACCACTTTCAGTCAGCACCACATGACAGTCACAGAGGCTCCCAACCCTGCATACAGCAAGGGCTATTCATTGTCAACATTGATGCCAAAAGTGTGTGGATCTTTGCAGTGTTGTCCCAGAAGTGAGAAGATGGAGAGTGTGTGGTGGCCTACCACAACTGCACCTTGAACTGCCCCAAACACAACTATTGCGTCACATGCCTGGAGCTCCTGCCACTGGTCCAAGCACTTCACCACTTTTTCCCCTACTTGCATGGTGGACAGTTCCATATACGGCTGGACCAAGTCTCTCTCGTGTGGCTGTTCAACTTCAAGGTACAACTGGCTCAAGGCACTCCAGGGCTATGATTTTGATGTCCAACACAGGAGCGGCCAGCACCACAGCAGCACTGTTGTGTTGTCCCAGTGCCATTGTACAGCTATGGAATGCTGATACTGTTGCCAACAGGAAGAGTACAGCTGAGTGAGTGCAATGGTGGCAGCATTACATATGGGCAACATGGCAGATGATTATCAGCCCGCTCTCCACCAACAACAACTACAGCAGAAGCAGAAAGTAGAAATCAGTATCAGAACATGATCCTAAAACAAAGGCCTACAACTGTTTCTTGGTGGTCATGGATTTCTTCAATTAAGTGACTAGAATTATATTTGACTGCTGACCAGAGTGCCACCACCACTACAAAAAAAAATTTGTGCAAGAAATGTTCTTTTTTGTTTACCCATAATCTTGAAACTATATTAGGAAGAAACTACCTATAGCTTTTATCCCTATTTTTATCATTTACCACAGTACCTGTTGATGGAGACAGAAGCAGAACGGTTCATATGGTATGCTTAGGGTCAGAAGAGCAGGCCTTAACCATCATGCCACCTGCTGACTAGGTAACAGAAGCTGACTACTGTTAAGAAAATATTTCATGGTTGGCATTCACTTCATGGACTCAGGAAGGACACCATTTATTTTTTTACAAAAACATTCATCCTAAAACATCCATCTTTTGTAACCACTTATCCCATGTGGGGTTGTGGGGGGTCCAGAGCCTATCCCGGAGACTGTGGGTGCAAGGCAGGGAACAACCCAGGATAGGGTGCCAACCCGTCACTGGACACACTCACACACCATTCACACACACATGCATGCATACCTATGGGCAATTTTGCAACTCCAATCAGCCCCAGCATGTTTTTGGACTGGGGGGGAAACCGGAATCCCCAGAGGAAACCCCACGATGACATGGGGAGAACATGCAAACTCCACACACATGGAACCCAGGCAGAGACTTGAACGCTGCTCCCAAAGGTGTGAGGCAACAGTACCAACCACTGCACCACCATACCACCTCTCATCCTAAAACAAATGAATAAAAGTATCTTGAGCTTCCTTAAAGCTCCGCTTGGTGTCAGATTTTTCAATAACGTGCCCCCTCCACCTCTCAAAAGTATATCTTGGACCACCCCCTCCCCTTTTTGGAGAGTTATTATAATACAAATTCTTTATGTTATTCATTAACTAGTCTAATAAAAGACAACGCAAGCTATTTTAACCACACACAACATTTAAATAAAGATCTAAGTTATTTGCTAGATCAGACCGTTTTTATGTTTGTTGGTAACAGAAGTGTCTTAAACTTGCTTCAATATGTTACCTATAACAACTATTTTGTTAATCTAAGCTCAAGACAGAAAAACATAATGATTTACCATGTGTCAATACAGTGCCCGGAGCGCAAGAACACAGGATCAGGCAAATTTAATACAATATAGACACAGACCTCAACTATCTCAGCATGTACCCGTGGAAGTTCACTGTAAGTTAACAAATCCAGAGTAAAGATATATATGACCACCTATTCCCAAACGCCATCACACAAGACAAAGCATGTGGTTTATGCCTGCGAAAGTCATGTGATACTATGTCATCCAATTACAACGCTGGTTATATCCCGGGGGTGTGTAACCTCAGCATAAAGTTGTTATAATTTAAATAAACTAACTCGTGAATTCCTAATGTAATTTGAGGTTAAACGAATATCAATTGTAGAAAAAGGCTGCAAATATTTTCTAAGGTTCATTTGAAATGGATATCCGGTTCCCCGCGCACATGTCACGTGACACCACCTACCACCACCACCCCTCCTCCCCCTTGACTCGCTGAAGGAAGGACCTGGCGGACATGTTTGAGAGAAATGCTTTGGGGAAAAGTGATTGAAGATCTCGAGAAAACAAAAGTGTGGATTTCGATAAAGGACAATTAAGACTAATTTTTTTGCAGACTGATTTCCAGGTTTGGAGTCAGTAATAATTTAAGATGTACATGGAACAGTTTTTCATGTTTAAATACTTGGCTTTTAAAATATCTTTTACTTACTTTCAAAACGAAACTACTATGAATATTTGAAGGCGTTTGGAAGAGTTATCAAGTTGCTGGTATGCATTGATAGACGACACTCGTCTGTAGTGGGGGATGGGCTGCGCGTCGCAGCCGGTTTATTTAAATTAAGTTGCCATAATTGTGTGTTAAATGGATTTCAAAGGCAACTTGTGGTATTTGGTGCTTAGATTGGCGGGACAGTGAAGCAAGGCCTCAAACCGTGTTAATATTTGGTACTGGAAACGCGTTTATGTTAACGACCGTCCTGGTAATGTAGTTTGGTGAAAGTGTTTTAAGACAAAGGGTTATGCTTTGGGTTGTGTTATGTCGATGTCGGGCTTATAGTGTTTTTGGTGCTTACTTGAGCTGCTTAATTCAGTGTAGCTACCAAAGTGATCTGAGAATGCTGGTTTCGTGTAAGTGCATTTTTCGTTGTATCTAGGGCTATTGTATCATACTAACCCCCTAAGCTTGTGATTTGATAATCATAGTATTTTCTAGCTGATTTAATACAGCGCAAACTGGAGAATTGTGCTTGGGGAATGCAGCGTCGATTTTTGAAAGTTATATTGGCCAGTAAACACGCATTGTTAGAATCAAATATGGCGACTTGCCTTAAAAGACAATTTGTTACACAGGAAAATGTGTGCCCGGACACTTCAGCGTCACTTTGCTCGCTTTCTACTTGGCCTGCATGCCCGCGCTCGATTTTCTTTAACACAATGACGCAACTCCTGTTCGCGGGGCGGGAGCCCTGGAGGGCGCATGTGACGGGGGAGCGCTATTCCTGAGGTCGACGGGTTTAGTTGACAATGGCTCTTTTGTTTGATGGACAACTGATAGGCGAATTGCAGTGCCAAGAGTCGATGTGGGTGGTACTTGTCAAAGTTTGGGTGTGGTTTCCTTGATCGACGAAGCGTTTGACCTATCACATTTCTGGGATCTGTGACACGTGGGGGAAACCATGCAATAGTGAAATAGTTAGGTATATAAGCTTTTGGGCGGTGACACAGCGGCGCCATTTCGCTAATATTCAGGAGGAGTCCAGGAAGGAAGAAGTCGGAAAGAGGGAGAGAGGCAACCGAAAGAGATCTGATTTTAATCAGAATCCGGATCCATCCTGATGGAGATGGCCTTAAACCCGTCCTTTGACAGGTATAATTCGGACCTATCGAAGTAATCTTTCGCTCTTCATGGATATTTCCGACTGTGGAGTATAATTTCACCTTGGATTTTGGTTGGTAACTAGATACTTGCTGACAGTGTCTCAAGCACGGTGAAATAATTGACAGGCTTTGACTTCTAAATACGTCATGATTTTTGGACGAAGAATCGTTCTCGCTGCAGCGGCAGCTTGAATTTCTGTTCAGTGTCGTTTTGATTTTCAGTGTTTGACTGCGGAAGGCTGCGTTTGCAGGACTGTTTTGAATTGGTTGTGTACCCGCTCGCAAGCGTCAGAGTCGCCGCCATTTTCCTCCTAACTACAGTAGTTATTTGCCGGGGTAGCGGTTGCGGTGTGCGTGTAACGAAGATGGAGATGCTGTTCCTATCCTCCGATTTGACAGGCTGACCAGAAATAGAGAACTTATTGTAGCGAGTTCCCTGTGTTAGTTACGTGTGCTGGTCAGTATTGTTTTTGGGCCGAACTGGTTTGGTGACAGGTGTTTATTTGGTTTCAGTAATGATGATATTCGAATATACGGTAGATAGCTTTGCAGGGGTTTCTACGCCAGATCTCTATGTATACCTAGTCTGAATTGGCTAAACTGTTGCTTGACTAGTCAGATTCATCCTGCCGTTATAGTCTATCCGAATAGGGGGTTTGGGTAGGAGGCAGCTTTCGTTGCCGTCCAAAATTCTTTGAATAAACCGGACGTTGGATTCTTCCGTGCTTTCCTCTTGCATGAAATTTACTGAAATGCCGGATTGACGGTGGAGAGACGAGGCTGTCGGCGAGCAGGCGGCATGTAACCGGCAGCTTATTGCCTGTGGTGTACTTTGTAATTCTGTTTGTGTACTTGTACTCAGTGGCTCTGCTAGACGAGGCGAACTTATTGGTAATTCGTCCTGGTAAGGCAAGGCAGCATTTGTAGTGTATATTAGAGGGCTTCTGTTTTTCAGTGACCGGGAAAATTTGTAAAAATTGTTTTCTTTACATAGGGGCGGCAGCCATGCTAGTGTAGTCGGGGAGTTTGTTCGCTCTGCAGGTAACCTGTGGGTCGGCAGCAGCGGTTTTGTTTGTGTACAGTGACCATTACTCGTGAAGCCTGCAGTTCAGACCCCAAGTTAACAGACTTTGTGTTGCCTTAATGCCGTTAGTTGCTTAAATGAATATACAGGTAGTTTTAAAACTCCTGGGCAGTTAGGCACTTCATGGGTCTTGTGAAGGTCGGATAGTTATCTAAGCATGTTTGTTTTAATGTTATAGTGAATGTGATAGTTTATTAATCAGACTTAAATGACTGCATTCTATAGTTCTAGTTCCCCCAAAGAAGTGGCTGGATTCAGCAGAAACTGGGCTGACTGTTGTCAGTTATGTGGACTTTCAGCTACCTCTAATTTTATTGATTTTTTTTAATACATATTGTAGCCTGTATGTTACATTTCACACAATAAAAATGTCATTAAAGATGTCTGTGTGTTCTGTTACTGAAAGCCTTTATTGAATGGAATTGTATTTTGGGTGTCAAGTGAAAAAATGCAGTGCATAATTAAACCTGAATGTTGAAGCTGCAGTGCTTTGACGTAAACATTTAATCATGCTGTTCCGTTTGGCATTAGTATTCATTATCAAAATCCATTACCCCAACAAACACTTTGATAAGGTAAGGTACACATACCTGCATCCCAACCTAGCAGCAAGAGAAAAGATCTTTTAGCGGTACTTCTGAAATCTTTTTTTTTTTTTTGCAGTTTTACGTTTGTATATCAAATACTTTTCTGACATCTACTCCAGTTATCAAGAGCTGGATGATGAATAAGCCAATTGTTTAATGACGTGGTTTTCCTTCAGGGTAATAGGGCTAACAGCATGAAGCCATATCTAGGGCTCACCTGAATAGGTGGGACAAGTAGTTTCTTTCCTTACCTGAGATTTGTCATTCAGCTTAAGCATTTGATTATTAACAAAAAGAGAACTGCTTTGTACTTGTTTGTAGGTCATTTTCTATTTAGGAATAATGAAGTAATACTTATAACTCTTATGTTGCTTTATTGTATGTAGTTGTGAACATAACCTGTTTTGAATAGTGTGGGAATAAGTCAATAGGTTTTTGTTTATGGATATTTGTATATGGTGTTGTGTTTATGGTGCTTGGTGATTACCAAGTGCAAAACTAAAGAACAGCTTGAAAAGTGAAAATTTCCTTTAACTTGCACTCAGGATAATTGTAGAATGGACAGTTTAGTAGGTAACAATTCTGGTTTGTATGAACATTTACATTGCATTGTTGTGCACCCAAGCACTTCAGAGAAGTACAAGATATTAAAACACGTTCATCACAATGTAGTAAATGGAGAGCAGCTGTGATGCGCTGACAGTAGTTGCTCTTAATTTCCAGTGAGTGCCTATGTACTGCACCAGACCATTTTAGCTGGCCATGGGCCCCAGTCGAGGATAGTGTTGACTCTGTTGTACATAAGAACACAGGCAAACTTAGGGATGGATCTTGACTTCGTTTGTGTGTCAGTGGGCTGTGTGTTTGCTGATATTTGTGGGATAAAGATGGATTCTCTCCCACACTTTTCCCTTACTGGGCCAGTTCTCTTTGGATGCTGCAGCATCAGTAAAAAAGCAACTGAAAGCACATTAAACTGCTGGTTTTACACAGCACTCTTGCTGTCCATTCTGTGATGTCTCAATTTGTCCAAATACTTGTTGAAAGCTTTATTTTTACATCAGTCTTTTTCCGTCAGTTTCCATTTTGACTCAGAAATTGTCAGAGAAATGCAAGCTGGCATTTTATATCCTGAGTTGACAACGGTTCATAGCATCTTATATTTTTACCCATCTACAGCATTGTTACTCAGGGACTCAGCAGCAGAACACTCCAGGAGACAAATCTAGTTCTAGTTCAGACTACATTCCATTTCCTGTGCTCTTTCCCCCTAGCCTTTAATTCCAGGACGGTCAAAGCCTATATGTACACAGAAAGCCTATAGCTGTGAGGCAAATTATTCAGGACTGGGGAATATTTATTATTCCCGCAGTTGTTTTCAGTGAACATGAAAAGTTTGAAGTCTGTACACATATTTTCTTTAGTATTTTGTTGACTTACTATGGATAAAATTTTTCACTTCCTATGTCTTCTCAGCATAATGGCTAGAAACCTTAGTTGTACAACATGTCATTTGTCCCACTAAATACCTGCCCCATACCAACTCTCTGTCCCATGTGTCACTCAGGCTGGTGTCAGATGGCAGCAGCTCTGTGGGCGGGGCTGTGGGATTGCCGGGCAATAGCGGGATGGAGCAAGCTGCGTGTGGCCCCGGCAAGCGCATCCGCAAACCATCGCTGCTCTTTGAGGGTTTTGAGAGCCCGACGCTGCCCCATGCCCCGCCCTCTACCCCAGCACCCCCCCGACCCCCTGTGAAGGACCCCACTCGGCTGGGCCGGCAGACCAACCAGCTTCAGTTCCTGCAGAAGGCCATGGTGAAAGTCCTGTGGAGGCATCACTTTGCCTGGCCTTTTCACGAGCCGGTGGACGCCTTGCGACTCAACCTGCCGGTGAGTGAACGCCGCCATCCATTCACAACTCACCAAGAACCAGTTTCCCTGACTTTTTTTAAAGGCTACAAGTGTATCTTTCTTAATCAAATATGAAGGGTTCATAATCTACAAATCCTGGACTTAAGTGCCAGTGGGTATCCCTCTGTCCTTCCTCCATGATTACTTATCCATTTCAGGCTGCCAGTAAACCCGGAGCCTATCCCAGGAAGTACAGGGCGCCATCCGAGGCCCACCCTGGGTGGGATTCCACTGCACTCTGTTGTCGGCAAAAAAAACACAAGGACTATTTCAAAGCAAGCCAGCAAGCTACATTAATGTGCAAAGTCTGCTTTGGTCATCTGCTGTATTAGATTTTTTCTTGGCTCAGCCTCGTTGCACCATTGCAGATTTTTGGGCTTTTTGCTCACATTTCAACTTCAGACCTCATTACTCATTACTATTTCGAGTTGTTTGTGAATCACCCAAACTCTGTTCTGTGACTCTGTCTTGTGGGATCAGAGGGTTCCCCATGTCCAGAACCGTGGCTTTGAAACTCCCCTTGAAAAGTATGTGTCTGCCTGGCTGGATGGCTGAAAGCCGGCTGTCACTTCTGTGTGGTATCATAAGTTTCAGGAATGGATGGGAATGTTTTCTGTTTCCCTCCTTGCGTTCAGGATTACCACAAAATCATCAAGCAGCCAATGGACATGGGAACCATCAGGAAGCGGCTGGAGAACAACTACTACCGCAGTGCCAGTGAATGTATACAGGACTTTAACACCATGTTCACCAACTGCTACATCTACAATAAGGTGTGTCATTTAAAAATATCAGAAGAGAGGATCCTCTCTGGTTGCAGCTGTAGTGCGGCACATGTAGCTGGTGTAAACAAAGTGAATGCCATATAATGCTACAGTACATATCTAATAGTGGTGTAGCGGACTATAGTTGATCCGTACAGATCCCCCCCCCTCCCCACATTTCGGTACGTGTGTGAATTGTGGATTAATTGCAAAGTTTAACCATAATAGTGTGAAATACAATTATACTGCTGCTGTTATATTTTAAATAATTTTTAGATTTTACATTTTCAGTGGGAGTGCAAGTAAAAAAGAAACTGTACGGATTCGATAGCATTAGCAATGGCATTTTTAGTGGAATCTGCCTTCGTCTTTCTCTTGACAAATGATGCTTGTGTGTCTTAATCCATAACAAGACAGAAAAAGATGATGAATGTCATCTATGGACTTCTGCACTAATGCAGCGAAAAGATAGACAAAGCAGTTGTTTTCACGTGAACAGGGAGTATTAAAAGCAGTTGGCGGCCCCACTCATTTCTTTTTGCTGATCTGAAAAAAACAATCTGATCCACAAAAACTGTGACACGATCTGAACCACGAGTTTTGTGATCCGTTGCACCTCTAATATCAAACTTATAATACCCATAGTATTTGATAGTGATAATAAACATATGTGTTACATATTTATGTATTTACTTTGCTATACTTTTTATTATTATTATTATTTTAATGTGTACTTTCTCTTACATAAAGTATCTTGCCTATTTAGGCAGTGCACATGTAGTGTACCATATTGATAATATAGAGATTATTTGAAAAGTGTTTAGGAGGATGTGCGTAGGTTATATGCAAATACTACCCCATTTTATACAAGGGACTTAAGCATCCATGGATTTTGGTGTCTGCGGGGGGTCTTGTATAATATTAATTAAAATTCGTCCTCATTTTCATTTAGTAGTACAAAATGTTTGTGATCTATTTTAAATTCTTTTAGAACATGTGTGCAATGTATGGACTTGACTGCAGAAGTATGAACAGTTCTGATTCCATTACGCATGTGCGAACTACAGTGTATGTGTGGAGAAGTATGTCCCAGCCTTAAGCCTACTTCCCTGACCAAGGCACTTGTCTGTTGTTGCTGATTTTGGATATTATCGTTAAATTGCACAAGCCTATTCTTCCATCTCTTTTTCACAGCCCACAGATGACATAGTGCTAATGGCACAGTCCTTGGAAAAGGTTTTCCTGCAGAAAGTGGCCCAGATGCCCCAGGAGGAGATAGAACTGCCCCCACCAACACCACGGAGTAGACCGGGCAAGCCTGGGAAGGCCAGTAAAGGTCGCAAGGTGTCTGGTGAGTCTGGGAGCAAGCCAGCTTTGTCCCTGAGTTTGTGTGGACATTCTGTGTCTGACTAATTACGAGTGGCACGTTGAACTTGATGTAGGTTGCGTGTGTAATGCACAGTTTTATTATTCGGTTATGTTTGCTCAGTAGCTGGCACTTTGGCCCAATACCTCCATGGTTAGGGGTTTAATTTCCTCCCCTGATTCTTTTTGGAGCTTGAATGTTTTCCTGCTGTTACACAGGTTTCTTCTGGGTACTCCAGTTTCCTGCCGTAGTTCAGCCATATGCAGGAAGGTGAACTGAGTGTCTAATGGCGTTTTTCCACTGGCATACAGGAACCAGGCCACACTAGGCCCGTACCACACAGAGACCCTAGTTATAGGGCAGTACCAGCTTGTCTCGATTTTCCACTGCAGAATGATTGGTTCGGTAAAGGCGCTGCCAGTTTTGGAGAGCAACAGTGAAGTAAAACCAAAGAGACACTTGTTTACTTTTCACATGGTATACGTCATGATTTACTATGCGCTAATTTGTGCTAGCATGTCTATGTGTTAGCATCAGATGCTAACGGAATTAGCATTAGCTTGTGTAAATTTACGTTACGAATCTATTCCGTTCATCTATTCTATAGTACTTTCAAAGTAGGAGGTTGGAAATTTTCAAGTTCTGACTTATTGGGAATGCATCAATAAATCGCAATGTGCGGTGCTACTAATAATGAATAATAAATACAATATACCCTTTTTTCCTTCAGATAATCTATGCATGTCTTTGCAGATCATCAGTATCTCATTTTCACCAATCTGATGGTGGTGACGCAGCCAGCTCAGTTTAGTCACGCTTTCAACTCTGCTAATAAGTAAAATTCACAATGGAAAAGTGCCATAAATTGCCCATAGTTTATTTGTGTCTATCTGTCCAGCGATGGACTGGCTTCCTGTCCAGGGTATCCCTTGCCTTGTGCCCTGTGCTTCCTGGAACAAACTCCTGCGTACTTCATAAACAACTAATGGGTAGCCCTTTGTTTGGATATTCCGCCTACAGAGTATTTGTAGCATTTCAACAACTTAGTTGAGATTCAGCAGTTTAGCTGTTTAACCATGTCTGTAAATGTTTAACAGAATACGCGGTATATAGAGTACATGTGATATTTCATGAACGTTCATACATATTAATAGAATAATTTAATTGAATTTGACTATTCACTCAACCGGTGTTATATTAATTGTTGAATCTCAACGAATAAGTTGTTGAAATATTACAAATACTCTGTATGCCCTCCATAGGTGGACTATTTGAGTAAAGTGTTGCCCAACTATGGAATATATATATAAAAAAAAAAACAAGTAACCACAATGTGATCAATTAATGAATGTTTTCTGTCACATGATACCAGTTTTCATATTTTTACCCATCTTTTAAGACAGGAAGGGAGTTTTCAGTTCCCTTTTAGATTCCGAGTGTGTAACTGGGTCCCTTTCTTTCAGTCCTAGGGGGCATGACGACAGTCCACCAGGTGCCAGCGGTGTCCTCTCTGACCCAGTACTCACCCCCTACCCCTGACACCCCCGACTCGCTACTATCCACCCCTCCGCAGACCCTGCTGGCCAAGAGTCTGCCCCCCATTCCCCTCAGCCCCCCCGCTTTGCTCGGACACCCTCCCACGCAGCCCACTGCCAAGGTAAGTCAATGGGCTGATGTGACTCTGCATTAATCCATCATGGCAGGGCTGGAACTGGGCACAGGTAAACTAGGCAGCTGCTTAGGGCCCAGTCAACACAAGGGGACCCAGAGAAAGTACCTTGGTCAGTGAAATATACCAGGAGGGGACCTCACCCCCCATTTTGCAAAATCTACCAAGGGGGACCCCCCAATATGTTTATTTCTGACTACTGGCCTGCCTGGGGCCCCTGAAAAGGTAGATCTGGGCTTGATCATGGGTATTAATTTGTTTTTAGTTGTGTGACAAAAAAGGACTCAAAAGTAAATCTAAACTTTAAAATAAATATTTAGGTTTACCTGCACTTACTGGTACTGCTCCATCTAGTGGGGTCTGTCTCCCTCATGTTAATGGTTTTAGCACAGTATTAGTGATCTGAACGGCTTCTCTCTCCCTGTCCCCCCCTGCAGAAGAAGGGAGTGAAGCGTAAAGCTGATACCACCACGCCCACCACCATAGCCCTGACCCCAGGGGTTCGAGTGGGCGGCATGGGCAAGGGCATGGGCCTGGCTGCTGTGGGAACAGATCCCAAGAGTGGCCCGGTCCACCTGCAGCCAGCGCTGGTGTCAGGCAAGACACCGGCGCGGCGACGGGAGGGCGGGCGGCCCATCAAGCCGCCGCGGAAGGACCTGCCCGACTCACTGCAGCACCAGCCGTCTCGGCGCGGGAAGCTGAGCCAGCAGCTGCGTTACTGCAGCGGCGTGCTGAAGGAGCTGCTGTCCAAGAAGCACGCCGCCTACGCCTGGCCCTTCTACAAGCCCGTGGACGCCTCTGCCCTGGGCCTACATGACTACCACGACATCATCAAGCACCCCATGGACCTCAGCACCATCAAGGTGGGCGGGGCCTCACCCACCTCGTAGTCGGTCTTGGAGGGACGGGGTGTGCTGTGCCTGGGCCGTTCTTGTCTCGTCTGCTTCCCCTGCTGATGGTGTTTCTCTCTCCCCCCCTAGAGGAAGATGGACTGCCGGGAGTACCGGGATGCTCAGCAGTTCGCGGCCGACGTCAGGCTCATGTACTCCAACTGCTACAAGTACAACCCCCCCGACCACGACGTGGTGGCCATGGCCCGCAAGTTGCAGGTACGCGCTCCCAGTCTGCCGGAGCCCAGGGGATTTACGGCGCGTGTGATGCTGTGTAGTGCTTATCTGGTTGGTTTTAAGATGAAGATCTTTGTTTTCCATGGGTTTTTCTGAGTGTGGGTTGTGGCTATTTGCATCATGTAGTCTGTCAAGTTAATCGACAGAAAAATAATAAAAATATATGTTTTTTAATGGCAGCCCTTATGACGTCCCGCTTCCTAGACGCAATTTGCACTCGGGTTTCCATCGGGTGCTCTGCTTTTCTTCTGCTATCTAAACATATAGTTAGTGGAATTGATGTCCCCCTTTGTTTGCTTGTTTGTGTGTGTGTGTGTGTGTGTGTGTGTGTGTGTGCGCGCGCGCTCCCCTGAGTAGCAAAGAATTGAGTGGCAGCGTTAATATGCTCCCTCAGCACCACAAAATAGCACCAATCTTTTTACAGACTGCCAAAAACAAAATAAGTATCGGATGTGGATCAGTCTCATATGGCCGATACCTGATTTGTCTAAAAGGTATGGATCGGTTTTTGGTCCCCACAAAGGGAAACCTAATTTTACAATAATCTGTGACTGCAATCAAAAAACTAAAAACGGCAAAAGTCTTGTATTTTGTTTGGTTACTTATTGTTAAGGTTAGGGATGGGTAGCGGTTAAGGTTGTCATTGTTGGGATTAGGGTTTATCCATGGAAATGTACCGATCGAACGGCCAGGGACCGGAATCGGCTGATTTTCAGAGTGCTTGGCCTGGACCGGAGACCGGCCGGTCAGTTTCATATATTTCCGATACTGAACCAGTCTGTTTTACGCATGCACCACACATCATACACACCGCGGCACAGGCATTAGTCTCACAGCCCCGTGCACACTCACAGCAACACGCCAACATGTCGTTACCGTGGAAGTTCTTCACGGTGAGTGAAAACTACACAAAGCTTGCAATTTGTAATACATGTAAAGCCAAAGTAAACCATGGGGGAACCACCAGGAACATGCGGTAAAACATCGGAGGTAAACTTTAAACTGATTATTAAATATATACTAGATTATCTTGAAAAGGAATAATCATTAAAATTGCAAAGCCAGCTAAGGTTTTTTTCTATGACAGAGTAAAAATGTTTTAGCAGAACTTTAATCCCCTGTGCTATAATGTCCATACAGTATTAATGTATGAAAAAGGCTGATCTAAATCTAACTAACTAATGATGTAAGAATTGTATGTGCATAACATATGATGTTGGTATTAGTATTATTACCTTGCACCTGTTATTATTTGGAAGAGAATAACGCAGTGCAGTTATATTTGAACTTTTTTAATTTTAAGGCGAGTGAAAAAAGAGAAAAAGGTCAATTAGTATTTTCCGGTGAATTTAAGAATTTTGGAAAATAATATAAGTAACTGACATTTGTTTTGTTATTCATATCTGTTGCACCTGCTCGTTTGGTAAAGTAAAATATGTGAGATAAAGTTGGGTTTACAGTAACTCATTTTCAGTTTGTTGTTATTTGTACCTCTTTCCAGTCACAGAGGACTTTATTCTGAGACTTGTTTAAGTGTGAGAAGGTCCTGTAATTTTAGTGCAGTTTTGGAGAATTTGTAAAGTTTAACAATTTGTTTTATTATCCAATTAAAATGTTGCATTGAAGAAAATTAGATTTTTGTTTGTATACGCTGTCCACACTAAACAAATCAGGAATTCGAATTGGCCAAGAAAATTGCAATTGATGCATCTCCAATAGAAATGAATGATGGATGGAGAGTCCCCCCAAAGATATGAATACAAACCTGTGTGTGTACTTTGATGGACTGGAAGCCCCCCCAGACTGTCCCTAGCCTTACTGGGATAGGATCCAGGCTCACCATGCCTTCTGCAGGACTATGAGAAATACATGGATAGGTTATGGAATACTGTGGCTTATCTGCTTCGTGTTCTCCATTCGTACTTTTGAAGGTTTCAGACCCTAAAGCCCTGTGACCCCCCTGGTCTCTCCATAGCCTTATACACTCACCAGCCATCTGTTCTCACTTCAGGATGTGTTCGAGTTCCGCTTCGCCAAGATGCCGGACGAACCGGCAGAGGAGGCCCCCCCTCTGTCCATGGGGGGAGGAGTCGGACTGTTGGGAGAGCATTCGTCGTCCTCCTCCTCATCTTCCTCCTCGTCGTCTTCCTCGTCGTCGTCCTCCTCCTCTTCAGAGAGCGAGCTCAGCAGTGAGAGTGAGAGCAGCCCCAGCTCGGACAGCGAGGAGGAGAGGGCGCAGCGGCTGGCCGAGCTGCAGGACCAGGTGTGTACGCAGGTAGACTGACGGCCTCCTTCCGTGCACACGCACACACACACACACACACACACCTGTATTAATATTTTTTTGGGGGACCGTCAATTTAATAAACTGTCAATTTCTTTGGGAAAAACCATGACCCCAACAATGACAACCTTAACCCCTACCCAGCCCTAACCTTAACCATAAATAACCAAACAAAATTCAAGATATTTAACGTTAATTTTAGTTTATTAATTGCAGTCAAAGATTTTTTTATAAAATGTAATTTCCCCTTGTGGGGACCGAAAAAATGGTCCCCCCAGTGTCAAAATATCAGGTATTTATCACATTGTGGGAACATTTGGTTTTCACAATGTAATACATACATACATAGATACATACACACACGTCTGTACTGCTGCCTCTCCTGGGATTATGACATGCAGTTTTCATTAGCTTGGAAGAGCTTTTTGTGCCTCAGCAATAATAGCTATTTAGGGTACAGGTTACAGTTCTGTTAAGTCTTTTAATCTGTTAATACAGTGAAACCTCCCTTATCCAGGCAGAATGGGACCGAGAGGTGCCCGTAAGAAAGAAATGCTCGTAACTTAGAAATACATGTACATGTACAGTACAACATGCTGTTGCTGAAATCACAGTTAACAAGCTTCATCCAGCTTTTGGAAATGTTCATCTCTAACAATACAACGCTTCTTGGCTAATGCAGGATTAGCGCTAGTTGTCACATGCTTCTCTTTTTTTTTCTTTTTCTCTTTACTCTTCCAAATATCGTCTACCATAGACTTAGCCACTCCAAAATGGTCTGCAACAACTGTGTGAGATTTTCCTTGTCGTATCTCTGCAATGATATCGAGCTTCTTTTGGAGGGATATGACACCACGCTTATTTTTTGAAGCCATGGATTTTGCACGGCTGCTGGTTGTGTAACATTAATTTGAACATGCGTGTGCCTAGAGCTGCCCGGTAGAGGGAGGTGCCCGTATATTGGAGGTCCGGATAAGGGAGGTTTGACTGTACATTGTTCCACTACCTGTTATATTGCCATAACTGATGACTTCATTTTGACCCAAGTCCTATTCTCTGGATTAATTTTGCCTATGCTTTCTTTTTCCTGACAGCTGAGGGCGGTGCATGAGCAGCTGGCCGCCCTTTCCCAGGGTCCCATCTCCAAGCCCAAGAAGAAGAGGGAGAAGAAGGAGAGGAAGAAGAAGCGGAAACCAGAAAAACATGGCGAGAGGCCCGCCAAAGTCCCTAAAATAAAGTCCAGCAGGGCCACCCCCACCTCCACACTGGGCAAGAAAGGGGCTGGCAAAAAGAGCAGCAAGAACAAGTGAGTTTCTGCTCCCTGATTGGCTGCCTCAGCGCCCCTCTCTGAATGCCTCTGTACTCATTGTGACTTCTGGAGAAAACACGAGGAATCCTGCAAATGGGAGGAAGTCCTTTACCTCATCTTGTTCCTTTTGACATTTAAGTGATAATACAAGCATTTTATTCATTCACTTGCTCAGCCCTTACATTTATCTAATGTATTTAGGACTGCCACTAATGACTTTTTTTTTAGTGATTAATCTGTTAACTGTTTTAACATTTGGGTGATTAATGTAAACGATTCATTTTCCTCCGATTTAAGTTAATTTTATTTTAACAACAACAAACTGTATGTAACTGCAGGGCTTTGTATAATGGATGCCAGCTTATCGGCACTATACGGACGTTACTTACCCCCACAATTCGATAAACAGAATAGTAGTATGTTTAAAATATTAATGAGAGGCATATTATGATGCCCAAAATTTAATAATCTGTATAAGTTTGGCATATCCTTATGATTATTAAATTTGGTTAGCGGAGCGCGTCCTGTGCAACTATTTTGTTACGCCATGGAAGCGATGGAAGTCGTGGTGAAGAAAGGGACAGCTCAGCAACCACAACAACTTTTAAAAGGTTATATTGTGCTTAAACTAGGCATAAAGACTTTGGTGGTTTGGCAGTACTTTTTGCAGTTTAAAGTCCCAACTTTTTTGGGGGGTAAATATAGATTTCAGTTTTATTTCAATTCACCAATTATGTATTGTTCTTTAGTGTCAGTTTTCATTTCAGTTTTAGTTTACGATAATAACACTGGTCCCAATAAGCCCAACGTGCACTAACACGCACACCGACACCATTAATCAATGTAGCATAAGCCCATATTCTAGGCTAAAAATTTTCTCAAATACTTATTCAGTGGAAATTCTAAGGTAGCAGGAAGACAAGTTAATGGCTTTAATATTGAGTGTATTTAGTAGCTGCAAGGACAAAAGATATTAAAATCTCTCTGTACTAGTAGTAATTTGATAAACACGATAGACAACACATACGGTGGTTTTGCGTATTCTGGCGGTCCATCATCCAGAAGAGCACCTGTGTGTTTTCTCAGGTTATAGTGCATAGTGCCAGTACTGCTGTGGTATGCCATCACAACCTTGCACAGTGTACTAACCACCTTTCTGTTATGTGAAAATTTGAACTACTTCCACAATTACGTAGTGATAATGAACTGAAGCGTTTTAGAAATCAAAAATGTAATTTCATTAAAATAATTTTTTAAAATGTGTTCATTTAAAATATTGACGTCTCCACATTTTCAGCATCGACGTCATCGCCTACGTCGACTAATCATGGCAGCCCTAACTGAGTTTTTGGGAAGTCATTCAAAACCTGCAGTAGGTTTTGTGTATTTTATAGTAGCTCTCAATTAGTCTTCATTTGGGTGTTGTTGAGTTGATCCTAATTGTAAGGAGGACGGATGTTGCCTCCTTTGCTATATACTTAATTTAGTTTGATCATGTCCTTCAATATCTAGTTCAAGTTAATTGTCATACATGCTCACTACAATGAGCTGCTTTCCTGCATGCCTCCTGCAGAATATCAGTTAATAGTAATTTAACAATAATAATTAGCAGCATCAGAAAGTAATGACATCCTGGACCATAACACATATAAAAAAAAGACTTAATGATAAACACAAAGAACTGTTGTCCTGGTAACACATGGCTAAGAGTCTAACCTCCTCCGCACTGGCTGACTTTTCATTATTGGTGATCAGAACCCACAGTGGTGGTGTTGTCATAAAACCTTTATATTCTTTATGAAGGCCCTCAAAGAAGTCCAAGTCCACATCGGGGGCATCCCACGTCCCTATCCCTCCAGCACCATCCTCCCTGCTGCCCCACTACGACTCCGAGGAGGAGGAAGAGGGCCGCCCCATGAGCTACGACGAGAAGCGGCAGCTG
>JAAGVU020000129.1:16391691-16416429 GCA_011763525.2 Mormyrus iriodes
GCTAGCAGAGCTGAAAACTGGTGTTCTGATTAAAGAAGCAATAAAACTGCCCTTCTTTAGATTAGTTGAGTGTCTGGGTTTGATTGAAGGTTTAAAATGGCCAGAAACAACTTTCTTCTGAGACCCATCAGACTATTCCTGTTTTGCGAAATGGAGGCTATTCCATGGGAAATTTGTTAGTGACCCCAAACTTTTGAACGGTAGTGTATATATCTGTTCTGTGTCAGGGTTGTAGGGAGTGGTTGCCTGTTTTCTTTGTGTGTGTTATTTTGACTCTGTTTTGAGGTAAGTAAGGGAGTGAGGGATAGTGCCTGTCTTTTGTTTTCTTCCTTTTTTTTGTTTTGGTTTAGGGAAGTTAGGATAGGTGATTGTCTAGTTAGCTCACTGGTGTTTATTATTTTGGCCTTTACCACTGCTGAAGTTCCCCCCTCGGTGTTTTCCTTTTGGTGTGGCTTGCTCCACCACAAATTGTTATCCCAAAATACATTTGATTTCTTTTTGTGTTACCTGTCGTTGTCATCCATTCATTCCTATTCCTGTTTACCCTTCCTGCCTATGCCCCGACCCTAGACCAGGATGTAACTTTTTAGCTTGCGGGGAAGTTTTTTTTTGGTCCTCCAAAGATATCTCATTTTCACAAAAATCTGTGAATGCAATCAACAAACTAAAAAAATGCTGAAAATCTTGTATTCTGTTTGGTTACTTATGGTTGAGATTTAGGCTGGGTAAGGGTCAGGGCTATCATAAGTAGGATTAGGGATATGCCCATCAAAATTAATGTAGAGTGCTCGCTATGACAGGACTGTATGAACTGTTTCTGTTTGTTGGTGTGAGTGTGTGGAGAAATGGTTGAAATCAGAAGAACATGCAAATGTAAAACCACAACAAATGCTCAGAGATGCAATGCATTTATTACTCAGAGTATTTCACATTTAATTTTCTGCCCTGTCAGGGTATTTCATGTAGCTCTTCTGCTAGCATGAGATGTTGTTGAAATGCCATGAAGATGTGCATTATTGAATATGACCTACATAACTGCTGTCTTTACAGGAAAACAGGTATATGAAATGCTGGACACCCATTCTGACTGGATGCCATCTTTGCTTTTGGGCCATAATGAAGTTAAAGTGACAGACAAAGAAAAACATGCTTTTCTGCATTCATGAAATTGAAGATCGGGGACAGGGCAGCAGAGGAAGTGGAGCAGAGGGTTCGACAGGAAGCAGACAGGAGGGCTTGTCAGGATGTGGAGGAGGACAAGAACAGGAGGTGGCACAACAGAGAGCGGAGGAGGTGGCACAACAGGGAGTGGACATGGTACAAAATTCTGATGGACAGAGTATAGAAGAATGTGTGCTCTGCAAATCTAGGAGGGAGGAAATCAACTGTCTGCTAGATGAAAATAGGCATCTGTATCTTTCCATGATACAGAAAAACTAATACATGCCTTTATAATTTCCAGACTGGATTACTGTAATGCCCTCCTTTCTGGTTGCCCATCTAGTTCCTTACAAAAAGTTCAGTTAGTGCAAAATGCAACAGCCAGAGTTCTTACAAACACTAAAAAATTTGGTCATATTAGCCCTGTTCTATGTTCCCTTCACTGGCTTCCTGTTAAGTCTCAGATTGACTATAAAATACTGCTATTAACTTATAAAACACTGAATGGCCTTGCATCAGAATACATTAGGCATCTACTGGCCTATTGCAACCCTCCTCGCTTGCTTCGATCCCAAGGAGCAGGGTATCTACTAGTACCTAGAGTACAGAAAACTACCACTGGCTGCAGAGCTTTCTCTTATAGAGCTCCACAGCTGTGGAATAGAATTCCAGGGGATGTGCGAGATTTAGGTTCACTCTCAATATTCAAGTCTAGATTAAAAACACTTGTTTAGTCTAGCTTATAAGGACTCTAGTTCTAGCTAACTGCTCACTCCCAGTAAGACCTATAGTGTGAGGTGTAGAGCTGGGTGGGGATCGGTGCCATTGGCTTTGGATGAACTGAACTGTCAGTGCTGTCACTCTAGCCTCACACTCCCTTATGGAATTGGAGTGCTGTCATTTCAGGGACTCCCCATGCCTGTGTTCCAGTTGTCTCTCCCTCCTACTTATGCTACCATAGCCATATCTGCCAGAGCTTACATATTGCACTCATCAAACTGTTTGCACTACCTCTAGTCTCCCCTACTTGGCTAATTGCATATTTTATTTCCCTTACTCCTCCTGGGGTGTGCTACCTGGAGGCCCCATATTATCAAGATATTCTGCCTACCCTGCTGCCTGCGACATCTGCACTATCTGTGGCGTCTTTCCAGCCTGCTCCATTTTCTGTCATTGACATCTCTCCTGTATGCCCTGCTGCTGTACCACTGTGGAATTCTATAAGAGAAAGCTCTGCAGCCAGTTGTAACTTTCTGTACTCTAGGTACTAGTAGATATCCTACCATTTGAAGAAGCACCAGCACCTTCCTGCCATCACCTGCCTACCCTCTGCTTTGTGACAATATAATTTAACCTCCTCTGCCAGCCCCTGGAGGATGGGCCCCCCCTTTGAGTCTGGTTCCTCCAAAGGTTTCTTCCTTCTAGGGAGTTTTTCCCTTGCCACTGTCACCTCTGGCTTGCTCACTGGGGGCTTTGGGCAGGGATAATGTAAAGCAGTTTCAAACAATGTAATGTTGTGAAAATGCACTATACACATAAAATTGAATTGAATCTGAAGCATGAACTTGAGGTACAGAAAATGACAGAGCAATTTTTGAAGGATGGTGGTGCCAAAGTTAAGTATTACACTGGGGCTTCCAAGCTATTGTCACGACTGCAGGAGCAAGGTATGCCAGAGGCACAGAAAGAATAATCCATTACAGTATAACATTAACAGCCCAACCAGGGAGCACAGGACCAGGGAACTCTTATACACTGGAAAGGTACGAATGAACGAGGGGCACCTGTGGCTGGTTAACAAGGGGGCAGGAACACAATGTAACCACAATGAGCAACAGGTGTGGCTGATTAGCAGCCCTGCCTGCGGGAAACACAAGGAGTAAACAGGTAGGGTGGGGCTGGATGTGACAGCTATGGCATTTTCATTTTGTTTTGTTGTGCTATATAATGCCATTTCTGCCTCAGGGGAGAAGAAAATCAGCACCTTTTCACATGTTTCTTCTTAACCTCATGCATCTATGATTGGAACTGCTGATCCAGAACATCAGCCATCAATTTGGTGTGCACCGAGTAACTGTTAGTGCAACATTTCAGGAGATGGTGCATGTTTTGTATGTGTCCGGGGATGGACTTCGGAACGTCGAGCCCTGCCCTCCATGTCTGCTCCCAGTGTTTCCCACAGGCGGGGCTGCTAATCAGCCGCACCTGTAGCTCGTTGTTGTTACCTCTTGTTCCTGCCCCCTTGTTAACCAGCCACGGCTGCCTTGTGTTTCTTCCTTACTACCCCCGTGTATAAGAGTTCCCTAGTCCTGTGTTGCCTTGTCTGGTTATTGTAGCCTGTTTGCTTTCATGCTGGTGCTTTTAGCAAATAAAGTCCCCATGCAGGGTGGTTTCTGGAAAAGCGCTATCTCTTGTCCTGGACTGTGGCCTTTCTGCCCGTGCCGTCATGATAGTATGCATGCATGTCTCTACTGGTGCACTGGCCAGACAGAGTTTGTTGGTAAGTATGCAGCACCAGTTTGTGGAGGCATTTGGGAATTGCGTTGCTGTCATAGTAGACTGCTTTAAAGTTCTTGTATAAGAATCTCAAGACCATCCAATGTTCAGGTAAGGGCATAAACATTTTCAGACTACAAACACAACCAAACAATGAAATATCTCATCAGCATTACTCCACAAGGACTTATTTCCTTCATCTCAAAAGGATGGAGTGGGTGCACTAGTGACAAATGAATAGCAGAGAACAGTGATTTTCTAGACAAACTACTCAGGTGACAGTTTTGGCAGATCAAGGTTTTGACATAAGCGTGGGAATGATGTGCTGAAGTGAAGATTCCAGCATTCACAAAGGGTCGCCATCAGTTGGATGTGAAGGATGTCGAGGATCTCTTCTCAGTCTGTTCCACCTACTTCTCTGAAACCTCCACTTGACTTTTTAGTGTTTGGCAATGCTGTTCCAGAGTTGTGTAGTTATAGCTATCAAGCCTGGTGTCACGTAGGCAGTGAAGGGACTTAACGTTTGTGGCAGGCTGCACAGGATCTCTGAACTCCTCACAGTAGTGAGGCAGCACACTCAGAAAAATTAATTTCCTAACTTATGGAGCTCAGAATAAAGTCCTGTTAGGTCCTATTGTGTAGGTGATGGAGTAGTTATCTTTGTGGAACATGTCCTCAAGCCAGGCCTGTTCCCAGTCTTACCATCCAGAAGAGAGTTCAGGGATTTCTACATGGCGGCAGCAGATGTGTAATTGATCTTATGGCCCACCGCAGCATGCACGTTCTTCACATTGCTTGGTGGCATCCAGTAAGTGGGTTTGTCTGTGGCAGTCCATGTTTGCCTGCCTCGGACAGTCACTTACACTTTGAAGAGCAATGCCCCAGCGTGAGTGCATGTCTGTTTTTGTTTTTTTTTTTGTACCCTTGTTACACTGGGATACACTGTGAATATTCATCAAAATCATAGACGTGTTCATTCCACGTGTTTGTAATCCACTACCTTTTTGGATTTTTTTTCTATTTTGTTTTACATGCGGAGGCATGCAGGTGCTTTTATTTTGATAGCGGCTCTGGGTACGTCACGTTGGCACGCTTTCTCTCGTCCTCCTTCTGCCTAATGGACGGGAGAGGTGAGCAGCGTTGCAGTGCGCTCTTCCGAGAGAGAGTTCAACAAACGGATAAAATACTTAACATATTGGATAGTCTTCAATGTAATGTATATAGGCATCAGTTGGGGTTAAATTATTATGGTAGAGGGTTATTTTGACATACATAGGTATACTTTATCAAAGGAAATTTTGGCGGCAGTTTGCCCGTATTGCAACTGAGCGCACATAGCTTTGTTTAAAGGACATTTTCTTTGGTTTGTTACGACTTGTGTGGAGCCGAGTACCTGGGTGCCAATATATGTGCATTTCATTTATGTTTGAACAGGTATGTGGATGTTACATGTAATTATGTGGCGTAATGTTCTCAAGTTTATTTTATATTTAGTTCGCATTTAATCTTTTGTATTCGTAAGCGGGGAGTTTTTGTCGTTGTATCATGTATGATTGTGTAACGTTATGTTTTCTGTATGTATTCCGTCTAAATACGCTCTCGTGCTCCTTCTGGCTAATGGACGGGAGAGGACTTGTGTGGAGCAGAGTACCTGGGTGCCAATGTATGTGCATTTCGTTTGTTTGAACAGTGTGTAAGCCGAAGTCCTGTAATAAAGCAAGGCCCGCTGTGAAAGAGAGTTCGGCTTCTTTATAAAAGGAACACAACACAGAGGGGAAGCTGAACAGGGAACGGACGCAGCGCGCGCAAACCACAGGCCGGTTACACCAGCCATGCACGTACAGTGGGCTGAGGAAACTTCACCAGTGGGGCTGATGATGACCCAAGCCTTTAGGGGAACCTCACTGAGGTGCTGTGAGTGCATGACCTGTTGCAGGACAGAAATGTAGTTAATGACACAATGTCACATAATGAGCTAGAGATTAGTAACAGGAAGGACCTTGCATGCAAACCTACATGATCTGTGTATGCGCACATCGTAGGACTATTCTGTTAAATCATTTCTACTCAACATAACCAAAAACTAAACACATCTGCCCACTGCAAGTACAAAATCCAGCGTTCCACTATCAAACCCACTGCCTATCACTTAATAAAAAGTTACATTGCTGAATATCTTTGGGGGAAAAAAAAAAAGTTTTCTTTGGTTTATTAATTGGGCAAAAGAGTGTCTTACCTTTGCCAGCACGATTATGTTCTGGCAGTTCACTGGCTTGTGAATCTGAAGATCTTGTACCCAGCCACTGCAGAACTGTTGGTGAGCTTCAAGGGATTTATGACTCTTGAACTAACGCAAAGTGTATGCACTTATTCCAAACACAAAGTAACTTATAATGTCCAGTTACATGAGTAGAGGTAGGACGTTGGGGTTCTTAATCCACTTTACTACTGGTAAGTCATACGAATCTGTCATTTATCATTTTTAGTTTGTCCAGGTACTGTTGCTTGCCACTGGGATTTAACCTCTCCTGGTAGTGTCCCCTTTCAGTTGCTTTTCCCTTCTCCATCGCTTCGAAAAACTTCAAGACATCCTGGGAATATTATGTTTGTAGATGATACCACTATGGTTGGCCTCAGAAATGGTGATGAGTCAGCATATAGGTAGAAGATGAGAGAGATGGAGTGGTGCAAAGCCTACAATCTGCTGCTCAATGTCGATAAGATGAAGGAAATGATCGTGGACTTCAGAAGATCCCAGGGGAGCACAATTACCTATGCATCAGTGACTCTGCTCTCAGCATTAAATTTCTCTGTGTACACCTTACTGAGGATCTCTCCTAGAAACAGCACATATCCTCCCTGACCAAGAAGGCCCAGCAGCGAACTCACTTCCTGTGGTGTTTCAGACAGGACAGACTGCTACCGCCCATCCTGTCCACCTTCTACAGAAGCACCATTGACAGCTTCCTCACAAGCTATATCACAGCCTGGTTGGGATCCTGCAGTACTTCAGCCAGTTCCTCCAGTGGGTCTGCCTCTGAGTTCTCTGCTAAACATCTATAATGACCACTGCATCTAAAGGACCACTGACATGATCAGGATGGGTGCCTCTGTTTGAAGGTGGACCTATCCCACTCCTCTCACAGCCTCTTTGTCCCCCTGTCATCTTTAAGTAAGGCTTAAAAACAGCTTTTTTCCCTGCTGAGCATTATGGCCCCTACCCATCAAAGACTGCATCTTCTAAAAGGACTAACGCTCCTGTTTTCTGCAATGTAACAATTTAATTGTAATTTTTATTGTATTTTTCTGTTTGTCTTATGTCCATGTCTCAGGATGTCATGTTTAAATTTCAGATTGTCCAGTTAAATGTCTTTTATATTCATATTTCTATTTATTACAGTTTCTTGCATTATGACCAATGAGATTGTAATTTCATTTCAGCATATGACCTATGGCAATAAAGATATTTTGATGACAATAAAAACACTTTGACTTGACAACTCCCAGATTTACTACTTGCTACAAACCACATGCAGGCCAGCCAATCAAAAAACATCCAGCTGTGATGACATTAGTTGTCTAGAAAGAGATGTATTACTTTAAAAGCTAGCCAGTCTGCACATTAGACCAGTCTAATACTCCTGGTGTCACGTTATTTATATTTACCTAAATATACTTAAAATGCTTAATTTGGACAGAAGAAACCCACAGCCAATGCACATTTGTTACACACATCTGTTTTCTACTTTAAAACAAAAGACAGTAACTGGTATTTGTAATATTACTGCAAATATATTTATATATAACTATTTATTAAATATTAAGTATTATCAAGCTATTTCGTAACATTCAGAAAACTGAAGTTGTTTAGAGTGTGTCTCCACTTCTGTTTGATTTTCATTGACAGGATTTCAAGGGAGGGCTGTGGCTGGACGGGCATCCATCATGGGGGGCTAGATGTGATATCACTGTTATTCTCAGCTGATGTTCTTTTGGTCTCTACCACTTACTTGAACAGTACAGTGCTAAGTGTGAAGTAGCAGGGATGAGAATCGGCACCTCCAAATCTGAACCCATGGTGGGTTTTTAGAAAAGAATGGATTGCTGCTTTCTTTTTATGAGAGAATCTGCTCTTTGGGAAGGAGTTTAATTATCTCATGTTCATGATGTGAGAGGGAATGAGACTGACAGGGATGTGGATTCAGTGACTTCAGCGATCTGTCCTGATGGCAGATAATCACAGACAAGGCACACAGTTTGCTGGTCAGTTTATCTCCTGATTCTCACCTATGGTCATGAGCTGTGGGTAATGACCAAAAGAACTAAGTCAGGAATACAAGCATCTGTAATGAGATTTCTCAGCACAGCTGCCAGGCTCACTCTGTGTGTATTACATGTTTTTGTACCTGTTGTGTTTAATGACAAAGGTATTCCATACTATTCTAACAGGGAGAGGAATTCCGAGATCCTGAAATAGAGCCACTGTTCCTTTGAATCAAGGGGAGTCAGCTAAGGTAGGTTGGACATCTCATACTGGAGGAATTATACCTCCAAGCTGGTTTGGGAACATCTGGGGTTTCACCAGAACGAGCTAGAGATTGGGGCCAGAGATAGGGAGATCTGGTCTGACCTGCACAGCTAGCTGCCACTGCAGCCCTCACCAGGAGAAGTAGTATGAATATAATGATAATAACAACAACAACAATAAAAAAATAAAATAATAATAATAAAGTATGAGGAAGAACAGGGCAGTGGGAAGGTTTTACTTCCGCATGTCACAGGTGTTCCTGACAGGGATCAGGAACTATCAGACCATGGGAAATGCCCTGGCTTTCATTCAGTTACTGTGGTGGAGGACATGAAATAAAAAAAAGAGTGATGGGGAAGAGAACGTGAAAGAGGCACAGAGCGACTTCTTGTTTTGTTTTGCTGGTCATTTGATCTGAGGAAGCTTGGCTGAATGTTAAAATGCTGAAAGTGTGAGGATGCTCAGTGTGCCTGGGCTACACCTGATGATGGATTAGCGTCATGTCCAGTGATGCTGGGCACCTGAAGAGCAGGCCGTCATAAGATACTTTACATGTGTCAGGGTCACTGCCTATCAGGAGCCTAAAGAGAAAGGAGGCAACAGAAACATTTTGATATTGGAAAGTCACAACTACTTCCTGTACATTTTGTGCATATGAAAAGTATACATAAGCTGAGTCAAATCAGTAACAAAATGTCATTTTTTAATCTGATTTTTTTACAAAGAAAACAAAATAAACTTTCTATTAAATGCCAGACCTCAACACTATACAATATACATGCTGACTAAGAGCCAGGTGCAAAAAGGTCAACTGACAAAATAATCTTTATGACTATTTCAATGCCTATATTTATATTGTCCAAATACATTTAAATCAGTCAGTCAAAACATTAACTACAGTTTCTGAAGTATTATTACGAAATTAAAAAACTAAATACACAGATCTTTTAATATAAGACTACTGGTCTTATGAATGCTATTAAAGACTACTGGGATGCTGGTGCAGAGCCCTCTCTAGTGGTTACAAAACAGCAATGTTGAAATTGCAGAATAACAGCTTATGACTTTTACAATTCATAGAAGCCAGGGCTGGACTGGCCCTCTGGGGTACCCCCATTTTCCCACTGGGCCAAAGGATATGTGGGCCAGCATATTTTATCGCGGGGGACCTCTCCCAGTCACCAAAATTTAATACATAAAATTTATCATGGGTTCCCTCCTTTCTGCAAAGTACATTATGGGGGACCCCAAGGTGCAGTGGCTGATTATTAATCCTAGTCCAGCCCTGGTAAAGGCCATACCAATGAATCCATAATATCACAAACCTCAGTGTTCAATAGTGATGAGACAAAACAGACAACTACAACATTTAAACTCATGTTTTTCATTTACAAGAGCTGCCTTCAGTGTGTTGAACCAGGCACTGGCGGCACAAAAAATGGGATGACCGATGTAAAATAATTCTCCAAAGAAGCAAACAATGCAGGAAACATTAAAACAGCATGATAAATGGCTAAAAACATTAGGACATGCAGCAAAGGCCAATGAAACATTTGAAAGTAAATTCACTGGCACAGATTGTACAAAAAGAAACTACCAACATACATTTATTTACATATATTTATATATCAGTCAATATTAATAGGGATGCTAATTGATGCCAGACCAGTGCAAGGTGTTGGTTATTAGCAGCTGATGACTGGGTGTTGCTCGAGAGTCATGCCTCTCTGCTGCCATCATGTGTTGGACCATGACTCTATTGAAATGGACAGGTTCATTTCACATTCTGCTGCTGTCTGCAGTGTCATTGGCTTCTTAAATGCTTTGTCTCACAGAAGGCTGATATTCATAATATATACCTATATATGGCTAAAAAATTTTGTTTTACAAAGAAAACATAAAAAAAATAAAACATACAAAACCAATGTCATTCTTAAGGGATCTCATTCAATCATCCTGCTAATTTGGATCGTCACTTGGTAAGCATATATAACGGCCAGATGAAAGATCAAAATAACTCAAATTCATATTGTTATTATTATTACAAGAAATTCAAATGATACTGTTTGCCCCATCTGGGTTTAATTTATTACAGCCACATATCCATCCATCCATCCATCCATCCATTTTCTGAAATCGCTTGTCGAATTCAGAGTGTCAGGGGGTCCATAGCCTATCCCAAAGGCTACGGGCGCAAGGTGGGGTACAGCCACATATATTACAGTTTTTCTCAGTTGCTTTCATGCAATTTCCTCATCAGAAACAGCATTCTCACCATTCTTAATGCAGTCCTCAAAACAGTAACACAATCTCCCACACAAATTAGCATTTCTCATCTGACTTTGACAATTCATCAAAACAGTTTGTACATTCATCACTGAGAGTTGCAGGTCTCTCACTCACTTTGATACTGTCGCGCAATGCATTAGTGTCATAAATCAAATCATTTTAAACTTCTTTCAGGTATGTAGTAAAGAGTAAGACCAATCACACACTGTCAGTGGTAACAATAAAATTGGTCTTCAATTGAAAATAAATGGAATTACATGTTCTCAGATAAGAATCACTTGAAACAAAGAGAAACACATGTTCACAACCTTATATCACAGGTGCATGTCGTGCCACTAAATTGCATTCGCACAAACATATATAGATGCTCAGGTTCCACTCAATGCATAGTGCTGAAAATGGAGCAGGAAATGAGAGGCCGTGGTGTTCGAATGGCAAGAGGGAGAGTACTCTGGTATCTATTATACGGACATTCAGGAATGAGAAAAGGTAACTGGTCCAACATTTTCATTAGTTCGGTTTCATATGCAATATATCAAATACAATTCCATAGTATGCAGTACAAAGTAGAGTTGGCTACCTCTGGATAACAACTGATGTCCCCATTTGTGTTGTCAGAATAGAACCACTGCCTCATTCAGGTGGGAGAGGCCCACTTCTGTCACATGAGCAGCAGATGGCAGTTGTGGATATGGTGAGTGAAAACAATGTCATTAGGCTAAAAGAAATCCAGCAAATTGTGGAGAACAATGGCATTTTTGAAAACATTATCTCTGTGAGTCTCTCCACCATTGACTGAGTGCTTAAAAGGCATGCTGTTTCAGCAAAACAGCTGTACAAGGTTCCATTTGAGAGGAACAGTGAAAGAGTAAAAGAACTAAGACACCAGTATGTACAGGTGAGGAAATGCATATTTGTCCTTGACAAGATTTCATGATCAACATGATTACTCTTGCTCTCTTTTGCTCGTTCTTATTTACAGTGTGTGTGTGTGTATGTGTGTATATATATATATATATATATATATATATATATATACATACACGGTATACATGTTTGTGTTTCTATTTTACAGAGGATACTTGAGTTGGAGGCCAGTGAGAACCAGCACATTTTGGTGTATGTAGATGAAGTAGGATTTAACCTAAACAAAGTAAGGTGACGTGGCAGGAACATAATAGGTCAGAGGGCCACAGTAGATGTCCCAGGCCAGCTTGGGAGCAAAATCACAATGTGTTCTGCTATTGCTGAACACGGAGTCATTCACAATGCAGCCACCACTGGGCCCTGCAACATACAACCGGCTTCTTCAGGTTTTGGATGGGCTATACAATGCTCTTATTCCAGAAAATGCACGGGGGATTGTGAGGGCCAACATGCCATGCTATGTCGTGATTTGGGACAATGTACGTTTTTACCATTCAAACCATGTGAGGGAATGGTTTGAAACCCACCAACAAATGATGATTTTGTTCCTGCCGCCTTATTCACCATTCCTCAACCCTATTAAAAGGGTGTCAGACCAGACAAGGGAGCACAGGACTGGGGAACTCTTATACACTGGAAACACAGAGGAATGAAGGAGGGGCACCTGTGGCTGGTTAACAAGGGGGCAGGAACACAAGGTAACACCAACGAGCTACAGGTGCGGCTGATTAGCAGCCCCGCCCGTGGGAAACACTGGGAGCAGACTAGTAGGGCGGGGCTGGATGTGACACCTAGAAAGACATGGCTTTATTTTGGCCAGCTGCCTCAACTGGGAAAAAGCTAGATTTAACCACTGGCCTGATTTGACAGTCAAATTTAATATCGCCATCCACTTTTACCCATAGGTTTGGTAGGTAGGTAATTGGCTTGGTATACTGGGCCAAAGGACCCAGATCTACAGAGGGGGTCTGAGTGGCTCACTTCAGTCTTTTCCTCGATAAAATTTAAGAAGTTCAGAGCCAACCAGGCCTTTAGGTCATCAAGACACTTGAGCAACAGTTCAACAGAGTATGCGTTATTCTTTTTAAGAGGGACATAGTCAGATCTATCATCCGCATAACAATGGAATGAAATGTCATATTTCCTAAGTATAGAGCCACGTGGGAGCAGATAGAGGGAGAAGAGTAGGGGGCCTAAAACAGCCCTGTGGGACCCCACACGAGAGAGGAGCAGAGGAGGATACATAGTCCCCGACACTGACACAGAAGGTTAGATCTAAGTAGACTTTAGATCTAAGTAGGATCTAAACCACTCCAAGGCTATGCCTTTGATGCCCACCCACTCCTCCAAACCAGAAAGTAAAATTTTATGGTCCACTGTGTCAAGTGCAGCAGTTAAATCTAAAAGTACAAGAATGACAGTCACTGTAGTCAGGAGCTAATAATATATTATTAAAAACTCTTAAAAGGGCTGATTCAGTCCTGTGTAAGGATTTGAAACCAGATTGGAAAATCTCTAGAATGTTATGCTTTTCCAAAAAAGCCATTAATTGATTATAAACTATCTTCTCGAGGATTTTAGAAAGAAAGGGTAGTTTAGAGATAGGCCTGTAATTGGTAAGAATTGTGGGATGTAGAGCAGGTTTCTTAATCAGAGGGTGCACTACTGCATGTTTAAACGTTTTTGGGACCACACCTGAGGACAGAGCACTATTAACAACTTCAGGAACAGAAGTTCCTATAGTGGGAAAAACCTCTTTAGATAGTCGAGGAGGGACAGCATCATTTGGAGAACCCGATGGTTTCAAATGACCAACGATCTCATGTAAGGAGAGCAGAGTACCAGGCTCAAACTTGTCAAAGACAGCAGAGCAGGGAACAGGGACTGAGGGATCATAAGCAGAAGGTAACATTTTAGCCCTAGTGGAAGTGACTTTATCAATAAAAAAGTGAAGAAAGCTTTCACAGACAGCAGAAGAGGGCTCGATACAAACGGTCTGCGGGGCATTGAGAATAGAGTCAATAGTCTTAAACAAAACACCAGGCTTATGACACTTTGACAGAATAATATCAGAGAAGTGTTTCCTTTTGGCATCTTTCACAGTTTTCTGATAATGATGCCAGCAGCCCTTTAACATTTGAAATGATACCAACAGCTTATCCTTCTTCCACTTACTCTCCGCCCTGCGGCACTCACGTCTGACTGAACGAGTACTGTCATTTAGCCATGGCAGAGATTTTTTTTTAGGCCGCCTGGTTTTTAATGGAGCCACAATGTCTAAAACAGTTTGGCAGGTGAAGTGAAATCGTGAGCTACGCTCCTCTACATCGATGCACACAGACTCAGGAATAGCGCAAGTATGATTAAAAATGGCCGAGAACTGAACAGCAGTGGAAGAATTAAGAATACGACAGCGCCTGGCAGCAGTGCGAGGTTTAACTGTGCTATAAGCAGAGGTGGACAGTAACAAAGTAGATTTACTTGAGTACTGTACTTAAGCAGAGTTTTTGAGTATTTGTACTTCACTTGAGTAGTATTTTTTTGGAAACTTATGACTTTCACTTCACTACAATTGAAAGACAAATATCGTACTTTTCACTTCACTACATTTCTATGAAGGGTCTCGTTACTCATTTTTAATTCTGAAAGTGGATGGTTTTTCCCCCTTTTCTAAAACGTAATTGTTTTTTTCCCGGGTGACAGCCTATCAGTAATCAGTAGAGTTACATCACATCTGACGTAGTCTGTAACCATTAAATTAAGTTCAACGCCGGTATTGCATTTCTGCAACGCCAGACGATGGACGGAGACGATGATTCTTCGGTGCCATTTTTGCACCCATGGCCATATCTTGATAAAATGTTTATATTTTCCGAAAGGATTAAAGATTCGTTTCGTTTTAAGTGTGCGCTGTGTCTGCCTGAAACAAACCATATAACGGCCTACAAAAACTCGCCCTCCAACCTGCGCAAACATATTGAGGCATGTAAACATTTTATTAGCTACAAGTGAAAGTTTGCAATGAAGTTGTCCAAGCTTTTAGATAGCAATCACATTAACGTGTGCAAAACGGCCAGTGAAATGACTTTGCCCGCCAAGTCCAAGGCAAGGCTTGTCTACTAATTAATTTATAACTGTGTAATTAATTTATATGCACTATGGTTGTAGTGCATCTTGGTTGTAGTGAAAAGGTTTATGGCTGTTAAGTTAATGAAATGTAAGCCTATCCTTTTTTGCTACCATTACCTGAATGATTTCTAATGCCAGAATTGGATCTGAGATGTTTTTATTTTTATTATTAACTGTGATATTATTCTTTTATAGAGGAAGCATGGATGCTAGTTGCAGAAATACTGTAAACTAACCACAGCTGCCTGCAAAAGAAAAACTGAAGCTGGGACATCATCTTCAAATGTCAAACAAATGAAGCTTGAAGAAACAAGGCAAATCTCTCAGAAAATGGTGGATAACGCTGTAGTCCGCTTCATAGTTCAAGGTCTCCAGCCCTTCTCTCTTGTTGAACAGCCTTCATTCCAAAGCCTTGTACTGGATTTGCAGCCAAAGTGTGTGGTAATGTCTTGATCTACAGTACGGCGCAAGATTGATACAGCCACCACAATCATGAAGAAACAAGTGAAAGAAGCAATAAGGAAGATTGCATACATTGCCACAACAACTGATTGCTGGACTGTGAGAAGGAGGAGTTTCATCAGTGTAACAGCTCATTGGCTGGATCCATGCAGTTTTGAAAGACATTCTGTTGCTCTTGCATACAAGCGGTTAAAGGGTCCTCATACATTTGATGCTTTGGCAGGTGCAATGAATGACATACACACAGAGTACAAAATTCGTCAGAATATAGTCAGAACCACAACTGACAACGGTTCAAATTTTATTAAAGCTTTGACCCATGTTCCTTTTTCAGACTAGATGAAAACAACGACGCTGCTGAAGAGGCAACTGAGGAAAAAGCAACTGATGAAGATGATTGCTCTGATGAAGAGACAGAAGTGAAATTCGTTGTTGATGATGCAATTATGGCTGAAGATGATGGCCTTCAGTACCAACTGCCAAAGCATCATCGGTGCACCTGTCATTTGCTGAATTTGGTTTCCACAGTGGATGTCGAGAATGCAGAGCAGAGGCTTACAGGAAACTTCAAGCAAGGTCAGCCTTCTCCAAGTCCCAGGCTCTCTGGAATAAGAGTTCAAGGTCTACTACTGCTGCAGAGACCGTTGAGAAGTACTGTAAGTTTCAACTGGTACAGCCCAATGCAACAAGATGGAATTCCTTTTATTTGGCTGTGGAGCACATCATGAGAATCCTCAAAGATCAAGGAGAAGGACCAATGAGAGCGGTCTGTGCTGCTCTCAAAATTACAGTGTAAGTAACAAATGTCTGGGATCTTCCGTTTTATTGCCTACATAAATGCTTGCCTCATTACCTGGTCAGGTTCTGAACCTTTTGTGCATTATATGCAAATAAGTAACAAAAAAAAAAGGAACAGTTATAAAATCATTTTATAAAGCTAATTTCTATGTGATCTGAAATTACCCATTTGTAAGGGTGCTTGAATGTATTAGTTATATCTACATTGGGGGGAAAAATGATTTTTTTAGGATTGGTCTTTTTTCTTGTGTTAGGTACAGTCCAGCTGACATATCCTTTTTGAGTGAATACACCACCATCATGAGCCCAGTTGCGAAGGCAATAAACATATTGCAAGGAGAATCCAACATTCAGATGGGATGGCTGCTCCCTACAATCACCACCTTTATGACCAAACTTGACAAAATGAGAGCATCGCTGAGATTCTGCAAGCCGCTAGTTGATGCCCTCCTAGATGGTTTGAGGAAACGGTTTGGAGATATGATCTCTTACATTAAGGAGCATCTTCCTGACCATGATGAGGGTCTTCGGCCTGCTGACAACTCCTCAAGCACTTCTGATGAAGAGGATTTCTTCTGTAATATCAAGCATACAGACACACAACCAGACAGTTAGATGCATACCTAACATGTGCAGCTAAAGGTGTGACTATGCTGACTGCTTATCCTGCTGTATGTAAGCTAATCGCTCAAGCTAAACACAGCCCTGCCTGCCTCAGCAGCATGTGAGAGGCTTTTTAGTGCAGCTGGAATGATCTTTAGGCCAAGACAGGCAGCAATCAGCTCATGCAACTTTGAGAACCAGCTTCTGCTTAAACTAAATAAGGACTTTTACAAGTTTGAGTAATTTGACCACACAGATTGTCTTGATGACTTGTTAAAAATAAATGACTTGTCAGCTCGGATGGTTTCATTCTATAACATTTTACCAATTTCTTATTCTTGAGGTTCTACAAGCTAGTCAGAGGCATTAGGTATTGTATGTGTTGTGCCAATAATGCAACAATGCAGTGGGGGAAAAAAAAAAGGTACTTTTAATACTTAAGTATTTTTAAAAGCAAGTACTTCAGTACTTTAACTGAAGTTAAAATTTGACTGCACGACCTTCACTTGTATTGGAGTAATAAGTGACCAGTGGTATCTGTACTTTCACTTAAGTAATGAAAGCGATTACTTTGTTCACCTCTGGCTAGAAGCAAGAGCAACCTCAAAGACAGTACAGGCATGATCCAAACACACTGCATCACAAACCTCTAGGTTAAGAACAGGGAAACCAAATGATAAAACAAGATCAAGTGTGTGTCTGCACTCCTGTGAGAGCAGACACAGACTGTACAAGATTAAAGGAGTAATGAGGTTTAAAAAGTCCTTTACCAATGGACTATTAGGACAGCACTCATGAACTTTAAAATCCCCTACAATAAGGACATGATAATATTTAGGCATAATTTCAGTCAAGAAATCAGAGTTATTGTATTTAGGTGGTAGATAAACTACTGCAAATAACAGTGTTAGAGCAACCCACCTCAAACACGTTAAGTTTGAAGCTGGTGAATGAAGATAATAGCAATAGCTGCTTACATTTATAGTGACTCTTAACAATAGTTGCTATTCCCCCTCCTCAGCCTGACTATCACATCCAGCCCCACCCTACTAGTCTGCTCCCAGCATTTCCTGTTGTGGACGGAGCATAACATGGTGCCAATGAGAACAGAGGGGGACAATCCACTAGCGACTACGGGGGTAACAGATTTATTAGGACTCAGGACACACCAAGAAAACACTAACGCCCAAAAGGAACATAGGAGACCTAAACAGAAACAAGAAAGTATTCAGGCTAGGGGACACAGGGTAGTACTTAGGGAATAAACAGTAACTCAAAGGGGATAAACCTGAGTAATACACACAAATGATCAACAACCAAAATCACTTAACCTGCCACAATAGATTATTCTAACACAACGACTCACCGAGGAACTGAACAAGGGCAAACACTTAAATACACAAAGACTAAATCAGGAACAGGAGTGAGACAAGACAATTAACCACTGAACACAAAACAGGAAATAAGCCACAGCTGAAACAACCAACTCACAGAACAAGGGAACAATGACCAGGTGAAAATCAATTAACTAAACAATGAACGAATACCAACAGTAGGAACTAGGAACGTGACAGGAGTTAAATGCTGGGAACAAGGTATACAGAAAAGCAGGGGAAGAAATATACAAACCAAAACCAAGGACACAGGAAGTAAACAGAACTCAAATACAATAACAAAGTCCAATAAAACCAAAACAGAGGAGGCTGGACTCAAACCCGGGTGTGGAGGGCTATAGTATCTATGCCACCAGCTCAGCCCACTGAGCTACATGGTGGCCTGGTACACAAGGGAAAACACAAGGGGTAATCAGGACACCGGGAATTTGGGGAAAGGACACAAAAGGCGGGGTCGGCAGATGCCGACCATGACAGTTTCCCACGGGCGGGGCTGCTAATCAGCCACGCCTGTAGCTCATTGGTGTTACCTCATGTTCCTGCCCCCTTGTTAACCAGCCATAGGTGCCCCTCTTTCATTCCTCTGTCTTTCCAGTGTATAAGAGTTCCCTAGTCCTGTGTTCCCTTGTCTGGTCATTGTAGCCTGTCTCTTTCTATGCTGTACCCACTGACAATAAAGTCCCCACATGGGGTTGGCTCTGGTAAAAGCTCCTTTGTCCTGACAGTCTCTTTTCTGCCTGCGCTGTGCCATCATGACACCAACATCCGTGGGGTGTTAAAATGGCAGCAATCATGGGGTAAAAGTTCAGTGAGGGTGCTGAACTCTGCCATGTCTCTGTCACAGTGAGGAAAATCCAATGCTCTGGATGTAAAAAAATCTCTTAAGTTTTGTTCGCTAGCGATCTAGCATTTACCAGGCGAATCCTGACCGGAACTGGTGGATCCACGTCGTTAGCCATCCGGGGAGCCCGACACAGAGGCCGCAGGTTATGTAGACTTACCCCACACCGGTGGTGACTAGGAGAGCTGGGGTAGTGAGGCTGGAACACCACATCTGAGTTGACGACTGGTACCAAACAGGAGTCAACAGGGACCAGCAAGCGCCGAGAAATAGAGAAGTGAGACACTGCTCCATACACAGCCAAAGAAGCTGTAGAAAAGCACACCAAGAGAGCTTTTGACCTCACCAGCCGACCGTTGCATTTGCCACAGCGGTGTGTGCTTATGCCAGATAGGTGGAACCAGATTGCAGCACAGGTGAGCTGGGATCCCTGACAGAAGCAGGGGCAGAGATCCATGTCTAGTATAGTCCAATTTCATCAAATAATTGGCAGAAAGTTGAAGTCCTAACAGTGTTTGGCGATCATACAGCGGTAGAGAGTTGACCTTTACCATAACCAGCATGAGCACCATAAACACACGCAGTGTTTGGAGTGATAGACTGCAAGCCCCACACACTGGCGCCATCACTGTTCACCCAGATGTTGTTCACCCACACTGTCAGACACTGGTGTGCCTTCTTGATTCCTGCAGGTATATATAGTATCCATATGAGGCTGTCTGAGGTTAACTTAAATCTGCTCTATCCACAGCTTCCTCACTGATGTAAATCAATCCATTCAAGGGTGACATTGCGGATGTCACCTATGAACAGTAATATCATGGGTGCAGAATTGAATCTGCACCTTACACAAGCCAGTGTGGAGAATCAACTCATTGATGCACTTTGGCTTGACCTGATCGCAGTCAACATCTTGCTTTTAGCAACCAAACCCATTCTTTTCTTTTTCCTGTAATGTTAGCATGCCCCGGGGGGTTGGGAAGCCAGTTGACCTTGGACCCCAGAAGTTTTTTGTCCTACTTGGGAGTTTTTGGATCCTCTCCTCCATTGTCATCTTTTTGTCTTTCAGTTCTTTGTCTTCACTATTGGCCCTGTTTTTGTATTACTCTCTCTTAATGATGATGTAATGTACCTCCCATGTAAAGTGTCTTGGGGAGACTCTGTAGTGACAGGCACTATATAAAAATGAATTGAATTGAATTGAATGGAATGGACTGTAAATGACTCCTCCATGAATCGCCTCCTTACCGTGATGGAGGGGTTTGTGTGCCTCCATGATCCTAGGAGCTATGTTGTCCAGGGCAATTGCCCCTGGTAGGGACTCCCAAGGCAAATTGGTCCTAGGGGAATGGCCAGAATAAGTGCGGTTCAAGTAGACCTCCACAAGAAAACACAAAAAGGAACATGTTACCCTGTCCGGATTGAGGAGACCGAGGCCTTGTCCTGGAGCCAGGCCTCGAGGAGCTCGAGGGCGAGCACCTGGTGGCCGGGTCTCCATCCATGGGGACCGTCCGGGCACAGCCCGAAAAAGGAACATGGGTCTGCCCTCCTGTGGGCTGACCACCTGCAGGGGGAGCTGTGGGGGTCGGGTGCAATGTAGATTAGGTTGCGGTCGAAGGCAGGGGCCTTGATGGACCGATCGTCGGCTACCGAGACTGGCTCTTGGTACATGGAATGTAACCCCTCTGGTGGGGAAGGAGCCCAAGCTGGTGCGGGAGGTAGAGAGATACTGACTAGATATAGTCGGGCTCACCTCGACGCATGGCTCAGACTCTGGAACCAAACTCCTGGAGAGGGGCTAGACTCTATTCCACTCTGGAGTTGCCCATGGGGAGAGGCGCCGGGCAGGGGTGGGGCTACCAATAGCCCCCCAGCTCGGTGCCGGTGCGTTGGAGTTTACCCCGTTGAATAAGAGGGTCGCCTCCCTTCGAATTCGTGTTGGGGGACGGGCTCTGATGGTTGTTTGTGCATATGCACTGAACACCAGTTCAGAGTATCCGGCCTTCTTGGAGGCCTTGAACGGGGCGCTAGAAGGCGCCCCATCTGGGGACTCTATCATTCTGCTGGGGGACTTTAATGCTCACGTGAGTAGTGACAATATAACCTGGAAGGGTGTGATTGGGTGGAACGGTCTGCCTGATCGTAATCCGAGTGGTGATCTGTTATTGGACTTCTGTGTTAATCACAGTCTGTCCGTAACGAACACCATGTTCAAGCATAAGGGTGTTCATAAGTGTACCTGGCACCAGAGCACCCAATGATCAGAAGTCGATGATCGATTTTGTAATCATGTCATCGGATCTGTGTCCGTATGTTTTGGACACTTGGGTGAAGAGAGGAGCTGAGCTGTCAACTGATCACCACCTGGTGGTGAGTTGGGTCTAATGGTGGGGGAAGATGCCGGATAGACCTGGCAGACCCAAATGTATAATGAGGGTGTGCTGGGAGAGTCTGGTGAAGGCCCCTGTCCGGGAGATCTTCAACTCACACCTCCGGCAGAGTTTCTCTTCTCTCCTGGGGGAGTCAGGGGACATAGAGCCAGAATGGGCAATGTTCTGGGACTCCATTGCTGAGACAGTGGTCCGGAGCTATGGCCGTAAGGTTGTTGGTGCCAGTTGTGGCGGCAACTCCCAAACTCGATGATGGATGCCAATGGTAAAGGGAGCTGTCAGGCTGAAGAAGGAGGCCTTCAGGGCTTGGTTAGCCTGTGGGACACCGGAAGCAGCGGACAGGTATCAGCAGGCCAAGCAGAAAGCGGCTCAAAAGGTTGCTGAGGCAAAAACTTGTGTGTGGGAGGAGTTTTGTGAGGCTACGGAGAAGGACTTTCGGTCGGCCTCGAAAAGGTTCTGGCAAACCGTCAGGTGACTCAGGAGGGGGAAACAGGACTTCACCAATATGATCTATAGCAGAGATGGAGGGCAGCTGACCTCAACTGGGGATATAGTTGGGTGTTGGAAGGAATATTTCGAGGATCTCCTAAATCCCACTGATACGCCTTCCATGGAGGAAGTAGAGCTGGAAGGCTCACAGGAGGATTTGCCCATCTCCGGGGCTGAGGTCACCCTGGTAGTCAAATAACTGCTTGGTGGCAGGGCTCCGTGGGTGGAAGAGATTCGCCCTGAGTTCTTGAAAGCACTTGATGTTGTTGGGCTGTCCTGGCTGACACGGCTCTTCAACATTGCGTGGACATCGGGGACAGTGCCTTTGGATTGGCAGACTGGGGTGGTGGTCCCAATCTTTAAGAATGTGGACCAGAGGATGTCTGGGATCACACTCCTCAGCCTCCCTGGGAAGGTCTATGCCGGGGTGCTGGAGAGGAGGGTCCATCCATTGGTCGAACCTGGGATCCAGGAGGAACAATGCGGATTCCGTCCTGGTCGTGGAACACTGGACCATTTCTTCACCCTCACAAGGCTACTGGAGGGTTCATGGGAGTTTGCCCAATCAGTCAACATGTGTTATGTGGACTTGGAAAAGGCATACGACCGTGTCCCTCGGGAAGTCCTGTGGGGGATGCTCCAGGAGTATGGGGTACGGGGTCTGTTGTTGCGGGCCATCAGGTCCCTGTACAAATGGAGCGAGAGTTTGGTCCGCATTGCCAGCAGTAAGTCAGACTCATTCCGGGTGGGTGTTGGACTCCGCCAGGGCTGCCCTTTGTCACTGGTTCTGTTCACAACTTTAATGAACAGAATTTCTAGGCGTAGCCAAGGGGTGGAGGGGGTATGGTTCGAGGGCCTCAGGATTGCGTCTTTGCTTTTTGCAGATGATGTGGTCCTGTTGGCATCATCGGGCTGTGACCTGCTGCATGCGCTGGGGTGGTTTGCAGCCGAGTGTGAGGCAGCTGGGATGAGGATTAACGCCTCCAAATCTGAGGCTATGGTTCTCGAATGGAAAAGGGTGGATTGCCTCAAGCTGAGGAGTTCAAGTATCTCAGGGTCTTGTCCACGAGTGATGGAAAAAGGGAGCGAGAGATCAACAGATGGATTGGTGCAGTGTCGGCAGTAATGCGAACACTGCACCATTCTGTTTTGGTGAAGAGGGAGCTGAGCCAGAAGGTGAAACTCTCAATTTACCGGTCGATCTACGTTCCTATCTTCACCTATGTCATGAGTTCTGGGTAGTGACCAAAAGAAAGAGATCGCGGATACAAGCGGCCGAAATTAGTTTCCTCCGCAGGGTGGCTGGGCTCAGCCGTAGAGATAGGGTAAGGAGCTCGGATATTCGGGAGGGGCTCAAAGTAGAGCCACTGCTCCTCTGCATTGAAAGGAGCCAGTTGAGGTGGTTCAGGCATCTATCTAGGATGCCACCTGGACGGCTCCCTGGGGAGGTGTTTCGGGCATGTCCAACCGGGAGGAGGCCCCGGGGCAGACCCAGGACACGCTGGAGAGATTATTGTATTCTGATTACTGAAAATGATGACCAGCTTCTTAGCCTTGCTGATCTTACAGCAGAGGTTGATGTCAAGGTGCCACACTGTCAGGAGTCTAACCTCTGCCCATTGGCTGCATTTTCATTATTGGTGAAAATCTGTAGTGGTGGCATTATATGCAAACCTGACAATGAATCTGGTTCTGTGTTTAGCCACATAATCACGTTTGAACCAAAATTAGAGCACAGGGCTCAGCACCATGGTGGTCCATCTGCCCATGTTTATGGGGTTACAGTTATACTCATTGAATTTCATGATTTATATTCTTTTTGAAGGCCCCCAAAGAAGTCCAAGCACACATCTGGGACATCCCACATCCCTGTCTCTGTGGTGCTGTCCACCCTGTTGCCCTACTACGACTCAGAGAAGAAGGAAGAGAGCCGGCCCATGCGCTACGACGAGAAGCGGCAGCTGAGCCTGGACATCAATAAGCTGCCGGACGAAAAGCTGGGCCACGTGGTGCACATCATCCAATCATACGAGCCCTCACTGCACGACTCCAACCCTGAGGAGAAAGAGGTTCACTTCAAGACCCTGAAGCCCTCCACTCTTCGTGAGCAGGAGCGTTACCTTGTGACCTGTTTGCGTAAGAAGCCCCGCAAACCCTACGGTGAAAAGCAGTGTGCAAGTTTCCTGGTCCTACAGATCTGCCGCATTTGGGCCTACTGGAAAGTCCAAAAAATTTACAGCAGATGCAGTAAAATCCTTTCTACTGTTTATGCCTCTAACCATTTGTCGTTGATGTTCAGATCTATTAGCTGTAGTCTTATTTCTGCAGAGCTGTAGTTGTATGTTATGCGGCTAAATGCTATATGTGCAAGTGGAAAAAGTGAATCTGAAAACTTTTGTTTGTGTTTCAGTGGTAAAAAAAGCGGGAAGTGGGAAGTCACGGGAAGAGCTGGCTTTGGAGAAGAAGAAGGTGCTGGACAGAAGGACTGCAAGATGTCAGTGGGCAGCTCAACTCCACCAAGAAGCCCCAGAAGACCAAGGGTGAGGTTCTTGCATGTCCTGGAGTAGGCTAGACAGAGCAAGAGTGGAAGGCACACATTAACCTTCTGACCAGCAAGAGAGAACAAGGCACATTGGGAGCTGAGCAGATACCTATAGAGTGATTTAGCAAAGAATCTGTGTCTGTGCACGAGCAGGCCGTGGCTGAGGCCGGAGCTTCTTTTCAGTCAGTGAACGGCAGACAGCAGCCACCATTCGCTATCTGAGGATGTTTTGTTGTGCAGAAGTATCAAATTTCTCTTAGCCGAAAGATAATTGAGAACAGCACCAGCATCAAAACCATTGTGGGTCTGGTGAAAACAGATTCAGTAAGCTGGGTCAGTGTAAAACACGCATTCAATGTAAAATACATTTGTTCTGTTCATTGGACATATCTGACCCGTGTTAACTTTACCTCCCAGCAGAGAAGCCCAGCGCAGTGGAACCCCACGCCATGGTGTCACATCGTGGAAAGCGGCCCTGTAGCAGTAGAGGATGGGCCTTGCAGAGTTTGGTTGTCCAGAAGGCTCATTGGCCCAGCCTATAATAGGAGCCTGTGGCTGGTGACCCAGGATTGAGGGGGGGGGGGGGGTACAGCACGTCCTTCCCTATGGCACTGACCCAGACTGAAAGAGGGGTGACTGAAACTGACTATTAGAGTGCAAGAATTTGAAGGACCAAGGAGGCTGTCCCG